>CM060366.1:115455933-116055933 GCA_030545235.1 Helianthus tuberosus | reverse complement strand
CATAAAAAGATGATTGGTTAATCAATTTTTAATATTTTAATTGTTGATATATGTATAGATTTGTTGAATCATTTTTGATTTTGTCGTTCAATCACCATTTAGCCACTACCAAGTCTCAATTTTAGGGTTTGTGGGTATGTGAATCTGGTTCAGAAATATTGCTGGAAACGGTTGTCTCTGTTGCGTAACCTGAGATGCTTGATCAACTCGATCAAGTAGTTCTCTCTTTGAAACTTCTATATTTTTCCTTTTTGTTTATGATTGTGGTTTGTTAAACCAACTTTAAAATTTGGTCTGGTAATACTGATCATGTTTAGAAATCCGGTTTTTGTCTAGAGCAGGAATTGGAGTTTTTTGCATCAGTTGCAGGGCTCTGCTACAATTATTAATTCATTGGTCATCTGCTGCAATAGTTCAGTATGAAGCCCTTTGAAGAACACCCTACAAGAATTTATACGGATGATTGGCGGTTTTTGCAGCTGTTGCAGGGTTCTGCTATTGGGGATATGAGGAAAGTGAAGAAAGATAGTGAGGGTAGGTGAGGTAACGCCGGAAAGGTTTCACTGTATCATTTGGTCAGTAGCATATGAATTTGTTTCTAATTTTTTTGCTTTTGTTGTAGCTATTTCGTCTTTAAAGATGTTTTTGTGTAGGTTCTTGCGATTTGGTTTGATTTCGTCTTCGCTATTGTCTTCGTTCTCTGATTCAGTTGTTGGTGGTATGTGTGAAATTTTGTTACTATCTATTTCTGCGGTGTATTTGTTTGGTTCCTGATTTTTCCACGATTTGTGTTGATATTTTCTTGGGTTTTTTTTTTGTTTTTTTTCCAGGTTTTTTATTGTGGTTGTCTGTTGGAGTGAACTAGATATGTTTGAGGAGGCACTATTTGAGGAGGTTGCTCAGCATTTTTTAGTTATGGTAAGTGTTAAGCAGGTAAATTTTTAAAGTTACGAGTCCTTATTTCATCGAGCAAAAGTAGTTTTCTTAAGATCTTCTTTTATTTATATCAATGATGGAATTTTGAGGAGGCATCTTTTTTTTACAAAAACCCTTAAATTCTAATGTTTCTTTCTGTTATCATATCAGGTGTGAAACTTATATGTTCAGTTTCGGGAGGAAGAATATGCAGCAAAAGCACTGAAGAACCTTATTGGAAGATATTATGCTGGTATACTTGATGATCATCAACTGAACATTGACTCAAAGGTTATACTTTTGTTTAATTTATAAAAAAAACTTTTAAAAATTTAAATTGATATTACCTCAATTTGATATTACCTCGATTTGATATTACCTCAATTGATATTACCTATAGCAGTGATGAGGACCAGGATGGAAGTTATGATGAGTTTATTACCTCAATTGATATTACCTCAATTTGATATTACCTCAATTGATATTACCTTTCAATTTGCAGATTAGTTTATGAACCTGCTTATCTAGATATTGGGGATGGTGTCAGTTACAAGTCTGCAGAGAGCTTATGAAATGCTAGCTGCCTCATTAAACTTACCTAAACCATCGGATATGCAAGTGGAGGAGTTTTACTTTACGAGCACCCTTGATTTGGGCTCATTAGCTTCAATCATGTCTGTTGACAAAAGATTTGGGCTCATTAGCTTCACTCATATTTATGTTTCGGTTTCAGGGGCCTGATTCAATCACTAGCCGCTGACATTGTCTCTTAAATAGATTGGAATGATTTTCTAATTTTAAGATTATGAAATAGCTGCTAGGTGTCATTTTTCATATGCTGAAATACTTTGAATGAGCAGTCTAAGGATCTGAAGTCAACTAGAATGGCTGCAAATGTGGTGGATGAAGTTGTTGAAGTGGATGAGAAGTTTGAATCACAAGAAACCTCTACTAGAGTTGAGGGAGGCTCTACTACACACGACAGTACAGCTTTGCCACCTCCACCTCCTCTTCCGATCGCCCCCAATGTTTACTTACAGGTTAGCAGTTAGCTTATTTTATCAATTAATTTGGCAGATATTATTTTTTATATTCTTACTATTTCTCAACTTGGAGTGTCCTGCTATTAGTCGACTTCGTTAGGATTATAATTTTGAGTTGAATATATTCCGTTGTGATAACTAGGGTTAACCACACAAGTTTACTTAGAATTCCCACTTATGGTCAACATTTTAAGAGTTGCGAGTTGAGAATATTCCATAAAACAGAACCTGCAATTAGTAACGCATCTTGATTTGGAAAGAATTACAGTTCAATTATGCAACAGGATTTATATAATAGTATAAAGTACTGATATATAAACCAATATTTTACTGATAGCTATATAAAAGAAATAATGCTCTAATGGATTGAAGAAGCAGAGGTAAACATTAAGTAGCTATTACAACTGAAGGCTTTACGTTGCAGGGTATGTATTTTGTAATAACTATACAAATAGAAGTTTGGAGTAGTAGATGTTAAAAGAATAAGGAGGGGTTGATCTGTCCTAAATGTGATAGTTACACAAAGGTTTGCGGTTCGGTCTCTCACATTTGAGTTCTTGGACTCTATTTTGCATGATTAAATGTTCGAACTTTAAAATATAACAAAAAGGTTCTTTTTTTTTTTTAATAAAATTAGTGAATGACACAGACTATGCAGTTACTACGGACTAAGGTAAAATATCGGATACTGGTCAAGGACCGATATTTGAGACATAGGTTATCTTGGTGTGATAACGGAAATTTTAATATCATGCATAATTTATAGATATAGCAACGTAACACTAACAATTCAGTTATATATCGGTCAAATATCGGTGATATATTGGTTATATCTGTCAAATATCAGTGATATATCGGTTATATTGGTCAGTATCGCAGATACTATCGGTATCGATATTTGACACCGATAGTTTACATAGGGAGCGATAACCGATTTATCACCGATATTACTTGCATAGGACACAAATAGTAAAATATTGAATGAACTGATCAATGTTTACAAACTTTATACTATTGATTGATAATAATTGTATTTAATTTTTTGGTATAGAACCCTGCTGCCTCTATTGGGCTGTATGTTAACAATGGCTCGATCTACGAAACACCGGTTTCGTTTGGCACTACACATCTTCTAGAACGAATGGCCTTTAAAAGCACAACTAACAGAAGCCACTTGCGTCTTGTGCGGGAAGTGGAGGCAATTGGCGGCAATGTGACGGCCTCTGCTTCTAGGGAGCAAATGAGTTACACCTATGACGCCCTGAAAACTTACGTTCCCCAGATGGTATAAGGTTATAAATAGTTGTTTGTTGTCTGCCTTACGATTCACACCAACGTTAGGGTTTCTTTAAGGGTTGATGGCGGCGATTTGATCGGTACCAGCAAAGAGTGAGGGTACATCCACGCTCATTTAGATTGCTCGGTTAAAGTTAAAAAATTACCATACCCTTCTGAGAACATTTGGAAAGTGGAGCAGATATCAGCTGTATTAACTCAAGCCAACAAAAAGTTGTTAAAAATAAAACTTCAAAACTAGGGGTTAGTCTTTTCCTTCATAACCATTTCAGTTAACTGTTTTCGTGTGGTCTAATTTTCAAACATTTTCACAGTGGCTATATCTTGAAGCTATTGTATGGGACCAAATTGCCACTCTCTTCAACAGGGACGTCAGTAACGCATATACCGCCACCAGTTATTACAACGATTATGTCCCGTAAGGGTAAGCGAAAACACTATTCTTTCATTTGGTACAATTGGTTTTATGAAGTTTATAAGTGGCTTTATATTTTAACTGGCAAACTAATTGGTGATTCATGTACACTGAAACATATATTGATGTTGTGTACAACTGTACATGCAACTATTATAGAGACATTAAGTTTCTTTTTTTTTGTGCGCGAATACGCAAGTCATGTGTAAGACCACAAATATGGAAGTCATGTTTAGTCATATGTTTTATAAAAAGATTGAGTTATTCGTCAGTTCATGTGTTTCTTGGCCCATTTTTTTGTGAATTTATCAAGTAGTATTAGTGTTTTACTTAACTAGGTTAATTAAGAATGTGCTCAAGTGGTTGGAAAATACATGGCAACAAACATGGTTTCAGGTACAAATAGTAGACTGTTTGCGGGTTAAGGTTTGATTTCTTATAGACTTATGTGGATTTGGAAATTTATTTCATAATCGTTAGTTTTATGAAAATGTTGGTATCTTGATGTATGGATGTGATGATTAAATGTTATTTGAGTCAAAATTTTGTTAATATCTAAGCTTTGAGTGGTATTTTCGAAGGATGCCAACTTGTGACAAGGTTAATGTTTAGATGCAGCTTTGTCCATTGCAACACAAATGAGCGTGGATGTACCCTCCAAACAAGAGAACCAAAAGGTATGTTGATTAAACATAGTTTTTTGCTTCTAAAGTTTACCTTTGACCTATTCAAACCACTAAACTGTGGTCTAGAAAACAATTAAATAACTAACTGGTTAAAGTTATTATCATGTAATTGGTTAAAGTTTAGCATTAACCTATTCAAACCACTAATCTTTGATACATATACACTCTACCATGAGGTGGACGGGTGGAATGGGTTGGGTAACAGGTCAAGACAGGTCACTTTGTGATCAAGTTGGGTTGCATGGCCTCACCCCTACAGTTAGTCTATGAATTCATTTAAAGATTTATAGCATCATGAACTCATAAACGAGGTGTATGATAAAGGTAAGTGGTTATGAAAAGCAACTAAAGTTGAATGTTCTGATGAGTTATCATCATCCAACAATTATTATTGTTTAACTAAATCAATATATTGTTAGGTGATGAGTGCCTCATCATCCAGTTTTAGTAGTTTTTGCCCTTTTGAGTTTATTTTCTAATAATTTATACATTTTTATATTATTATTATTATTATTATCATTTATCAATTATCAATTAGATACCAATAATGTCTCTATAAATTTTCTATTTATATATCAAATTTAAAGTGATTTCAATAATATATTTATTATATATCAGTTAGATATGTAACTTAACTAATGTAATGTTGTTGCAGTTTGTTACTTATAGAATCAAGCCAAAGCGACACAAAGACGCATGAAGAATGATTAACGAGCAGGAAGCTTTTTGTTATTTTAACAAATAATGAAGACTCAGGAGCCGAAAGGCTGACTAAGCCGTTTCCTAAAAGAAGCTTACATAGAACCACCATTGGAAGCTTATGTTTATAATGTAACTCAATATATATCCTAATAACTAATATCAGGGGCGGATATATAGCTATACAAGGGGTAGCCTCCGCTACCGCTTGGCCAGAAAATTTTTGACGTTTTTAGTGTAAATTTTGAAAAAATTTGACGTTTTTTCGATTTCGTTACCGCTTATTTATAAAACGTTCCCGCTTGGTCGAAATCCTAGATCCGCCACTGACTAATATCCTAATAAGCCCCATGCTTATGGGGGTTGAAGGTTTGGAATTAGAAGGCCTCATGGCCTTGCTCGCTGATGTGAAAATTGGGTTCGGCGGGGATAAATGGCAGTATAGCTTGGACCAGTCTGGGATTTACTTGGTTTGGAGTCTTCAGCAACATCAGATGCAAAGTATGAGCTACACAAGTATGGGAGTGTATTTCACATGGAATAATTGGAATCCCATTAAGGTAAATTTTATTTCTTAGAGTGCGTTTTTAAATTGGATTCCTACTATGGTGGAGTTAGATAAAAGAAACATAAATACAGGATCGCTGAATTGTCGGATGTATAGGGATGGGGATGAGATCATGGACCATTTTTCGTTTCTTGTGGCCTCGCACAAGTGGAAGTGGTGTAGGATCACATGTCACGTTGGTATAAATTGCCAACCATTTACGTTTTTGGTATTAATGATCTGGTGAACATGCATCGTCATTTGAGGGGTTGTCACAAGTGGAAAAAAAGTGGTGTATACGATCATGCAAATGGCGATTTGGTGTATTTGGAGGTGTCGAAATAACATATTATTCAACATAAAACAAGCGCACTTCGCAAGCTTAATGGAGGAGATTAAAGTATTTTACTTCTTATGGGTTAGGAACTGGACAAAACTTCTGATGATTAACATGGGAGCTTTGGTGGAAATTTGATCTATCGTGTATGAAATAGTAGTTTGTTTGGTGGTTGTATTGTAACATCTAACATTGTGCCATCAATTTCTTGGTATAATTTGGTAATATATAGATTTTTTTTTGTTATTAAAAAAATTACAAGTGAGAAGATGGTTTGGTTTGTTTTTTTATTTAGAATTTATGAATTGATAGATAAGAAATTATGATTAGTTGGTTAAAAAACAATACTATCACATGAAAAATGGAGATCTTTGTTTTTTTAAATGCTACTACTAATTTGACAAAAAAAATGTATGTTTATTTGTATATTTTTTTTATAATCATTAGCAACTTAAATATGAAAATTCTTTTGTCTAAATTATTCATACAATTGTTTAAACTTTAAACTTTACGAAGTATGTCACTTTGTAAATTAATTTTTATATAGACTTTTAATTATTATTTGGGACGAAGTTTCAATGATTCACAAACATGCCTTTGAAGCATTGAATAGAACCTTAAAAGACATATTTCGATCATGGATTTGTATATTTATATTTCATATTTTTATGTATTTAAAGTAGTCAATTTTGGTTTATATATGGGAAAAAATAACCAAGTCTTTACATAGTATTTGTAAAATATTTTTCAAATTTTCAATATTTGATGTATAACTCTTATTTTAAGTATGATTTTGCAATGTTCTTTTATAAATACGTATTCTACAGTTTTCCTTTTCATTATATGTGTTGCAAGTACTATTCAATCTTTAGTCTTCTTTTTCTTCTTTTGGTGTTTTGGTTAACATGTATCGTCATGGTCCGAACTTCATCATGATTATACTTGATCCGTTAGCGTTTCAACAGGTACACACCTCTCCATATTCAATAAACATGGTCGTCAAGTTTTGTTAAACAACAGTCCTTTGATTCAGCAAAAATACGAACATATTAGCAACGTCGAAGGTTATCTACAAATTAATGATGATGGTGACTATCCTTTTTTTGCAATGACAGCAACTCATGTTTTTGATGGTCAAACAAGGTTTCTCAATAGATTACTCATGTTATTGATTACTTTTATTTTACTTTATTTTTCAATATATTACTAATAAAATTTTTTCATATATTTTGTTTACTATAGGTACACTGTTGTTGGATGGCATGGTATAATTGAAGCCGAGCATATTTCATTAGGTGATGATTGTTTTTTCAATTGGTCAAAAACAAATTCGATGTGTTATTGGTTACAAATCTCTAGCAAGTAGAAGTATTAGAGTAATAGGCTTTCAATTTATATTTTCAAATCAGAAAAAAAACGTATTTACTTCATTTACTTATCTTTTCGGTTTTGGTAGATATATAGTACGATGCTTCGTTGTATTTTAATCTTCAAGTTCAGATTTCCATAATAAGTCCATGCGTACAGTTTCTTCAGATTTCCATAATAAGTCCATGCGTACAGTTTCTTCTGATTTCCTAAGTACGTTTAAAATATATTACCAGATAATCTTCAGCATAGTTAAGGTGTAGCCACACAAACTCCCATGATGATAGCCCATCACGCCATTCTCTACATACACATTTGTAACGATCAATGGATCTAGCATTGAGCCTCATTAAAATCTCAAATAGTAGAATATCAAAAGGAAGATAAACCATTATGTAAAAAAGTTGAAACCTATAATTCAATATGTTATGTAGATTCTTTATATATAAGATCGAATTAGGCCTAATAGAAGAAACATAAAAAGCCCAATTCAAAATGAAATATGCTAATTCCTTTATAAATGTTAATGTGGATTCTTTATATATTTTGTATTTATAATTCAAAATTGAATGAATTCATTATAAGTTAGTCAACCGTAACATTGGTTTATGGATGGAATTTTGATTTCATTTTTACGAATTGATTTTTTAATTAATCAATTCTCTAACCAACCGCCCATCTATTAATTAATAATTCAATAATTCAAAATATATGCTTTGTAAAAGTCACTGAAATATTGGTTCTAAATTAAAGACTACAACTAAGGTTATGTTTGCAATCGACTTATTCATATTTAAATAATTCAAATATAAAAATCACATATTTATATTATTGCTAAGATATAGATTGTTCAACATTTTGAAAAAGTGGAATATTTGCAATAACTTTGAACAAATATTTCAATGGATTAATTGATTCTATTAAATAGTAATCAGCATTTCAATCGATGGATATATGGATATGGGCTAAATTGAATTTATGTTTCAAGCCCATTTTCATTTTACTTATATAAATTACGTTATTAATCTATATGTTATACTCAGTAATATATTATATGTTTCATTCGTTCATACAATGGTTTATATTCCTTTTGAAATGCTACTCTTTGAGATTTTAACCAAGCTAAATGCTATATCAATTCATCGCTTCAAATGTGTATCCAGAGAATGGCGAGACGGGCTATCATCCTTTCATCTTGGTCTGAATCATTCTACATACGTAGAAAATTATCTGGTAATATGTTGAAAATTATATGGTAATTGTTACCATTGATAAATCGCATTGTTTGCATATATTATTATATACGATTAACATTGAATCATTGTATATATATCCTCACAAATTTTATAAAAAAAAACCCTTGTAATAAAATTAATAAAATGTTAATATCCTTAAAATAAAGCGACCCGTGGGTACCACGTATATATGATAATTAATATGAAATGTAATCGTTAATTTTTATAAGATATTATTTATCTTAATATTCGAACAAGCCTGTAATAAAGTATTTACGTATTAAAGTATATTTTTTTTGTTGTTTAGCCACCCGTGTATTACACGGGGACTTAAACTAGTATTTAAATATAACTAAAAAAGTAATGTATATAATTCTCAATTATCAATCTAATATATTAATATAAAATATTAAATTAAGCAGTATAATATATTACGTTATATATATTATATTTAATAAAGTTATAACTATTAATTTGACAGAAAATGATATATTTCATTTTCTGAGCTAGTTGGTTTTGTGCCATAGAAAATATATTTGATAAAGTAATGTCATGGGACACTACTAAGTCCAGAGTCACTAGTTGAGAGAATGATCAACAGTGACATAACCAAAGGAACTAGTTAAGAGAATGATCAACAGTGACATAACCAAAGGAACTAGTTAAGAGAATGATCAACAGTGTTATACCCACAGTCACTAGTTGAAAGAATGATCAACAGTGATATGACCACAATTACTAGTTTAGAGAATGATCAACAGTAATATGACCCGAGTCACTAGTTGAAAAAATGATCAACAGTGATTTGACCACCGTCACAGGAATCGCCTAGTGACCAATATAATAGTAAGATATACTATATATCTATTACTTGATAAACTTCACTATTCGACGAAAGTGAGCCAATGAGTGATATAACCACTGTCACATTTGAACTGCCACCATGTGACAAATACTGATTGAGTTTTTGGGTAAATATAAACAACTATAAAGACCTTGATGCTGTAAAGTATAACAATATATTTTTATAAATGGAATGAACTCGACAGTATTTATTACTGATAAAATGTTTTCAAAACGTGTTGCAGGTAATTTGTTGTAAAAATAATAGAAGCCAGCTATGGAGCACTGAAGGTTTAAATAAAGTGGCTATAAATACCTAAATAAAAGAAGAAATTATGTTTTATTTATTTGGGTTATCCCTATAAAAACAATTGAATGGAATATGGGTTTTAGCCCATTTATTTAATATTAAAAGTTTGGTGTTTTATAAACTCTGAAATTATTTCCTAACTACGATCCTGATGAAAATTTTTCCGCTGTGTAATTAATAAACACCGATACCATCTGGCTGGTTCACGGCTCCCGCTCCCAGGGTGGGGTCGGGGGCTGTGACATATAACCTCGGAAGGTTATTCCGTATACAATTATGGTCACAATTTATGCTTGGTCGGATCCTAATGATCGACCAAACGGGTCGGGTTCGAAAGTCTAAGCGGTTGTCAAGACCGCTTGACTTACGACCCTATACAAGCACTAGACTAAAAGTGACAAGTTAAACATGTTAAAACATGTTTAACTAAGTTAGAAAACAGGTTTTGATATCAAAACAAAGTGTTTTGATACCCAAAGATAGTTTCGTCTCAAAATGCGCATAAACGACATTTTGACCGAAACTTTGACTCGTCACTTCGACTAATCAACGTGGTAATCAGTAGGTATGGTGACAAGGGACTATAACCATCGTGATTACGCTCACGTTGCAAAGTTCAAACGAACTTTGTGTTGACCAATTCATGGTCAAAGCAGAAAGTCAAACACTGTTTGACTTTCAAGCTTGAAAAACATAAAAAGCAAGAAAGAAGCTTACAAAAGTTCCAAGCAAGGAAGATTTGATTCAAATTGCTCAGGTATGAAGTATAGAACTCCAACTTAGAGTAGGTTTGAAATCAAGTATGAGGAAAAATGGCCAAGAACCCACTTCTATTTATAGGAAGTTAGGATCAAGGAGATCATTCCAAGTGTTTATAAGGTGAAATCTTGACCCTACACTTGTGGGACATAGTTTTGAATACAATGGGAGTCCAAAACCTGCTCAAGGTATTGAGAAATTTGCATAAAAGCCCCTCAAATTCAAACTAGTTGCTGAAAACTGATGTTTCTGTCAAAACATACCCGTCGCATCACGCCACGGCAAAGGGGGTACCCCTGTCGCGCGACGCCACCACCTCCCAGAGCCAGAAAGTTTTGAAAATTGGCAGAAATGGTCCCTGCAACACGTTTAAGCCATTTTCAACGCGTTTAAATCCCGTTAACCCATTTTCAAGGCTCTACAAGGATTTTAAAGCATAGGGGACTTGTAACATGCTTGAAATTATCTCGGATGTCGGTTCGTTTGGTCGTACGGTTGCGTTGTTCGGTTAATTACGACGAAAACTCAAACGGACGCGAAAACGATCCAAATTACGCGACGAATGGTATTTTTGCATTTCAATCACTAAAATAAAATATTTTAATGATTAAAAAATTTTTGGATGTCCGGATATGTTCAGAACGTAAGATATGCATGAAAATGCGAACTTATGCACTTTTTGACGCTTTTAGTTCCTGTTGATCAAATAAGTTTATTTTTGCATACCGAACCCCTCAAAGCCTATTTCTAAGCTATATAAAGAATATTTATGGTATGTTTAACTTATGATCATGTTCCAGAATGTTCGTTACAGTACGAATCGGCATACTTTCGCAGTTTGACACAAATAGTCCCTGCGATCGAATAAACTTGTTTTCGACACACCAAACCATCCAAAACTTATTTCTAAGTTATGTAAGGGTTATTTAAGGTATGTTAAGCCTATATCACTATTCTGGAGTGTTTTTTGTGTTAAACTGATTACGTTTACGCATCAGTTCGCGTATAACTTTCCAGAAAGCGATTTAAAGCTCGAAATTGAACAAGAATTGATATGTGCAAATGATACACATATTTATACAAATCCCAAGTATGAAACGCAATATTTCATTGGTTTGGTATTTGTATGATGGTCAAAGAGGCACAGATCTCACAAGTGTAAGCTATACTTACCTTGCATCCAAATTAGGCTTTTTCTTCATACTTGATTCGTTTGACCCGCTTCATTCCCAAGCTTCCACCTAGCTTGTCAAGCGTCAAACTATCATCATAATTCGTAAGATGGTTATATTAGTCATTATCAATCACGACTACTCCATCTTACGGGTTTTATGTCGAAATTATCATTCGATCTATAATTGCTCATTTTGACTTTTAAAAGTCAAACTACCTATTAACGAAAGTAATTACACAATTTAGATCAACTACTCGTTTTATTACTTTGTCAATATCCGGTAAGCATCATTCTTATGCAACCGGTTTAATTACTTATTCAATCAAGTTCATGTAATCGAAATTCATAACCCATTGAATTATCATTACATAAATCATTCTTAACACATGATGATATCAACATCATTTTAACATGAATCTATCATCATTTTTCGTTTTATCATACAAACCCCAATTCATAGTAAGTATGATTATATACTCAAACACACAATTTGTTCAAGTATTTCCTTATTACTATATGATGATTATAAACACAACTATATCATCAATATCATCTATGATTAAAACCCACTTATCCTAGTGTGGTAAATCATTTAAACATTCAAATCATAGCAACATGTGTAAAATTTTCACTTAGGGTTTTGTTCCTAAGCAATTATACATCATAATTCAGCCATAACTTCTATAATTCACCCATAATTCGCGGATTATGATATTCCCCATTTTTTATAACTTCACAAATCATCAAAATTTTACATACCTTATGATCCCCTAGCTTGGGTGATCATTAATTCACGTTCAATTGTGAATTTGGGCTTCGTTTAGACCTTCAATTTGATGATTTAGTTGGAATTTAGGGTTTTGGCTCCTAGGGAGCTTCTTCTGGTCGAACAGAAGTCCAGAATACACATATGTGTGTTTGATTTTTGTGTTGTTTTATTTTTATTATACAACTTTCAAGTTATAACACTTTGGCCCCCTCATGTTTGGTTTGTTATTAAGTAGGCCACAACCTACTTATTTCTAACAATATTCTCACTTATTAACTAGTTAAACATTCCTAGTTAAATTAGTGGGTTCGGGGAATTTCTGACTCAGTTTATTTGAAGTCCCGTTAACTCGGGCCTTTTATAAACTTTATTTCCTTAAAAGCTTTCGTTCAAATTTTATTTAATATTAGGTTTATTTATTTAAAATCCTAATATTTACCGGGTTAAATTTTACCACTAACGGTACTTTACCCGTCTTTTAGTATTAACGTGGTTTGATTACCAAACCCGTTTTTGGGGTGTTACACAAAGGCCCAATAACATTAATACATGGGCAAGGGCCCAATAACATTAATACATGGGAAAGTCCCAATAACATTAAAACATGGGCAAGGCGCAATAACATAAAAGACATGGGCTAGACCCAATGACATAAGAACATAGCTAGGCCCAATGACATGGGCTAGGCCCAAGGACACGCGTGTGAGGCACGAGGACATGTGAAGGGCGAGGCCCATTCATACACGATTCAATAAATACCAAATATATATACATATACACAATTGTGAAATAATTATATATATATTGATCGAACGAACAAACTACCAACACTACAATAACACAAAGTTGTTCTAACAATGACAAGTGAAAACATAATAAGAATTCAAGATGAACAACTTGTAAGAGATTCATTAAGACCTAAGTGTCTAATAAAGTTAGTACAAATGTAGGTTACTCACGCGTACGGACGCTCACTTTTCGGTAGTACAATACATGGAACGCAAACCTGTGAGTTCATGTCCCTCCTTTTAATGCTTTCAATGTTTTGTTTTTAAAACAATCGAGGGGAAACACATGTCATAACAAACAGTATGTTAGCTATGGGTTAGATGATAACACGATCAATGTACATAAGTCGGATGATGATAATAGTAACCATTAATCATTTAGTGACCAAGGTGCAAAAGGTGTAGATCTATAGAGTTTGAGACGCGCTCCACACCTGGTTGGTGCCATAGGAGTGCTTTTCTAATCCCAATGATTTCAAAGTTGTCTCGGTTTGGTTACTTACTTATGGTACATATGTCAGGGCGTTCGCGACCACTGATAGATCCTTAAAAACTCCATGAATGCTAATAACATACCATGATTTCATTACATGATTACAAACATAAGATTTCATACGATAACAATAACTACATGAACTCGCTTAACTTTTGTTGACTTTTTAAAATTACATGTATTTCAGGAAACAAGACTTGAGCCGGTGATACACTATTGGAAGTGGGAAAGACATGACAACGGATGCCTTTTTGGAGGGTTTGTCTTTTATATCCCAACCTCGTATGGGTATATAGGAGACAAAACCTCGATATGTTTTTATGACAAAAACAATCTTTTGATGATGTGTAATATAACTAGATAACTATGTTATAGTTAACGTTGTGAACGTGTATGAAACCTGAAACTATCTTTTGAAACTTGTAAACTTTTGGTTGTAAATCAATGTATGTGGCATCGTTGTCTATTATTACTGTTTACATGATTGGATGCAATGATTACCTTTCTTACATCATACACAATACGCTTCCGCTACTAGCAGGGTGTGACAACGCTGCCGTATGATTTGGAACCCATCTCCACCCACCTCTGATTTGAGATCTGATGGTAGCAGTGGGGCAGCAGCGGTGGTGGTGTAGGCGAGACGGTAGTGGAGGGTTCTCGACAATGGGGGTGAGACGGTGGTGGCATCATTCGGAGGCGGCGGTAGTGGGATGGTGGTGGTAGTGGGGCGGCACTGGTGGTGGAGGTGAGACGGTGGTGGGGGTGAGACGGTGGTGGTGGGTGTTTGGAGGTGGCGGTAGTGCGATGGTGGTGGCAGTGGTGGGATGGTGGCGATGCGGTGGTGTTTATAGAGAGAGAGAAGAATGTGTAAATATGAGAGAGAAAGTATGTGTTGGTGTGTGTTTGTTTTATTATATATATGCAATTATTTTTATATATATTATATATTAAAAGTTTATGCATTAAAGACTTGTTCCTTATATTCATGTGTATATAAGACTTGTACTTTGTTTTTAAATGATCAAATTACCCTCATAGTTAACAGACTTAGTGGATGGTGTTAGAAATTTGGACTCAAATGGTTAAGAAAATTAGCTGTAGGGACTCAGGGCGTTAAACATTTTGATTTTGGACTCAAGTGGTTAAAACCCCTAAAACACAGGGACTCGAAAAGTAATTTTCCCTAAAACTTATTTGATAAAATTTTGTATTGTGTGCTAAACCCTTCTTGTTGGTGAACAAAACTTGTGAATAAATGAGATTCATTATTCAAGAATCAAAATGAAATTTTTAGAGAATCCATACCCTTGAAGAAAGATCTTGAAAGGATTAGATAGTGGTCTTTGAGTGCTTCTTTTACGAAGCTTGTTTCTTCTTCATCAAAGGGCTTGGAATCCTCAAGAAACTTATCAAACTTGTAGGATGCTTGAATCTTCAAGATTGAGCAAGAAACAAAAATGGAATTGTGTGGGTGGGGGTTTACGGCCGAGAGAGGGGGGGATATGGAGGATTTGTGTGTGGGGTTGTGCCTATGTCTGTATGTATTGTATGTATGGATGGTAGGCTAGGGTAATCATTGAAAAGAAGAGTAGGTGTGTTGAGATGTGCATGGTGGCTAGGTGTAGTGAGGGTTTGTTGCAATATTTTTTATTTAAATTATATGTAAGTAATTGTGTGTGTATATAATGTAATATATATGGTATTTATCTAGTAAGTGGTGTAATACTTGGAGGTTTATATAATAATTATGGTGTTTAATATTATTTTTACTAAATTTATAAAAAAAAAATAGCTAGTCATGATATTGTTGGCTGCTAAAATATGTCTCGTTTAATAAGAACATTAAATAGTACAAGATACGCCTTCAGACAATACGCAATCAAAACCACCAACTTGGGTTTTTAGGCGTTTTAATTAAATTTTTCACTGATATATAATTAGAAGTTCTATTTCAAGCATACTAGAAAATTATTTTGATTTTAACATTTACTGAGTCGTACCAACGTTCGTTTCACAATTTTTATCGCTAAGCGATATGTATTTTTGCAAGGTTTACCAGACATAACTATATATTAAATTTAGACTTGCTAGTACTTCAAAGGACTTTTATCAACACCAAATCAATCAAGATAACGCTTTTATTTATTGAATCATGTATTGCATTAGTATAGACAGAATATAAAATAACCGGGGTCATTAGCCCTGACCGAGTTGGGGTGTTACAAAACCACAATGACATAAATTACACTTTACTCTAAAAAGTAAAAATTATTACCACTGAACTAATGTTCATATATGCCTAATTGCATAATTTGATAATTAAAAAAACAAAAAATATCTAGCCTATAAGTAATAAGAGATCATGTACAAGAGAGAATTCTTGTACTAAGTGTAAGAGACAAGCCCAACCATTGATCTCGGCTCAAAATTAGGCAGTCGCATTTTTGTAAATATAAGGTTAAAACAATTGAAGAAACAAATAGAGAAAGGGTATTCTGGTCCTTTCTCACTTGAACTTTGCCCCCTCTTGATTTTCAAACGACTATAACTTTTTCATACGTAATTTTTTTTTAAATTATCGCATTAACGAGCATTTCATTCTCTTTAATCGAGCAGACTATAGTTATAGTTTTCTTAAAAAATTACATGATTTTGAATACTTATTACGTGATTTTGAATACCCAGCACATGACTACATGATTTCGAATACCGATTACGTGATTACGTGATTTCATTATAGAATGTGAAACCACACTAAGTGATTGCGTAATTACATAATAATAGTTGACTATGTATTATTAAGTGACTACGTGATTTTGAATACACATTTCGTGATACGTGATTTCATTATAGTATTTTATTAGGTTAGAACCCCGTATAATACACGGGTTGCATAAATGTAGTTTTATATAATAAATAATAAAAATATATCTTTAAAAAAACTCGTATATTGGACGTGTTGAATAAAACATAATGTCGTATGTTAACATAACCAGTCATCAAGATTTATCTTTTAAAAATAGACATTAATGTACTATTTACTTATTATAACATTTTACTTTGATTTTTATTTTGCATAAATGTAATTTTATATATTAAATAATAAAAATATATATCTATAAAAACTCGTATATTGCACCTGTTGAATAAAATATAATGTCATATGTTAACACATACAATCGTCAGATTTATCTTTTAAAAATGAACTTTGATGTACTTTTTACTTATTATAACATCTTACTTTGTTTTTTATTTATTAATAGGTTAACTATACATCAGGGGCGGACCTATACCTACGTGAGGGGTTGCCCGTGCTACCCCTCAACTTTGCCTCCGAACTGCATTTTTTTTCTTTTTTTTTTTTGGTTTTATGTATCGTTTTATGTGTTTTATGTATGGGATACCCCTGAGCAAATATTAGGATATCCCAGAGCAAACATCGACGGAACTACGGAAGACTCCGGTTGCTGGAAATTTCAGAAAGCTTGAAGATGATCGAGGAAGATGATGTGATATTTTATCTTATTTTTTAATTATTTAACATATTACAATTTCCAAGAAAAGTTACCTTTTATTTTCATTTAAATTAATTAATGAAGTAGGTTGGTTTAGGGTAGAAAGTGTAAATTTAAAATTAGTTTTTTATTCTTTATATATTGACTGATTCATTCATATTCATATTCATATTTATTATTAAGTTGTTATATGTTATATGTTATATATTACATATTTTATTTATTATTTTTAACATATAATTTATTAAATTATATAATAACAATTTTCATATTTTAAAATATATACAGCCAAGAGACATTTTGTAATTAGAAAAAGGGGTAACTTTGTAGAATAGTAACCAAGTTTTAAAAGTGTTCCAATTAGATCACTCAAGTTTCAAAAGTGTTCCAATCAGGTCACTCAACATTCATTTTTCATTAAAATTAAGGGTTTTTTCATCCATTTCATAGGTAACCGTGGTGATGTGGATTTTTGTTTCTTTTTTCTCTTTTATTTGATGCTAACGTCGAGTGATGACGTGGATTGTAACTTATTTTTTTAATTTTTAATGTAATTAAATGGTTTTTATTTTTAATAAATATAATTTCATATATTAAAATAATTCGACCCTAACATCTTATGCTCCATTTTTTTTGACACGTGGGAAAAAAGACATGGCTCAATTTGAATGTTAAGTTATCTAATTGTGACAAAAACGACACCAGTGACCTAATTAGAACACTTTAAAAACTTGGTTACTATTCTGTGAAATTTTCCCTTAGAAAAACGTTTTTTTAATATACATTACTTAAACAACTCAAATATTTTTTCAAAGAGTAAATGGCTTTATAGGCTGGTGGAATTTTGGGGGGTGAGATAACGCTTTGGGATCAATAGGTCCTGTGTTCGATTCCCATAAGGGGGTTTTCCTATATTTATTGGGTTTCCTCCAGAATTGGTGTATAGGCATTATGCCTAGTGGAGATGAATATGATCGGGTGGTTCCGTTGGTGGCACGATGATACTCCAGTGATCCGTCAGTGATCCAAATTTGCCGTTCAAAAAAAAAACTTTTTTCAAAGTGTTGAAAATGTAATAATTTACAATGATTTCAAGATACGAACACCTAAAAGATTATAAATTTTTTTCGAAGTGTTGAAAAGGAAATAATTTAGAATGATTTCAAGATATGAAGACCTAAAGATTATAATTTTTTGTTGATATATCGATTATTAATAAAAGAAGTCGACACACGATTGTGAAAATAAAAACAAAATATAAGTCAGATCATCCACTTAAAATATTTTACATCCGCCATTGTCGAACGTGTGGAAAAAATCTATATGTTTTATGAAGGTAGGTAAAAAAAATTTTTAGGATACCCCTGAATTTTTCTTCTAGTTCCGCCACTGCTATACATGTATTACATGGGGTTGAATCTCGTTTTTATGATACATTCAAAATTATGAGATACAATTATTTTTGTTAGTTTTATGCACCCTTCATGCTTATTTGTTTATTTCATTCATAAAACACTCGTCTTAAATTTGTATTCAAGAGAGTTTACGGTACAAAAAGGTGGAGATCGATCCCCACGTTTTTATATATTTCATCATTTTTATGAATTATACCGTAAAATCGAGAATTAAATTCTCTTTGAATGGAGTATAGAATTGTTATATTTAAAAATGGTGTTCTTTCTACATGTTGATGCAATGTGCGATAAATGATGAGTTTAAACCAATTATAACAGTACGCTTACTATTATAGCGATGCGTCTAAAAACACTTATAATTTGATAGGAAAATAATAATAATAATAATAATAATAATAATAATAATAATAATAATAATAATAACAACAACAATAATACAATTATTAAGTATATATCAAACAGGAACCTTTGATTCCTAATTACCATATGTCCAGTCAGCGAACTCCAAAGTGTATATATATATATACACACACACACACACACACACACACACACACACACACACACACATATATATAGGATTAGGTTCAAGAGTGAACACTAGTGTATTTGCGAACTGAGTGAACTAATCTTGGCCATATACGTGTGTAAATCAATGGCTAGGATTTGTTCACTCAGTTTGCAAATACACTAGTGTTCACTCTAGAACCCCACAATATCCCTTAACGTACATTACGTACGAGATGAAATTATAACATGCGTAATTAGTTTTATAACATGCGTGATTAGGTTTTTACCCCATGCGTGATTTTTGATTTTGTACATGCATGATTATGTTCATGCGTGATTATGGTTTTCAACATGCGTGATTATGGTTTTTCAACATGCGTGATTAGGATTTTGAGTTTTATAACGTGCATAATTTCATCTCATACGCATCGTACGTTAAGGAAAAATAGCGATTTTTTATAAAAAATTATTAAAAAAATTTGTGTGTTTTTTAGATTTTTTTAGGTATTTTTGGTTGTGTTCACATTGGTTCTCGAGGTTATCGCAATAAAGGGTGGTTCCTAACGGATTTTTCTCATATATATATATATATATATATATATATATATATATATATACTCATAATAAAAACAAACATTTATGCTTATCTAAATTTTTGTTTAACATTATTTATAGAAAACCAAATATTTATTCTTATCTAATTTTTTGTTTAAAATTATTATTATTTAATATGATCATAATAAAAACAAATGTTTATTTTCTTATCTAATTTTTGTTTTAAATTATTATTATTATTATTAGGGAAATTGGCCTGTAATAATACCACCTAGACCTTATTGGCCATTAATAATCTCACCTCAGAATATTCCCCCCACCAGTCCCACCTTTCACCTATTTTTCCTACAATGGTCCTCCGTTAAAAAACCTTAACGGAGTTAAGTTTTTTTTCCAAATTACAAACAGATTTTTTAGGGCTTTTGATTAGAACGACGATACGAGTCTATTGATGTAAAACTTGCCTCGAAACGGTGCTCCAAACGATGAAAACGACGCTTCAATTCGGGTGTTTAAAATTCCAATTAACCAAAATCAAGTCACTTGGAGCACCATTTCGAAGTAAGTTTTACATCAATGGACTCGTATCATCGTTCTGATCAAAAGCCCTAAAAAATCTGTTTGTAATTTGGAAAAAAGCTTAACTCCGTTAAGTTTTTTTAACGGGGGACCATTGTAGGAAAAATAGGTGAAAGGTGGGACTGGTGGGGGAAATATTATGAGGTGGGATTATTAATGACCAATAAGGTCTAGATGAGATTATTACATACCAATTCCCCTTATTATTATTATTATTATTATTATTATTATTATTATTATTATTATTATTATTATTATTTAATACGATCTTAATAAAAACAAACGTTTATCCTTATCTAAATATTTATTCTTATCTAATTTTTGTTTAAAATTATTATTATTATTTAATATGAAAGATAAATAGGAAAATAATGCGAGAGAGCACCAGGAAGTGACACGTGCCCAAAAAATATTTTCATTTATTAGTATAGGAAGATGTGAAACACACTGAGTGAAGATGTGAAACACACTGAGTGATTACGTTATAAGCATAATTGTAATAACATTAGTTATAACAAATCATATTTAATGTGTAATCAAGCAATGGATTCATATTAAAGTGTAATCACGTAATTGTTTATGTTGAATGTGTAATCACGTAATGGTTATTCAAAATCATGTAGTTATGTGTTGGGTTGGGTATTCACAATCACGTAATCATGTAATGGACTAATGTGTATTCAAAATACTGTAACTTTTTTAAGAAAACTATAGCAATAGACTACTCGAATTAAAGAGAATGAAATGTTCGTTAATAGAATGAAAAGGTTATAGCCGTTTGAAAATCAATGGGGAAGTTATTTCAAGTGAGAAATGACTAAATTACCCTTCAAGCCAATGCCACTTGTCCTCAAATCCATGTCATGTAGGCTTCATATAAAAAAGTTGTCTTGTATGGGATCCTTTCTCTAAGTAATAAACACTTGAGCATGATTCGGCTATGTGACAACGGTTGGGGTATGTGATGTGTTTGCTAGCCTTCATTGATTTGTTCCATACCCCGTTACAAAACTCTTGTCGAATACATGTTAATCAATTTGGTTTCAGGTGTCGGGTATATCCGTTTATGATCTTACATGGAAAAAAACCCGTTAGATACCCATTACCCGGACCCAATCTTAATCTCATCTTAAAAAAAACGTCTTAAAGTATAAAAATTCTCAACGATACTTACAACACTTCTGTAATTTCAACAATTGCAAGTTTCCAACAAATTCGACATACTATTCATTATATTCTCTATCATTGCATAACTTGAGTAAATGGGTTTGGGTAATCGGACCAATATCACATAACCATCCCAAACCCACAAGAATTTATATAAGTAATCTAATACCCGAATATCCCAATACAATATTTTCGTCAATAGAGGTTTTTTCTCCGACAACCATGCCTCTCATCACCTAACTTGTACAATAAACTCGTTCATTTTTCCCTATTAAGTAACATGCATTGATTAAAGATAAAGGTGACATTTTATTTTAACAAAAATAGTCCAAAAATCATAAGTACATCGAACAAGAAATTCGGCACATTGAGGTAGTTGTCCACTTGTCCCTGTCAACTGTCAAGGTAAATGTTGTCCATGGAATTAAGTTAGACAACAGATAAGCTACAAGCTGCTTTATAATCAAATTCAAGAATAATACAAAACCCGTTCATAAATTCACATTTTGGCACCCAATTCATTTTAGTAATGGACAAACTTGCTATAGGCTATTCAAAAAGCTTGTAACTCGAAGTTTGACTAAAAAAATTGTTTGGGATCGGTTTGTATTTAAACAAGTCGAGCCACCTCTGCTCAATTTGTAAACGAGTTGAGCCGAGCCAAGGTACGCCTGGTTGAGTTAAAATCCGAATTCAATATATTATAACACAACTTTTAATATACTTTATTTATTTATTTACAAAAGTCGGTGCCATTTACACAAATGGCACCTTCTTTTTTCACCATTTACACAAATGACAGTATGACACCTCCTATGTTCACCCATGTATAACCCTTTGACTTATAAAAAATAAAATTCTAACCTTATATATTATTCTAAATTAAAACCCTCTCAAAAGTCCATGGTACTTGCAAAAATGGTCCCTCCTTTTGCCACCAACTAGTTTATAGATTCTATGTTATATTTACGGAGTTACGTTCATATACAAATGGATTTAGCAAACAAAGCGTGTGAAAGTGGCAATTTGCCCAATTTGCACGCGATGAAAAAATTGGAAATAGTGTCAAGTTTGTATAACCAGACTAATTATTGTAACTAGTTTAGTTATAAGGTTAGTGATAATTACTCTAGTTATAAGTATTGTAATTACTGTAGTTATACAAACAATTACGCTACATATAACTAGAATAATTACTCTACTTATAATTAAAGTAATTATTTTGTATAACAAGAGTATGTATAACAAGAGTAATTACAAAATCACCTATTTAACCATCTAACTAGAGTAATTATCTTGTTGGGAGCCGCTAAAATGAGAACCACCTCCAGTTGTAAGAACCGCGAGAACCACTATCAACCAATAAGATTATGCCAACTAGAATGGTATTTTGGTATTTTACCCCAAATGTCAAATCCCTCATTCTCTCTCTTCATTTAAAGTTGTATCCTCTTTCATTTTCATTTGTCAGTTACATCCTTTTATTTCTCATCTCTCTCTCTAGAAATGCATCGCCACCATATCTCATCTACTTCTTCGAAATATTCTGCACGAGTAAGCTGCTTTTCCACTACAAATTCTTCACTGAAATCACAAACCCTTTGTAAAGTAAGATGCTTTCCACTACCAAAAAAACATTAGGAAAACACACAGAAAGTGGGTTTTTTGGATTCTTGTTTGTTTAATGGGTTTTTGATCAGATTTCAATATTTTTTTGGAAAAAACCTAAATCAAAACTCAAAACAACCACCACACACCCTCCTTCTCCGGCCACAAGTCCGGCGGAGCAAGAACATCGGCGGCGGCGGAGCAGCAACATCGACGGCGGCGGATCAGCAACATCGGCGGCGGCCACAAGTCCGGCGGAGCAGCAACATAGATTGCTGTCATTTAGTTATGATGTTTGTTCGGATCCATAAGACGCCTTCCCGGTCGCCGTCTCCGGTGGATGGCTCTGCCGCATAGTCGGTGGCTGAGCCGGTGAAGCCGGATGCAGGTTTGAGTTTTGGTTTGTTTTTAATCTTGTTTGATTTCTAAATCTTTGTGTGGTCTGATGTTCCATCTGGGATTGTTTGATCTGTTAGAACTTGTAAATTGATGTTTTGGAGCTTGTAGATTTTGAAAGGTTTTATATATATATACATATACCCAGTTTTAGTTTTGTGGGTTTTTTTGGTTCTACAGGAAATATGAGATTAATTGTGAAAATGATTTCGATAAGTGAACTATGTGGGTTTTGATCGGTGATTTTGATGTGTTGCCGGTGATTTTTTCGGTGATTTTGATGGGTTGCCGGTGATGGGTGAATCTGGTGCTTTTTGTTTCTGTTGATTCCGATGAATCTGGGTTTGATCTGTTTTGACATGGTCGATTGGGGCGGCGATGATGCAAAAAAAAATCGCAGATTTTGAACCTACAACCCCAATTTTGCAGCCTTTTGATTATCGGATAATCTGAGCCAAACCCCGTTTTTTTTTCGAGATACACTTTGTGTTGATGTTGTTGGTTTTTTATTTTTTCCCCCTAGTCGAGGATGATAACAATATATCTGAGACGCTTCACCGAGTTTGCGATTTTCTGGGTGCGTTCGTTTTTGCGTAAAAAGTTTTTGTAAAAAAAAAAATTAAACCGTAAACTTTTTGACGTAAACCGTAAACTTTTTAACGTAAAACGTAAAATGTTTTACGTAAAAACGTAAAAACGTAAAAACGTAAATTTTTTTTACTAAAACGTAAAAAACGTTAACGTAAAAAACCTGAATTTTAAAAATGTTAGCGTAAAAAACGTTAACGTAAAAAACCGGCGCGTAAAAACGTAAAAAACGTTAACGTAAAAAACCGGCGCGTAAAACGTAAATAACGTTAACGTAAAAAACCGGGGCGGAAAACGTAAAAAACCGACGCGTAAAACGTAAATAACGTTAACGTAAAAAACCGGGGCGTAAAACGTAAAAACGACGCGTGAAAAAGCCGGGCGTAAAAACGGCGTGTCAAAAAAGAGGCATGAAAAGGCCGGGCGTAAAAACGTAAAACGTTAAACGTAAAAATCTGTGAATAAATCTGAATTTGAAAATGTTTAATAAAAAAACTATTTAAAAAAAATAAAAATCTAATATAATAATACCAAAAAGTAATAAAAAACAATAAAGACAAAAAGACAAAATAGTGTAATTTTACTTAAATACCCTTTTGGATTAAAATATTAAAGACATAATAAGACAAAAAATACTTAATATTATTTTTAAATACTTTTAATCTCATCCATCCATCTACTTGATCTAATGACTAGAAAGTGGTTCTCGCGATTCTTACAACTGGAGCTGGTTCTCATTTTAGCGGTCCCCTTATCTTGTTTAAGTCATTTCAATTTCTAAGAGCATTCACATTCTATCCATCAAAATATGTGAGGGGGAGTTTTCATATTATAAAGGGTATAAAAAGTGGTTGTGAGTGGAGGAGAGAGAAAATGTTACTGTTCATCTGTATATTTGGGGGGACACTGCTCACCCAGTATAATTTTTTTAATATATATTGAAAGTGGTTGTGAGTGAAGGAGAGAGAAAAATGTGATGATAATATTATTTAATTGAAAAAGAGAGAGAAAAAGTATTTGTTTTTAGTAGAAATATATTGATATAGGAGTTGTTTTTTAGTGGAATGTATGTATAATTTGATGGTTTGGATGTGAATGCTCTAACACTTCTCATTTGGTGTTATCCTTAAAATACTATTTTATGTTATTTTATTATATCATCAAACATGTGTATATAATATTTAAATCGTGTGGCTCTTCTGCACCCACCAAAACCCATTCACATATTTTGGCACGAAAACCATACCCGACCCGTTTTAGTAACGGACACAATTATGGATCAGGCAAACCCACCGGCCACCATGTGCAAGAAAACCAATTTTTCTTCTTTCTGCAGAAAAAGAAAAAAATCATTGGCTTCTTTCTTCTATAAAAAAAATGAATCTTGAACAGTGAATCACCAATTTTTAATTTCAAAAGAAAAAACAAGAAAATGCAATCAAACTTCCCAAAATCTCTCATACCCACCTTTTCTTTAGTCCCAAAACACCAACACCAAGCTCTGTGTAAGATTGTTTCATGTGCCAACAATTCTTCTTCTCCTTCATATTCATCATCTTCTTCTTCTTCTTCTTCAGAGAATAAGCATGGCTTTAAGCAGCTTCTGGGTCACTCTCTTGGTGATATTAAATCCAGGATAAATGATTTTGATGGCAGTGAGTATGCTTTTTTTCTTTTAATTTTCTGCATAATTGTGTAACCCATTTGTTTGTTTAAACTCTTGTTCTTGTTATCTTGGTTTGATTGTAATGTTATCAAGATTTTACTTGTGGGTTCTGTTGGAAATTGAAATTATTGGTCTTGATCAGAGGATTGGACTTTTAGGACTCCTTGTATGTATAAGAAGGTCAGAAATAGTTGCTTATGTGTGCTTTGAGTACCAAACTTTAGGTTCAATTCGATTCGGTTTAGCTTCGATTTGTTAGGGCCCCTTTTTGATATAGAGAGGAAGCACAAAGAGAGAATTCTTAAGAAAAATGATATTTTACCAAATGATGAAATCTTTTATAGGGAAGTATGAATTAAGACATAAATAAACGTGTAAATTGAAGTAATCGGTGATTTACGTATTTTCTTTGGAGACCTAATTGATGGAATTCGGCTATGGCGGATCGCCCCATGATCTGGCTCGTCGAGACCTTTCTGTCTGCTGCTTATGGGCCTGCAACTCCACTTGTAGCCCAGGTTATACTCTTATTATGTTTGGGTCTATTTTGCCCTGTTTCCCTCTGGCTAGCTTGTCCAAGTAAGAGTCTGCTTGCTAACTTTTGGATTTGAAAGACCATAAAATGGCAAAACCATGTTTTTAATCAACAAGATGATGAACTGATTCATAGTTTTTCTAAAGATTTTTTACTCGGATATGCAACGGCCCTAAGATTTTTGTATGTATTTACTATTTTAAACTACAAAATAAATTCTAGGGTATGCACATGCATGTTTGATACTTTGATTCACCATCCTTCTGAAAATATGAGCAATGTTTTTATGTTGTTAAAGGTTCGGTGCAAGATGCATTAAACATATGGGTATCAAAAACATCAAACTTTATAAATGAAGTGGCTTCTCCACTGGTCAAGAATGTTCATGATAAAAATCCCACAATGGGAAATTCATATGAGCTCAGTGACAATGAGGAGTTCTTCATGACGGAGCAGACTATTGATGGCCGAACACCAGGTGGCGATCTTTCATTGGCTGCTATTGTCTCCATTGAGCAGTTTAGCAGGTGAGCATAAGTTTCTAAGATGCTATTCACTAGTGGCAATTTCAGAACATTTAATTATATGTGGGTCGATATGGGTTGTGTTTTTTTATCTCAAACGGGCCAAATTAAAAAAAGCAGCTTAAAGTGAGACACACAAAATGGAGGATGGAAAGCGGAAGTGGATGTGAAGTTTTTAACATTTTGCAGTGTCAAATATGCAGGATGAATGGATTGACCGGGAAGAAAATGCAGAGAATCTTTAAAGCACTTGTGCCTTCACACGTGTCTAATGATGCCCGTAATTTGGTGGAATATTGCTGCTTTAGATTCTTGTCTAGAGATAGTTCGGAAATTCATCCTTCTCTTAAGGTTTGTGGGTCCAATTTATTTCTTATGTTTTAACAGAAGTAGAAGTAGTAATTTCAACCGATTTACACATAGACGGGTTGATTTTGGTTATGTTTTGTCAGGTTAAACAGGCGAAGCTAATAATTTAACTAAAAATAAAATAGGTGAAATGGGTTGAAAATGTTTGACCACAAATAAAATATGATTTTGGTTACATAACCTGTAACAGTTTTTTATTCCATAAATCACAATATGTGCCTCTGTCGGTTTTTTGAGAAAGATTCTGTATTTAATTTGGCTTCATTTCCAATGGATTTAGCATTTGGACTATCTATAAACTTTTTGTTCTTATGGTAGGAGCCAGCATTCCGAAGACTTGTGTTTGTAACAATGCTTGCATGGGAGCATCCATACACCAACGAAAAGGAATCCCGGGGTACAATTGGAGAGAAGGCTTCATTTCAGGTTCATTTTTCTGTACGTAATCCTCCCTATTGTTCTCCACTAATTATCTTTCTTTTAATCCTATCACTAGAATGAGTATATGTGGTTTCCACATACTGAGAAATTAAAACGGGACCGGCAAAATAGAGGATTGGAGAAAAATGACGTAAAACTGATAGATAAATGTTGCTTTAAGTTAGATTTTTTTTGTAGTTTCTGCTTGGGCACTTCATGCGCATACACCATGTTGAATTGATGCTTCTATATAGATGTTTCAGTTTTGACCTTTATATTTATTAATAGGTCAATATTGTGTGTGTTTCATCTCAAGTTGGTTAAATGGGTTAAACGGGTTGAAAGTCACCTGATGTGTGTTTTGAATACATACAACATCGTAAATCACGGCCAGCTTGTGGTGTCCGCATATAATGCATATATGTTTGGGCTCTCGGGGGGCAAAAGTGAAATTGCACTAATTCTGACGTTATTTTACTAAATTTCGTGAAAATAACGTTAAAAACGGGGGACGGTTAATGATGCATCATGTGGTGGCGTTGATAGCCGAAAGACAAAAGGGTACATGCAATAATCGGCCTTTTTCCCGATTGCTAATTGTTATGTGCCTTATGTCCAAGGCTTGATGTAAAGCTACTATCGAGCCGGTGGGTCTCACTGGAAGCAGCCTCTCTATTCCTACGGGGTAGAGGTAAGGCTGTCTACATCTTACCCTCATCAGACCATACCTTAGCTTTGCTATTGGTGGAATTTACTGAGTATGATGATGATGATACAACACCGTAAATCATTTTGATCAGATTGTTTTTTTTTTTTTTTTTGAAAAAATCAATCATAATTAGCTCATTAATTATTTATATATTATTTAAGCTATGGACTAAAAAGTGAATGTTCGTGCCCATTTTAACTCGATAGCGTCATGCACAGATTGCCACCTCTACTTCTATTTATGTGTCAACATCTATGCGTAAAAAGGAGTGTCACCTTATTCACTTGAAAAATACATACAACATCAAAAATCATTTTGATCAAAGATTTAGATTACTATTATTAAATAAAATAAATTATAATTAGCACATGAATCATTATATATATTTTATAAGGAATGCACTCAAAAATGGTTGCTGGTGACCATTCTTAAAATGAACCGTCTTGGTCTTGACCTGATTCCTGTCAGGCTCATATTGCCCCCTCTACTTCTATTCATGTTTCAACATTCTATGCATTAAAAGGAAGGTGTCATGCGTTATACCTTAAAAACATTATTATTATTTTTATTAAAGAGGAAGCTTGTTGGAGAAGAGGCTTTTGTCCGCATTGCCCCTGCCATCTCTGGCCTAGCAGATTGGCCAACGGTACATAACCTTTTCAAAGCTCTTTCCGGTGGTCAGAAAAGCATCTCCTTCCAAGTATGGTCCAAATATATCGATGAACTTCTCAAGTAAGCATCTCACTAACACTTTCTCTTATCATTAGTTAAATGCCTAAACTACCCCTCAACAATTACAAAACAAGGAACCTTGAGAACTAATATGCAACGTAATTTTGGACTAAAACTTTCCTTAAAGGATAATGTTGTTTATTTCATGTAAAAGGGGCATGTCAACCTCATGTGTATGAAATGGGCCAATTTGGGTTGCGTTGGTTTTGATAACGGGTCAAATTGGCTGAGCGGGTATATATTTAAATCCTTTCAACTTCTCAAAACGTTTTTTTTGAAGAAAAATATATTATTAGTTTAATGACATAGTTTTTTGCAATCATTTAATACATTTACAGTATTAAATTTTTTTGGATGAAAATATGTTGGCGGGTCTCCCTAACCCGTTACCCGGACGACCTGTTTTGCCACCTCTATTTTCAGGAGTCAGCACATTCCCAAAAGGAAAGTTTTAGCATGTATATTGGGACAGAATATTACTACTTTCAGTTTTGAACAAATAGTTTTCTTGATCTCCTACTGAGGATTATTTCTTTGACAAATTTTCCCACCATTGAAGAGTGTATGAAGGAAGGCAATCATACCATGTAAAAGGGATTCCTCAAATTTCTGGAGAACGAATCTTATGCCTCGGATCTAGCCGAAAAAGACCCGTTCTTAAATGGGAGAATAACATTGCATGGCCCGGAAAACTCACCTTGACTGACAAAGCACTTTACTATGAGGTACATCACACGTCACGTTCTTTAAAGATAAATAGTAGTCAATGTTATATTTATCATAATTCATAAAGATCAAGTAATTCACTTGCAGGCAATTGGACTTAAGGGCAAAGCGGATGTTATTAGAATGGATCTTACGAAAACCAGTTCATGGGTTGAGAAAACAAGGGTTGGACCCTTCGGTTCTAATCTTTTCGACTCTGCTATCTCTGTTACCTCCAGTCCAGAGTGAGTAAGCTTCAATAACTCATCTCCATTATTGGTCTGTTCGGGTTATATTTCAAGTCAAACAGGATAAATAAAAAAGTTACTAAAAAGTAAACAAGTCAAATGGGTTGGAAAGTTAGATTTTTATTGAAGTAATATAGTTTATGTTATCTTTTTTGACACTCGAATATTTCTTTAGAAAAATCAAAATTTATACAAAAATGTGTTTGGGTTGACCCAACCCAAAGTCAAATGGGTTAGAAAGTTAGATTTTTATTGAAGTAATATTGTTATGTTATCCTTTTTGACACTCGAATATTTCTTTAGAAAAATCAAAATTTATACAAAAAATGTGTTTGGGTCAACCCAACCCAACCCGTACAAAAAAATTGTTTTGACTAGGGCTGTTCAAAAAGCTTGCGGCTTGCTCGAAATCGCCTCGGTTTTATAAACGTTAGATTGTAAACGAGCGGAGCCCGAGCCAAGGTAAGCTCTACTCGTGGGTCGGTCGTTAGCTGGCTAGTTGGCTCGAATATACTTGAGCCTAAATTTTTATATGTACCAAAATTATAACCCAATTAAACCATAGTTTTTAAAAAGTAATATCATCATTTTTAATTAAAAAATAACTCCGGTAACTCATATAATTAAATTTTATCGAATATTAAAAAGAAAAAAAACCAAAAAATTCTAAGTGTTTAATAGCAAAGAAAAACAACAGTTTAACCCTATTTTTTTGAGTTAAGTGCTATTTACGTCCCTGTGGTTTGTCCATTTTTGCTATTTTAGGCCAAATTTCAAAATTGCACCATTTTCCTCCCTAACATTCTTGAAACGTGCCATTTCAGTCCAAAAAATTAACCCAGTTAAAAAAAACTCATAACTCAGTTATCCCAGGGACGTAAATGGCACATAAAGTATAGGGACGGAAATGGCACATAACTTCAAGAATTATTATTATTATTATTATTATTATTATTATTATTATTATTATTATTATATACACACAGTTAGGGAGAAGCATTTGGTACCGGGTACCGGTACTGAATTTCCCGTACGAATTATTTTCAGTACCGATTTGGTACCCGTTTTTTGGCGTTTTCGGTTCGGTACCGGTATTTTACTGAATTTTACCCTTAAATACTGGTATCGTACCGGTACGTACTGTACCGAACATTTTCGGTACCGGTATTTTCGGTACCAGTACAGAGCTCGTCCCTACACCCATACACACAGTCTCTTTCATCCCCCTACATCACCACCACAACAGCCACCGCCGCCACCACCAAACAACCGTCACCACCTCCAAACCGTATTGAGAGAGAGAGTTGTTATGATCTAACGTGGGTTTGAGTTTTGTTCTTTACAGGTGGTGGTTGTCTGGTGGTGGTGATGTAGATAGGGGTGGAAGAGACTGTGTGTAAGGATGAGCTCGGTACCGGTATCGAAAATCGCCAAACAAGGGTTACGGTACCTAAAATATTCGGTACGGTACCGGTATTTGAAGGTAATATTCAGTAAAATTCCGGTACCGAACCGAATGTACCGATACCAAAAAATGCAAAAGTTGGTTCCGAAAATAATTCGGTATGGTAAATTCGGTACCGGTACCCGGTACCAAATGCTCATCCCTAACTGTGTGTAATAACAATAATAATAAGAAATTTTAAAAATAAAAAATTCTTAAAGTTATGTGCCATTTTCGTCCTTCTACTTTATGTGCCATTTACGTCCCTATAATAACTGAGTTATGGGTTTTTTTAACTAGGTTAGTTTTTTGGACTGAAATGACACGTTTCGAGAATGTCAGGGAGGAAAATGGTGCAATTTTGAAATTTGGCCTGAAATGGCAAAAGTGGACAAACCACAGGGACGTAAATGACACTTAACTCTTTTTTTAATCGCCCATTTTTTAGTTTGAAAAAAATAAACGAGTCGGCTCGACTAGCCATGAGCTGGGCCGAGCCTTTGACGAGCCGAGCCCCACCCCAACATTTCAGCTCAATAAGAAAACGAGTCGGCTAGGCTCAGCTCGACTCGGCTTTTAAACGAGCCGAGCCCACCTTGGCTCGGCTCGGGTCGTTTACAGTCCTAGTTTTGACTTGACCCATTACCCAACCTCTATATTTGACTTAAAATCATGACCGAACTATCAGGTCTAAACCATGGGTACTTGAATTTGTGGATTTCGGAGGCGAAATGAGGCGAGACGTATGGTATGCTTTCATCAAAGAAGTAATTTCTTTGTACCAATTCATAAGAGATTTTGGACCCGAAGAAGGTGATCAATCAGTAAAACATATTTACAGTGCGAACAAGGGTTATTCAAGAGCTGTAACTTACGCCATTAACGGCATTGCAAGACTCCAAGCTCTTCAATTCAGTAAAAAACTCTTGGACGAACCTACTAAACTTGTCCAATTTTCATATTTACAAAACGCACCCTACGGAGAAATGGTTTGCCAAACGCTAGCCGTAAATTGTTGGGGTGGACAACTGATCACAAGATTTAAGGAAATCGAGTTCGATGATGTGCGATCGGAAGTTTATAGCAGTCATGTGTATGATATTGATGGTGGAGTGTATTTAAGAAAGTGGATGCGACATTCATCATGGAATTCTAGTGTTTCTGATGCTTTTTGGAAGAATACTTCGGTGAAACAAGCTCTTGTTTTGAGTAAAAATCTTGTTGTTTCTGATAAAATGTTGGTTGAAAAGGCGGCGGTTATGTGTCGGCAAAAGTATGCTGAGGTGGAGAAGACACAAGCCACAATTGATGCTGCTATGATTGAAGGGATTCCTAGTAACATTGACCTTTTTAAGGTTGTCATTCAAGCTATTTGGTATTCTTTGACCACTTTTTCAAATTAGAATCACATATGCCATAAAAGCCCTCAAAACTTTCAAAGTATTGAATGGGTTTTCTGCATAAAAAATCAACATACTTTTCAATGGTCTCGTTCTGTTTATTATACTTTTTTTTTTTTTTTTGTAAATCTGAGTCATAACAGGAGGTTTTTGTGTACCGTTTGGGCCATGCTGTAATTGGTAAATTTAACATTTCTATATAATAGTTGGCATTATATATATTTTAACATTTTAGTACATAAATTATAATTTTAATGAAAATTATCATTTTTGACAGTTGGTTTTTTTTGGATACAAAGTGACCGAAACAGGACACAAAATATATTTAATTGCTGACATGTACAAAAAAAGTGACTTTTCAAATTAAGGTAATGCCGTAATGGTCTACATGTTGATGTGGACTTTTAAAAGTTTTTGACATTTATACGTGAAGGTTTTTGATTACCTTAAATCCAAATTTCAAGAAAGCATAGTGGTACCAAAGTTGGTTCCTTTTAAAACCTTTTGCGACTGTTAAAGGATATCAAGTACATTTGACTAACAGTCAAACGTCTGTTTCGAACTATCTGAGTGGTCAAAGACAACAGCTTTCATGGGACAAACCTGCAATATATGACAAAGTCGTCGTTATTATTACTTTTTTTATTTTTTAAAAAGGTCATGTTCGGCTTTAATGTTGCTTCATTGTATTGGTTTAGGAGCTCGTGCTTCCACTGACGGTCATCGCCAAAAACTTTGGAAAACTTCGACGTTGGGAAAAGCCTCACATGACCGCATCTTTTCTTGCATTTGTATATGCACTCATCTACAGGTAAAAACGCACATCCAAACACCCCCATGATGTCCATATACCATATGAAGTAAGTCTAATTTGATTTTTCTTTGAATTTTTAGGAATTTATTGTCGTATGTGTTCCCTGTGACATTGATGGTTTTGGCAACAAGCATGTTGGTATTAAAAGGACTCAAGGCGCAAGGCCGCCTCGGCAGAACCTTTGGCAAAGTTACCATACGCGATCAACCACCGTCCAACACAATTGAGAAGATCATAGCTGTTAAAGAAGCCATGCGTGATGTGGAAAAATATATGCAAAATATTAATGTTTCGCTTCTAAAAGTCCGCACAATTCTTCTTGCAGGCCAACCGCAGGTTAGTTAGTTATATACTTCATCTTTGTAACATGTAACCTAGTAAATAATTTATGTTAAAAGTATATATTTTGAATTATTATTATTATGTATATAACATAATATATATTACTTAGTTTCTTTATCATATATATGTATATAGGGGAAGGTTCAAATGAAAACCACTAGTTATTGTGAAAACTCGAAAACTAATTAAAAAAGCCAAAAAAACATACCAAATTTTATTTATTTATTTTTTTTTGCATACCAATTTTCGCCATTTTATATATATATATAAAAAAAAATTTGTAGTGCACATGTGTAATACTACACATGTGTATGTATACACATGTGTAGTATTACACATGTGTACTACAATTTTTTTTTTATTTTATTATTATTATTTTTTTTAAAATTTTTTTTTTTATATATAAAAAAACCTGCGATTTTTATAAAAAAATTGAAAAAAAAATTTGGTGTGTTTTTTAGGCTTTTTTTAGTTAGTTTTCACAATAAAAGTGGTTTTCATTTGAACCATCCCCTATGTATATAATATTTAAATATTATGTAATCATATTTTTATCATATTAAATAAAAATCGTTTTTATTTTTTATCGTTATAATTAATTTAATAGGTTCGTTCAAGCACACGAGCTTGGTTTAAAAAAGCGTGAGGCGTACACATCACGTATATGAGGCACACGTCTATGCGCAACCAAATAAGCTTTATTCATAACCAACATTTGCGTCTCTTTCATTTGTCATACACATTAACCTGTTTATCAAGTAAACCTTTTGTAAATTCTTCATTCCATTGGTTGCTTTTACCTATAAACCTCCTACTGACCCTAATTTTGACCCAAATTGTTTTAGGTTAAATATCTAAAATTTTGTTTTTACTCTTCTCAGATAACAACAGAAGTGGCTATGGTGCTTTTGTTCGGTTCCGCTATCCTCCTCACAGTACCGTTCAAATATGTTCTCTCTTTCCTCATACTTGATCTCTTTACACAAGAACTTAAGTTCAGGAAAGAAATGGTGGTGAAGATGATAAGTTTCTTAAAAGCCCGTTGGGACACCGTGCCCGCCTCCACTGTTTCGGTTTTGCCATTTGACTCTAGTAAGACCGATGCCGAGAGTGAAAAGAAGGAAACAAACGACTCGACAAAATTAGAAAGAACTCGGAACAAGTAATTAGTCAAAATCTTTAATCATGCTTGAACATATTCTCTATACTTTGCACAGATGTTTAGCTCATTAGGTAGCACAATATGGTATAGTACTATAGTTGACTCTTATCAAGATATAATACGCGTTTGAGTAACTATTAGAAATGATATCGCGAAAACAGCCCACACGTAAGTGATTTGCGTCAACCTTCCCGACCCGTTACATACGAGTTTGTTTTCGTGATACGAGCATTGTTCCGTCTGATTCCTGCATTTAGTCAAAAGTCAAAGTCAAGATTTATTTATTTAGTTGTTTTTTTTACTGAATTTTCTTGTTTTGCATACCTTGGTGAACAAAATGAGACAACAAAATCTGTAGTAGAACATGTTATGATACTTGTGGGATCATCATAAGCATAGCTGTACGCCACGGGGCATGCGGTTTTGAATATTTTCGAGTAATTTGTTGGCATACATGTGACGGGATTAGAGTACATTCCCTTACAACAATACTCGTCGGAGTCGAAAACATTGCATGCACTCCGGCAGGCGGAGGGTTTCCCGTCAGACCGAAAAGTTAGCTCCGGCGGGCAGTTAGCCCTGAGATCAGTGTCACAACCTGCCACCCTGCAGTCACCTTTGCCTTGAATGGGTGTGACTGTGAGTGGCAAGTTGAAACCGTCGACAAGGCTAACATCGTAAAAAGTGGTGTCACCGAGGGTAAATTCGGCAATTGAGGCAGGCGGGTCCCCGGGGCTAGTGCAGGTTAGTGTGGTACCACATGCTCCTGTTTGGCACGTACCGTTCCCGTTTTTGTCGAAGTCGCACCCGGTCCGGCCCCATATACGGCCGCCCCACCCGTTTGGGGCGGAGAAGATGGTGGACTCACCTGGTTTGAGAATGAAACCGCCGCCGGTGAGGGTGGTGTTGGTGGCTGTGATCCCAGGCCATATGGTTTCACGGCAGTTGTTGACAATGGTGAGGTTGGTGCAATTTGACAAGTTTACCCCTGCTGCAAGGGCAATTAGGATAATAATAATAATATGAGTGATGGAAGAATGCATGGTTGTGTATGGTGTGAGTGAGTGAGTGAGGGAGTGTGTGTTTTATATTGCAAAAGGAAGTGGAGGAAAGAGTGTTGAGGAGTGATAGAATACTTGATGATCACATTATACCTTGCTTCCATCATTTTTGTATGTTCTCATGTTCCTTGTGACACAAGAATGTGGTACATGTTTTCAAATATATAAATATTATTAATTAATTACAAAGATAATCACTGATTTTTAAAATTTACCATAACTAATCTTTAAAATGGATAAATTTCTACCATGTTTCTTAAAATGATAAATATTATTATTATTATTATTATTATTGTTGTTGTTGTTAAAACTTACACAATCCCTTCATATCACTACCCTTACCAAAATTAACTAAAAATTCACGAGAGCTGTTTGGATCAGTTTGCAAAAAGCTTGAATCGTGCTAAGCTAAACAAGCTCGGGCCATCTTCAAGCCTAAATTAGGTTTTATCCAATAAGTGAACTTGATCTTGACTAAACTTGCAAGCCTATAATCTATTAATATTGCTTTGTTTTTGTTCTTTGTGATTTGGTTATTTTAATTATTTTGCCCCAATAGTTTAAAAACAGCCTATTTTGCTCCTTGTGGTTAGTTATTTTTTCCCAAACAACCTTTATAGAGCAGAAATGAAGTTTACTCTATTGTTAACATGGGTGGCTAAATTATTATGGTCAAAACGTAAAATGAAAATGTATAAACACAAATAAGCTTATGGTGCTTGATCACTTTACCCGAAGCAGCCTGACCCAATGTGAAAGACTACTCCCTAAGCCCACAAGCGGGGAAACCCCTGTTAAATCCACACATTACATAAGCTTATTTGCCTTGTGTCGTGTTATGCTTGACACTTGGTCATTCTCAGCATCCAATGACAACCAGCACGTGTTTATCCCATTTGCTTTTGATACTTTTGGTTTTCTGGCGCCAGAGGCGGTGGACCTACTTAGTCGAGTTCAAAGAGTCATGCATAGTAATGTTATGACCCCGAGATCTATGGACGTAGTTTTTAAAAGGCTTAGTTTTGCTATTCAAAAAGGGGTAGCGGCGCAGCTTGTTGCCCGTTTACCAACTATCTCGATGTAAATTATTATATAAAGTAAATATGTTTTAGTGGAAGAAAAGGTTAGCATAGCATGTGCATGACTTTGTTTTCACAGTTGACAATTGTTGTTTTATATGACTGAATTGTTACAGAAGAAAGGAGTTAGGAGTCTTAGGTTGGTGTAAATACAAATGATTTTTCAAGAACCTCACGGTTGTGCTTGGAATTGGATTTAATTTTCACACTTGATAGTTTAGGAGGGTTAATTGAAGGAAAAGGTTAGCAGCCTGACTTTGTAGTTTTCAACTTATCATGTGGATTTAGATTGCTTGACCATTTGAAGCAACTAGTTGTCCTATGTATACTACAAAGGTAGACAAATGGCATAAAATAAAAAAAAATCCATGGTTTTGGGTAAATCTGTGTAAATCCAATATAATTAATTATAGTAATGAGGCAACTCATGTTACCTTGTTTTAGTATATTATTCTGATATCGAGATTGAGTTCACATGTGAAGGTTCAAATAGCCTACTAAATGCAACTGCATGGAATTACCATGTAAGTGCATCATTGTCATTTTCTACTGCCATGGTGTCATCCTAGTCTGCAACTATATTCTGGTTGCAGTATCTTGAATACAATGGTTAGACCGAAAGCGTTTGCAATGCAATCAATATTGTATTCAACTTGAGAGTGTTTGTAATTTGATTTTGGAGGAAAAGGAAGTTATCTTACACGCAAAGAGAGACTATTTAACACAGGGAGGGTGATAGCCGCAGCGATCCTCGATTCGAAAACGATAAATTAAATGAGATAGCCGTTGGGTTTCAAAAGTTTGTTGGGTTTGGTTCAATAGCTTCTTACGGGTCACTTAAAAAGAATGGGCCAATACTAAACGAACTCAAGTCGGGTCAACCGGAGGTTCATGGGGGAGGTTGAATGGACCACACGATTGCATGCCCACGTCCCACCACCTGCAGTTTTTCCCACTTTTTATAGCATGTTTAATGCAGTTAGTTTTTTTTAATGCTTTAGTAGTTGTACTTTCAGCTTTCTATGTAGTACCTAGTTATTTAAATTTCCTTTTGTTTAGGACGTGAAGTCGTGGCATGTATCCTATATGTATTAACTTTTATAATCAATGAAGGTGGTGAATTTGTTTATGAAAAAGAATATGTCTGTTGCTCTTAGTGAGTTAACTGATTTGCCTTTGTTAACTCGAATTTGGCAATTCGAGTAGGTGATCTAAGGTACCGTGTTTGATTGTCGGTGGTGAATCTGTATCCAACAATTGAACCCGTAGCCCTATTGTTGTTTGGGTGGTGAATCTGTAACCCAATCGACCGTAGAAACTATCCGTTGAAGTGACCGTTTCGTTTGAAATTCGGAGTTGAAGGCCAGGTTTACATCAGAGGGGAAGGAAAATAAATTTAGAGAGAAAAGGAAGGAAAATATGTCATTTTTTTCGTGTTCCCGTGTTTAATGAAAAGTAAAGGAAAACAGAAGAAATCAAACATTTTATGTGTTCCAGAGTTAAGAGGAAAAGAAAAGAAAGGAACAATTTTACCATTATACCCTTTAAATATAAAACATTTTAATTAGATATGAGGGCAATTTAGTAATTAATAATATTTTATCTTCTAATCTCTCCAATTTGGGAGGATGAATATATGGACAAAATTTCTTTAATTTTCCCTCCGCTCCTATCCTTAAAAAACTCGAAAACATGGTTTTTTTTTTTTTATATTTTTATCTCTTTTCTTTCCCTCCCCATGTTAAATGAGACTCGGGAACAGAGGACTCAAATTAACGTTGTGTTCTCGAGTCTCATTTAACAGGTGGAGGGGAATGAAAATGAATTAAGAGAGAAAATAAAGGAAAATATGTGATTTTTTTCGTGTTCCCGAGTTTAATGAAAAGTAAAGAAAAATATAAGTAATCATACATTTTATGTGTTCCCGAGTTAGGAGGAAAAGAAAAGAAAGCAACAATTTTACCATTATATCTCTTAAACATAAAACATTTTAATTGATTAGAGGGTAATTTAGCAAGAGAAAATGAAACGAAAGGGGCTCATGGTGTGACGTGTGAGGGGTTTAAAAGAATTAACTGGCAAAACACGTAAGACTCAAATTGAAGGTTACTCAAACAATTAGACTATAACTACTACTATTATTTTCATCATTGGATTTGCATAGAGTTTGAACTCCATTTATGTCATCATGAAAACGAGGCTTCCATCTGTTCTCGAGAATGGTACTCTTCTCTTTCAGCAAAATAGCAAGATAACCCAGTTGGGTAAATCCGGTCGGGTCGAAGAAGCTCGTAAGTTGTTCGACCAAATGACTAAACGAAACACCGTCACATTCAATTCAATGATCTCCGTCTATGCCAAAAACACAAGGATCAATGATGCACTCAACCTGTTTGATAAAATGCCTCAACGAAATCTGGTTTCTTGGAACACCATGATTGCAGGATGCTTGCACAATCACAGAGTTGAGATTGCACGCCACCTGTTCGATCAAATGCCTCAAAGAGACAGTTTCACATGGACTCTCATGATTACTTGCTATACACGTAATGAGGAGTTTGAAAAGGCTAGAAATTTGCTTTACATGATGCCTGATAAGATGAGCCCAGCTTGTTGGAATGCTATGATCTCGGGTTACTTGACATATGGAAAGGTTAAGGAAGCGAGGCAGGTGTTCGATGAAATGCCTGTGAAAGATTTGGTCTCTTGGAACTCAATGCTTGGAGGTTATACTCAGACTGGTGAAATGAGTTTGGGTTTGCAGTTTTTCGAGGAAATGCCGGTTAAGGATGTGGTTTCTTGGAACTTAATGGTGGATGGGTTTGTTGAGGTTGGTGATTTGGATTCCGCTTGGCGTTTCTTTAAGCGTATGCCGCATCCTAATGTTGTTTCTTGGGTCACAATCTTGTCTGGGCTTGGTAGAAATGGTCGGGTTATGGAGGCGAGGAGATTGTTTGATGAAATGCCTGTTAAGAACGTGGTGTCGTGGAATGCGATGATAGCAGCTTATGTTCAAAACACGCAGATTGATGAAGCTTTGAAGTTGTTCGATGAAATGCCAGAAAGAAATGTGGTGTCATGGACTACCATGATCAATGGATATGTTCGTGTCGGTAAGCTAGATGAAGCGAGCCATTTACTCAATCAAATGCCATACAAGAATGTTGGGGCTCAAACAGCAATGATCTCGGGATTTGCTCAGAACAAGAAGATTGACAAGGCTCGTGAAATTTTTAATCGTATAACCAATCCAGATATGGTTTGTTGGAACACAATGATTGCAGGATTTGCTCAGAACAGAATCATGGATGAAGCGCTCGATCTTTTTAACCAGATGGCGCGAAAAGACATAGTTTCGTGGAATATTATGATTGCGGGTTATGCTCAAGCTGGTCAAATGGATAAAGCACTTTCTTTATTTGAGGAAACAAAACATAAGAACATCGTTACATGGAATTCGTTGATTTCGGGCTTTACCCATAACGGGTTGTACCCGGATGCATTCAAGTATTTCATTTCAATGATCCAAAATGGTAATAAACCCGATGATTCTACATACGCATCCGTTTTAAGCTCATGCGCAAATCTAGCAACTTTACAACTGGGAACACAAGTTCATGTGCTAGTTGTAAAGACAGGTTATGAGCAAGACATATTTGTTACGAATTCCTTAATCACTTTGTATGCTAAATGTGGTAAAATGGCGAGTGCTGAACAGGTATTTTCTCATACCCGGCGTGTTGATGTTGTCTCGTGGAATTCTTTGATTAACGGGTACGCTTTAAATGGAAATGGGATCGAGGCAGTGAGGCTATTGGATGATATGGAGGTTGCAGGGGTGAGCCCAGATGAGGTCACCTTTGTTGCGGTTCTATCTGCATGTAGCCATGCTGGTTTGATCGATCAAGGTTTCCGGTTATTTGAATCAATGAGTCAAAAGTACTTTATCCAGCCGTTGACCGAGCATTATGCTTGTATGGTTGACCTGCTTGCAAGAGCAGGGAGGCTAGAAGCCGCCTTTCAAATGGTGAATGAGATGAATACTGATGGTAACGCGGGTATATGGGGCGCTTTACTTGATGCGTGTCGCGTGCGTAAGAATTTGAAAATGGCTAAATTTGCTGCTCAAAAGCTTTTGGAGATTGAACCTGAAAAGGGTTCGAATTATGTGATGTTATCAAACATAAATGCAGAAATGGGGTGGTGGGAGGTGGTGGAGGAAGTTAGGGGTTCGTTGAAAGAGAGGCGGGCAGTGAAGCAGCCCGGGTGTAGTTGGATTGAAGTTCAAAACCGAGTTCATGCTTTTGTGTCCGGTGACAAGTGTTGGCTCGAAAACATGATCTTTTGCGGTCATTTGAGGGCACTAATGGCTCATATTAGCAACACGGATGAAACCCTCGATGCCCCATAATGTAGTGTCTAGGGGTTTCATCCGTTTCACCCTTACTGGTGTCATGGCGGTGCTGGTGCGACCACCTCCGTCTGAGGTGGCAATCACATAAACCACCACAAGAAGCACACGACCATTGACCACGACCGTTTTGACTACAAAGAAGGCAGATCATGGAGATGTGAAGTGTGATCGAATCGGAAGCATTAAAAGATGGTGGGAAATGGGTCACATACAAACTTACACATAATGTGCTATTTGTTGAGGATTAAATGGATGTTGTGAACTAAAGAAAGTGTGTCATAGGCAATTACACAACGATCATCAAAGACTAACATTCGATTTCACTCGCGCATTACACAACAATCATCAAAGACTAACATTCGATTTCACTCGCGCATAAGCTACATTTCCTCATTTCGCTCATCATTTCCTCATTTCGCTCATAACCGTCTTTGTCAGTTGTCACCATATATTATTATGGGCCAGTAGACCAATAGTTTGGGTATTATATATATTTTTTTTCATTTATATTTAATATATTTTCTGTTTATTTGAATTAACTCATGCAATCATTAAAACAGTATGCAGATCCACCATACAATCGATAGTGAATCATAAATTCAAAGGGGAGTTTCTTTCCTACCATAAATCAACCATCTTTATTTCTTTAAAACTCAGTTACTAAAAAGAAAAATCTAGAGCGTGCCGTAATGAGAGCTGCAAAAATTCCACAGATTCTATCGTAAATATTTCTGGTTTTCAGTTGATTCCTGTTTCGTCAACATAAAGCTTCCCATTTCCACCAGGATGATTAGTCAGCCACCAGTATCCCATAAGAGTACAAAAACTGAGTCGACTCAACCAAACCGTGCACTCAGGTTGTCACCTTTTTCCTCACGATTCTCTTTCTGCGGGCCTTGGGTGGTGGTGGTTGTGATCCTCCCTCTGTGGTGGTTTGACTTTGGTCCTGCTTAAACCCAAGGAGCCCGAGCCCTGAAGTTACAGGGTTCTTGGATATAAACCATTTCGGAGACGCGTTGTTGGCGGTCTCAGATGGTCGATTGTATGCTTGTTTCAGTAAGTCATCTGAGTGGGCTAATGGGTCCACCTCAACACCGAGCCAGGCTAACCTTGATGTCTCTCCTAATTGTGCATTCATGATTCTGTATATAAAAAAGTATATACCATTAAGAATTTTCAAAAATATAAAATATAGATGATTTTAGTATAATTTAAATTTATAAATAGCATACCTCAAGGCTGTGCTGAAAGCCAAACCCACCCCAATAACATCAAATTGAGTGACCATAGCTCTATCAAACCCGCACAGAAGCTGATAACGTAAATTGGCGTAAATTCCAAGAAACGCTCCATACCCAAGCGCGTTGGTACTCACAGGCGGAATTGTCACAGATAATCTAATGAGCCGATTTATCAGATAAATAGGTCAGAATATACTACTAAATAAAAAAAAAAAACAGGGGCAAATCAAGTTTGACCGATAAAGTATTAACGGGTAAACAAGTGATCTACTGCATACCTTCCCTCTTTTTTCCGGGCAACAAGGTTTGTTAGGGCACCTTGAGCTGCCCCTGCGGTTAAACCCACCATACACAACTCTGCAGCCTTGTAAAAGAAAGATTGGATTCGTTTTTGCATGTCAAATTCTCTCATCGGGTAGCTTTTTTCAAACACATTATTTGGGAGTTTCTGTAACGTATTTTGCAGATCAAAGCGGAAAGTATTTCCATATGAACGGCAAGGAGCGAGGGACCAAACAACAACAGCATTGCATGCCGTTACAGTAAGCACATTAATCAGAGCAAGATCCCATTCCTCCTTTATCCTATAGCATAAAAAAAATAAACAAATTAAATCATGTCATGGTGAGATTCTAATTCATTAATTTTCATACACGTGAATATAGTACCTTTCTTTACGGTTTTTAACCTCCCACAAAACTGAGGAACCAATTGTAGCGGCCTGCTCTAAGAGGAACCGGTATAAAAACGCAGGATCTGCAATCATCCTGATTAAACGAATGTGAATCAGGTCAGATTGTTACTGTTCATGTTTATAGACGTATGGAGTAAGTGTAACATAAATGTTAAAAATAAACAATAATATGCATATTATCTTATCTTTTAAATGCAGATTAACAAAATGACTTTTTATCCAGTCTTCTAAAAATTTATCTGTGATTATTATTAAATTTGTTCTTATGTTATTTCAGATTTTAAAGGACAAAGGATATTTCAAATATGAAACAAATTGAAAAGGAATTTAAATGGCACTATTTAAAGAATACCTGCCAATGAATCCCCTAGACAAGCCTTGAGGAAGCGAACGTGATATGAACCTCGCAGTTGTTGGTCGTGCATTCATTGCTATATATTTTACCAGTTGAGCCGAGCTAACCAAACCCTAATTACCATTGCACATTAGAAAAATGATTTCATCTATTTTTAATAATAATAAAGGCGGCAATTTGGACCCATTTACTTACAGATGGGTCAACTTGGGTTATTTGATTTTTTATCTCAAACAAGTCAATATAATAATAATAAAGGCGGCAATTTGGACCCATTTACTTACAGATGGGTCAACTTGGGTTATTTGATTTTTTATCTCAAACAAGTCAATAAGGTGAATCCAAAAAAACTAGCTAATGCAAACCACTTAAACTGTTTCATTAAAAATTAAGATTTTACTGTAACTATCTACAACACAGTATTAATTATAAAAGATACTAAAAACGGATACAAAGTTGATTGCCGGTCAGCCCGATTGACCTGTTACCCAACTTGCTCAGGCCACTATCTTTTTTCACATCTATTGAATATTAACTCAGAAAAACATTTACCATTTCATAGGCTTGTCGGAGTCCAGATGGCAAATCCATCATTGTCTTTTGCCACTCATTCAATACAGCCTCAAGAAATTTCCGATCAAATAACTGGCAAAATGTACAAAAGAACATTATTATTCACCATGTACCGGGTAAATATGATATGTAACAATGTAAGTTTAAGCCAAGTAGCCAATAATGAAGAAATCAATATAAAAAATATTTAAACAACCTCTGGGAAAATAATCCGCCTCCTGAAGAGTCCACCATCATCCCCCTCATCACCATCATCAAATTCATCAAAGTAATCATCGTCATCACCATCATCATCGCCTCCATCACCGCCACCAAAATTTATGCTCTTCCCGATATTGCCGCCACCTCCTCCAATTGCCAGCTGTCAAAAAACAAAGATATCACCTTTTGCACATATATCATGATTCATGAGGCACATGTAAAATGATACTGCTTTTGTACCGAATATGCAATGTCTGACTGCGCAGACATATCAAGAAACTGTTGACTAATATAGTAATATTAGTCAAACATATAAGATACCATCCAAAGAGAAATGTTGCGTCTATTTTGGAACATTACACTAAGAGAATTATTGCAATTAGTTGTGTACAAAAAAAAAACATTTCTTGACATTTGTGTGAAGGGGTCACCGATAATTCATAAACAACAATCCCAAATAAGTCACTTAACATTTTCTAAAACTTCACTAAGGTCCCATATCTAGAGGTTAACAAAATGCATCCTCAACTTAGAGCTAAAAGCAAATGTAGCTCCTCTTTTATATTATAAAGGTAAAGTTTCTGAAAAAAAAAACTTTATATAATACATGTCAAGTTTCTGATAAAACCAAAATTTCTAACCAGCCCCTCTTTGTGAAAATATAAAAAAAGTCCTCGAGCTTCAAAAAAGTTAAAATTGTCACTAAGCTTGAGAAATAACCATGTCGTCAATAGTCCCTGAACTTACAGGATATACACATGGTCCCACGAATATTTATAAAATTCTAACGAGATCCAAAAATTTCTGAAACGTTTTGAAGTTGGAAAATGCCCTTGTACCTCTAGAACTTGAAAAATACCATAAGAACCCGTTACCGGAAAAACTCACAAACCCCACCAATACCCTACTAACCAATGGAATAAGGTAAAACGCAGCTTGCGTTAGGCAGAAAGTGCGCTAGATTCAAGCCACTTTTCTAGAAAATATCCTTGTACAAATGAACATCAAGAAGGCTACCCGATTACACCATTCGCTACTTAGTACCTACCCACAACAACTTAACCTAAAAGCACCTCAACACTACAAGACATTTAGGCAGAAAGTGCGCTAGATTCAAGCCACTTTTCTAGAAAATATCCTTGTACAAATGAACATCAAGAAGGCTACCCGATTACACCATTCGCTACTTAGTACCTACCCACAACAACTTAACCTAAAAGCACCTCAACACTACAAGACATTTAAGTTTTAATTCTAATTCATTTTTACAATACTTTAGTTTTATCATCTATTATGCTAAGGTTCTCACTCATTTCTAAGAATCAAATTGTCAGCAAAGCATGTCAAACAAAAGAACTCATAAACCCTAAGCAAATTAAAACAATTACTTCCTATAAAATGATCATACTCCACCTATAACTATAACAACTCAAAATCACCAATACACCAATTTATATTCATTCTATATCTCCAAAATTAGGGTTCAAACTACCTCAGGACTAGACTTTGTTTGTTTCTGAGTCATATCAAGTTTCGATTTCTCCAAAGTCACCGCACCAAACGCGCCATACTGACCCTTCATAATCGGCCCATGCGCCGCCGGACACTCCGCCGGAGTCATCCGGAAACACCGTTCAAGCCCCGCCACGGCATCTCCGTCAACAATCGCCGACGAATTCCTCACCACCAAACCCTTCCGACACGGCGGAACAACACGGTGGCCGGAGAGCGGCAGCAGAGGATTCACCGGCGCCGATGATAAGATTTTTGTGGTGGCTGCATGATGTGTGTTTATCGGCATAATTTGAGCTGTTTGAAACACTGTGTGAGACATTTTGGATTGAAATTGGTTATTAGGGTTAGGGTTTTGGATTGAGTGAACAAGATGATGTTTATTTAGAGCAGCATGTATGTTGCTGCAGGTTTCTCTTCTAGAGAGAGAAAGTGAAGAGAGAGAGAGAGTTGTTGTGATGCGATTCAGTGGTTTTGATAAGGAGGGATGATGGCACTCGTTACTTCACTCGGTGAGTTGGGTGAATCAGTGAGTTGAGTAATATTTGCAAACAATTGTCTACCTCTAGTTCTATCATAAACTTAAGGCCACAAATTGCTTTTAAAGAAAAAAACGTTTCATTTGACAATATACGGGGTTTACCTTTTTTTGAATTGCTAACTACGATTTTAGAAAATGACACATCAAGCCAGGGGCAACCCTTCATCGTAGTGGTTCGGTTTTATACAAAAGACACCCTAAAAAATACAAGGATGCCCCAATTCAAATACTTGATATTATTAAAATTCCATTTTTATAAGCTCAAACATTTTTACAACCCGAAAACTTGTAGAATAGTTAAGCCCTAATGATAAAATAAGCCTAAATTAACAATAATAGAATTGACAGCAGGCCAAATTGGTAAATAACAAAGCTTAGCCCAATTGGTGATAAAATTGAAAGGCGGCAATTTGAAAAACCAAACGTCGAAGAAGTATCTGTTTCGAACAAAAGCCAACGACTCTACTGGAATCGTCCATGCTAAAGCCTGATATATGCACGAAATCGTCCCTGCTGAAGCCTGCTTGAATCGTCCCTACTGTTAACTGTCTAATCGTCCCTCCTTTTTTACTGAAATCGACGTCGTTGACCGATTGGGTTTGACGTCATTTGTGAGTTTTCTTGTCCTTTGATATCTTGTTTAGTGTTAAAGTTTATGTAGAACTAGTATTAAGTCCCCCACCCCCCGGTTGCGGTGGGGGCAAACACCAATGCCACACTACTGTCAGCGACCACCAACACTGAAGTTGCGGCGTGTTAATGCGAAGAAACTTAACCGAAATGTGAAACATATAAAAGAATAACCAAGACGATCTAGGACTCGCGCGTTACGATGAAATAGTTTTTACTTAAAAGTAACGAATCATACAGTTTTGGGTTAAAAGTAAAAAAATCAATATTTTTTTTTGAAAAATCTTCCAAAGCATAAGTTACAACACCTTTATGCTTAAACATGTTGAAAATTATAGTGCTGGGTAATTATGCTTTGTATATTTGTTAGGGTTTAAGATTATAAATCATAAATCTTTTATGTTTAGATAAGTTATTTTTTTACATAAAGTTATAGTTTCTAGTTTTCTTTGTTATTGTTAAACTAGATGTTGGACCTACAAAAGAACAGATGATATTCAAGTGCCATAACATGATCCATCGATCAAGAAATAAGCAATAGATTGAACCAAACTCTCTTCACAGATAGTGAATCTTGAACAACTATTCAAAACATCTGTTCAAGAGCTTGGCTAACATTTGTTGAAGACTTGGAACCGCTGTTAAAGAGTATAACAACTGTTAAAGGCTAGCATATGTTGAAGACCAAAGCCCTGATCAAACAAGGGTCGGATGAAGAAGACCAAACATCTGTTAGGCCAAACAGATGTTTGGACAACTGCATCAGAAGATAGCTTAGACAGCGTTTATTCAATGTAACAGTACCTTATTTCAACAATGTTTTGAATAGCTTAGAACAGATGATAAGATTGATCAGATGTTTACAAACATCTGAGCATCTTTTATGTTAGGAATGTTAGATGTCAGTATCAGGGTGACGTCAGCTGATCTCACAGCAGAGCTTTCGTACTTAGTATAAATAGATCACACCTGTTAGTGACCTATTCATCACACACCTTCACATTTTCTCTTGTACGAACTGATTTGTTTGTGTGATTAGCTGAGGGGGAGTTTGTATAGTCGATCGAGTTTTAAAACTTTTGATTAATTGAATCATTTGAAAACCATTCGTTGATGATAACTCTCAGTTTGTGAATATTATTGTTGATAATCAATATTTGTTTGCAAACAAAGAAACTCAGTTTCTAACAATTGGTATCAGAGCATGGTCACGTTTAAACTTGATTTCACAATCAGTTTAACACAAAAAGATCAGCTCTTTTAAGATCCAATTTCAGTTCATATCTCAGAGTTGTTTACTGAAGAACTATAACGTATCTCTCACAGACTCTGATTTTCTTTTAAAAAGAACTTGAGAAAATGGCACAGAATGATCCCCATAACATAGACTTCAGCAATAAGCCACCTATGCTCGTTAGATCTTAATACAATATCCGGCGACGCAGGATGGAACATATGCTATCTCAACAAAATACCGGGTGTTGGAGAGCTGTGATTTTCGGACCACATGTCCCAATGGTACCAAATACCGAAAACTCGCACGTATTTGAGCCAAAGAAGCCTGAAAATTACTCAGAGCAAGATTATCAAAAATTCGAGCTTGATGCGAAAGTCTTTAGGATTGTGGCTATGGCATTGTCAAATGATATCTATGCTGGCCTATTACATTGTAATAGTGCTAAAGAGTTGTGGGATGCATTGTAAGAGTAGTTTGGTGGTACAGAGGAGGTTCTCGAAAACACTCGAGAGATCCTTAACCAACAATACGAGACTTTCACTCATGTCAAAGGGGAGACCCTGACACAACAATTTGAGAGGTTTTCTTGTCTTATCAGTGAGCTTAAGTTGGTGAACAAAGAATTCACAAAATCAACTTTAAGTAACCAATTTCTGAGGTCTTTACCTGAGAAATGGGATACAATAGCCGTAGTGATGAGAACAAATCCAGATTTCAAAGATTTGACACTGACCCAGCTTCATGGGCGGCTCTTGACTTTCGAAAGAGAGCTTGTCCAAAAGAAGAAGCTCCAAGAATCTGGGAAAGTGTCTGACGAATATGTATTCGAAAATACGGCACTTTTGGGTCGGGAAAGTTCATCAAAAGGATTGTTAAATGACCAGAGTTATGATCACTTCATTGACATATCAACAAGAATCAACTCTGGTCAACAATCCTCAAACTATGTTTTTACAGTTAGTGATGACAGTCATAATCAAGATAATCTGTCATTTATTTTTTATGATCTTAAGTATATTGATCCCATTGATCTTGAGGAAATGGATATTCTACACCAAGTAGCTCTACTAAGTGTAAAAGCAAACAATTTTTATAAGAAAACTGGTATAAGCTATCCAGGACTTAATGGGAGATCTAAGGTTAGGTTGGACCAATCTAAGATAAGTGTTTCAAATGCAATCAGCTAGGTCATTTTGCTAGGGAATGTAGGAGTCAAAGCTCTACTCTAGTTATTACATAATCCAAATCAAAGACCTCAAGCTGTTAACCAAACACACTTTTATCAAAATACCCAAAATACTCATGTATCAAATGTTCAAAATGCTGCCCATTTTGCAAGTCTTGCACCTGTGCAATAAATCCAAGCACCACTTCATCAAGTTCAGTATGTGCAAATACCCATGACACATGTTCCAGCACAGCAAACTGCTCCTGCTCCTACAACAGCTAAGCCAAATCAACAAATCTTTTTTTTTACATAAGGCTATGTTAATTGGAGTAGTATGCCTAAAGACTTAGTTGATGAAAATCTTGCTTTAATAGCAAGTGATAATGTTGAACATGCAAACTTTTGTTTTATAGCTATGGATCATACCTCAGGTGAAGAATCTCAAGAAAAGGAAACCTCTGCTTGTGAAAGCTTGGTTGGTGAAACTGCTGAGAGCCCAAGACAAACATTGGTTTGTGAAGAGGGTGATGCAGAAGGAACAAAAAACTATCCCAAAAGTACCACTAACCTCATCAATGTTGATAATCTAAAGGCTGCTGCTTCTAAGGTATCACCTCAAGTTCTGAAAGAACTTTGTTCAGACAAATGTTTCATTGAATTTGCTAACATCAAGGAGGTGAATGAAGACCTTTGTGAAAAGATCCAAGTTAGTGATATTACCCTAGAAAAACTAAAAAATGACTTTAAAAATCGACTAACTGAAAAGGATCAGGAAATCAGCACCTTAAAACATGAAGCATCAATATTCAGAGACCAACTCTAGTCAATGATAGAAAAATATCACAAATGTCAAAAGGAGTTGGAAGACACCCAAGCCACTTGTGATAAATGGGTACAATCTTGCTCTGGTTATGAAAAATAGCTAGAAAAACATATAAAAAGCAATGAGAAGTTTGATGCAAGTCTTGCTAAACCTAAACAATTTGTCAACACCCCTATTTGCTCAGAGCTGGTTGAAGATATTTCAACCAAGTCAATTGGAAAAGAAGATAAGATTATTGAAACCAGTGGCAAGAACATCATTCTTGAAAAGCCACAAGGTTTCACTCAGTCTGAAAAACCAAAATATGTTTTCAAACCAACCTCGTCAGATGAGTGTGATAATCTTTAAAATTTCAAACCAATTGACTTTGCAAATCCAAATGGTCTCAAGCCACCTAAGATAAAACTCATTCCTATTACCAACTTTCAAACAGATGTCAAACCATCTGTTTCCGAAAAGAAAGACAAAGGTAAAAGGAAAGAGAAGATTTCAAATATGTTATGCAGTTTTTGTGGCAAAAGAAACCACTGGGTAAAAGAGTGTTTCAAGTTAAAAGCCCTTGAGATGAATCAAAGCAACAACATATGTGAATCTAATTTTGGGTGAACTATCTGTGGTAAGAGCAATCATTTGACTCAATAGTGCTCGTTTCTGAGATCACAAAATTCAGTCAAAAATTGGTCAAAAAGAAATATGAGTTTCAACAAGGATAATTGCCACACCCCCAAAATCCACCTGCGGAGTATCACCGCTTGGAGGCGTGACTGACAAGGATCAAGCCACCAATCATATTGAACAAGCATGTGAATAATAAAATCCAACACAATACAATTGGTGTCCAAACAAAACATAGTTGAAATTGTAAGCGGAAGCATAATGTCTAAAACCATAGCATAAGTCAAAAGTGTTTAAGTTCATCATGAACACTCAATGTCCATGCTCCACAACGACTCTTCCCCATGCAAGCTCCTGCTAAACCTATTGACCTGCAAAGCATGTAGTAACGAGTCAACAACAACGTTGAGCGAGTTCACAGTTGGGTGTTTGTTTTAAGTTGTTCCAAAAACAGTTTCCTTTAACTGGAATCCGTGCCGTGGGGGTTACCCCATAGTTGAAAACGTGTTTGGTTTAATCCCGTTTACTCTGGCAGTCCAGCCGTGGGGGCTACCCCATGTTTAACTATCTGGCTCTTTGGCCGTGGGGGCTACCCCATGTATATACTACTAGACTCGTTACCATATCGACCACTGACTTTAGTCATGTTTATGTGCCCTTAGCGTCAATGTCTATCATCATTGACGTGCCCAGATCCATTAGTTCACGCCCGTCCTCTACGGCACGGTGTGAGGCTTGTCAGACCTAAATAGCGCTATCTAACTAATGACCCGCTCGCCATTGGCCCGGCGATTAAGTCGATATAAAAAGGAGGGACTTCGTGATAGAGTTTTGGTCTAGTGAAAGTTAATTGTCCATGAGGACGAGGAATTACATTCCTTAACCCATACTGTCCTACCCAAGAAGGACGAGGAATCCATATTCCTTAACCCATTCCCAACCCCTGGGAATCCCATGCTTTGTAGAAAGTGTGAACTCACCTTAGGTTAGCTCGGCAGATAAGTAAAGGTCAATCGAGCTGCTAGGGGTCAATCACGTCCTAACATGGTTACCATACAAGTCAGGTCTAGGTTCAAGTGAGGCACGTTTGTTTACATAGATTTAACAAATCAAGAACACGTAACGATCATGGCATACATGGCATACACATAGAACACTTTAAAAGATAACTGTTTAGCATATGAAGTCCAAACATAACTCGGCCCAACATGTTGTGCGATTAGCACAACCTTGTGCGATCCACATCATGTTGTGCGATCCAATCATAAGCCCGGCCCAATATAATTAAAGTCCCAAACATACAACCAAACAATCAACTTGTGCGATTCATGCAATTCATATAATCTTGTGCGATTGGTGTCATTTGTGCGATCGGTCTTTGGGCTGTGTAATTGGTATGTGCGGCCCAATCATAACACTCGGCCCAGACAGATTTGCCCCAAAAGCGCGATCCGCCAATAGTGAGCCTTGTGCGACCGGGCTGCACTTGTGCGACTGGAACTGATTTGTGCGATTGCACTTCCTTGTACGATTCCAATACTGTTGTGCGATTCTAGGTGTGTGATTAGGACTTGTGCGATTGGTTATTGTTTTCCTTAAATCATGCAAGCTGTTACACCATACCATTCTCAATCAAACAAATTAATCATCCTCATTGATTTTGCATGAATCTTGACTACCGAAAATAACAGTTACCATTCAATTAATCCTTCTAACTTATTTCACAAGTAATGATCATTCCATACACATTCAACACAAACCAAATCATAAAACTGATTCGTTGAAGACTCGATCAAAACCCTAGTGTGTAGCAGCCCTAGTTCATTGTTCGGTTATTATGCCTATTAATAATTCATTATTGTTCAAATCAGCTTTATGTTTATGATCATATCAAGGATTCCAACGTTAATCAGTCCTAGATCATCATCGACCACATTATACATTAATCTTAATCAATTCTAACATTTTGATGTCACAAGTTGTTCATCAAGAATTCTTACTAACAAAAACCCTAGGCATCAACATCAAGTAAGCATGTTGTCAATCATTCAACAAGTATCGATCATTTAGAGAAATCAAACAATGATAAAATACTAACCGGATCGAGTGATGGAACCAAGAAAGCTTCGAGATAGGAAGTTATTGCCGTCGAGTTGGGAGAGAGAGAACTAGGGGAATTAGGGTTTGATGTTTATTTTGTGATTAGGGGAGAATGGGAGTCACTCCTCACCCACATGGTGTTATACGAGAATGATAGGGTCGAGCCCAGCCTTGGGCTATCTTCGGATGGGTTTGGGCCGAGTACAAGTAAACAAGGTATTAACAACTTGTGCGACAAGGTCTTAAGTTACACACACAAACGCACAACATTCATATAGCACATTTCCAAGCTCATAATCATTCATTAAACCAATCTATCAGATAATCACACAAAGTTCACATACGCTACACTAAACACAAAGATGGGTTCTAAAGTACGAGTTGTCACAATAATGAGCCTACTAATATGTATTCTCAGACATTTCCCAAAAGAGTCGAGTCTGATCATACTGATGTACCTCAAAATGCATTACCTAGAGGCTATGGGGAACCACCTTGCAATATGGTGCCTTACAGGTATACAGAACCTGCACCACAGCCACAAAAGCCTAGGGTTAACATGCATCCACATGGGTATCAACACCTTGTTGGGAGTGGTCAACCACTTATAGACCCAAGTGTGTAGGCACTTGCAGAGGGTCAAAAAAATTTGTTGGGATTGTTCAACAACTTCTTGTGACCAAAGACCAATCCTAACAAGTAATTGTAGTGGTTGAGAACACCAAATCTAAGGCAGATAATGCCTTGGATCATCTACAAGTTTGACCCATTCACCACCATCTGCAGGGAACCACTGATGGTAATTTTAAAGTATCAACAAAGGATACCTGCACAATTATCCTTCTATCCCAATAAAAGAAAAAAAAGGTTTTGAAAAATACAAAATCTTACTTTCTTTTATTTTATCTTTGTCTTAAAAATTAGAAAAAATCAAAAACTTTGTTTTAAAATCCAGAGAAGATTGATAAAATCAACTAAAACAAAAACTATGTTCAAAGGAGTTATAACAACTGTTGGAGTGGTTCAAAAGTCTGTTTAAGTGTGATAACCACTGTCTTAGGGAAAAGAACCACTGTTTACTAGAACCATTGTTTGAATTTGACAGTGAAACAAAACCATTGTTTTCACCAAAACTCTGTTGAACCAAGAGTCAAACAGAGGTTTCAAAACACTAATTAAGTTATTTTAAAGCATGTTGAGCCAATAGAGGTTTCAACATATATTTTGGAAAAACAGATCTTTGATATCTTCATCAGAAGGTTTCCTTGTAGTACCCACTTTCTGAACAGAGGTTTGCTATGACAAATGGCAACTGACCACATGGACAAAAAGTTAATTGTTGTACACGTAAGCATCCCTGTTCCATTAACCCTATAAAAACCCATGAGAATTCAGAGTCTACTTCTGTCCTCCATTATTGAAAATTTTCAAAGCAATTCAAAAGAGAAAAACTCCGAACTTATCAAACTTTGTTTCGGTCAAAAGATTTTCTGGATAAAGGATTTTCAAAAGATTTGAACAACAGTTCATCCGGATCTCGATATCAAAACCCCACATAACTATCTGCTGTATCTTGTAAAACACAACAAAAATACGGACTTTCACCCCATCATTTACATCATCAATTCATCCAAATACCTTTACAAACTCATCATAGAGGCCCCATCTATCTTTCCACCCTAAGAGAATTTTGGGTGAATGCAAAATTATCTCTGCAAAACAAAAAGCCCTTTCTCATTACCTCCACAGTCAATAAAGAGCATGTGGAAATCACCGCACAATCCATCTCCACAATGTTCCAACTAGAGGATGCGATAGGTATGGAAACATTCCCCAAAAATGAATTACAAACTGAACACATAGAAAGGGGCTATGAAGGTCAGTTGGTGGGAGCAACACTTTTTAAACCAAAGTTCCCACCTGAAATGAAATTCTTTTTCCATACTCTCTTGGTTTGTCTCTCTGCTAAGACCACTGCTTTTAATGAAATACCCCTGAAAACTCAGTATCTGGGATATGCTATTGTAAGAAATTTAAACCACAAGCTGTCACAAACATTGTATTCTTATTTGGTAGCAAATTTGAGGGCAATCAAGAGAGGTACTGGCAATCCTTTCCTCATCTATCCAAGGCTGTTGAGCTTTTACTTACAAAATGTTTTGAGGAAAGAAAGTTTTGAAAAAGGTGAAGCATTACAGAGAAATAGTTTATCTAATGAAACATTTACTCGCATGATGGCCAAAAACCATGAAAATATTGTAAGTGAAAATGTTTTAGAAAATCAAGCAACATATGTTACAACATCTGTTGTTGAACCCACTGCTCCTAGTGACCATAGTGCAAATCCCAGCATTGTGGAACCCACACCAGACATCACCAAACAAACCTCATCCATTTCCATCCCCAAATCCAAAAGAAAAACCACAAAAAGGGTATCTCTGGGGGTTGAGATGCCAGAGATCCCTGTTGCATCACAAAAGCAACAAACACAAACATTTGTTGTTACTTCCCCACAACATATGCAAACATCTCCACCAAGCCAAACTCCACACTTTTCCTCACAAAAGGAAGGTGTTGTAAGCACAGGGGATACAAGTCAAGGGGGAGATACATCAATTAATTATCTCTTCTCAATTCCCTCTCCTAGGGTGCTCCTATTTCATCACCACTACCAATATCAACTGTCCACTCACCCTTACAAAAATTGCTTGATGCAATTGATACATCTGACTTGCAGATACCTAGTTTTTCTCAACAACAAACCAAAGAGAGTTCACTTCAACAAGTGACTAGGGCAAGCTCAAGGGTCATTCATATCCCACAAGAGGAGGAGGCTACACCTCATGTATCTCAAGAGATACATGTTGGTATTTTAAGTGGGGCAGCTACTACAACTGAGGAGACAACAGTCTTTCAGTTGGACAGTGGTTACATTACTAAGACCCCCTTGAAGGCAACAACTGTTGAGACAATTGTCTCTACACCAGTTGGAAGTCCCCAGTACCAAGAACAAAGGGCACTTGGTCTAAAACCAAGTTCAACCACTTCTGGTGGGAATTCAGATGATCCTGTTCACTCAGGTGATGGATTTAACTATCAAGAATTGACGGAGAGGGTAATCAACTTGGAAACATCTGTTGGGGAGATAAAAGACATGATGTAGATCTTGATTAAAAACTCCAAGCCCAGACTAACAAATGCAGAAATTGCAAAAGAAATGTGGGCACATGTTCAACCATACCTACATCATCAAAAGCAAGCTGCCGAAGAAAGATATTCCATGCAGATAGAGCTTGTTTGCCAAATAGTGGATACCAGATATAAAGATACACAAACAGAGGTTAAATCTATCAAAGACTTTATACTTGAGAACACTGGTATAGCTCTAACTCTCCCTAAATACGATGATGTCATAAAGACCGAGATAGAAGACAACATGAGGAAGCTTCAACCATTGGTCAAAAATGCTGGTAAAAAGCATGACCTTGCTGCACTCAAGAGAGCCAGAAAACCTGAGCTTGACAAAGAAATTGAGAAGTAGAAAAGGAGGGATACTAGAGAAGCCAAACTACAGATCACAGTGCAAGAGATGATCAAGAGAAAAGAAATCGAAGACAACCAAGGCTCTTCAACAGAGGTTCCAAAGGTTAGTCAAAGCACTGCTGCATCATCTATCCAAACCACTGCTCCACCTACCACTCAAACCTCCATTCCCATTTCCACCTATAAAACTATTACAACCACCACCACTTCCACTGTCAAAACATATGTTGCTACTAAAATAGTGACAACAAATGTTACACCTATCCAAACACCTCCTTCAAAGTCTCCCAAAGGACCGTTGAAGAGAAATCTACCTCATCACCATAACAACCACCATAAAAAACAAAAAAAAACCACAAAAATTACTAACCAGAACCACGAGAATTAAAGTCATTGTCCAAGAAGACAATGAAGAAACTCCTAATGCATCTCCTATCCATACTTCCACCACCACTACCTCTCACATTTCCATTACCACTACTCTCACCACTTTTTCACCCACTAAACTTCAACCCAGTCAACTTACCTTGCCATCCCTCAAAAGATATCAAAAGCCCAAAAATGTATAAGAATACCTTGAGGTGAAAATTATGCAGGCTGAGAAGATTGTTGCTTACAAGAGCAAGGGTAAAAGTGATAAGGAGGCTCAACAAATCATGTCTGCAGAGTTTACAAAAGTAAACAAACTCGAAGACTATGCTAAAAAGATCAGTCAAAAGGCATCTCTTGAACCAGTTAGTAACCCTGATCTCAAAAATGATCTTAGGGAAGACTATCTAGACTACATCATGAAGAATAAGCCCTACATAGCTTCAAAAGCTCAATTTACTGGATGGTTAGTTGAGACTCTTTTGGAAGAAATAGTTAGAATAGAGCTGATGAAACTCAATCCAACAATCAAGCCCACTCTTCCCAACTGGACAGCAGCTAGAAAACTTGTTGTTCTTAAAGCAGAAGAGCTAACCAAAATGAAGGAAGAGATGGTTGCAGCCAAATATGGCACCATGAGATCAATGGCAAAATGGGATGAGCCAACAATCATGGCTACTTACAAACAACTTGAAGCATTAAGAGCCAAAGATCCCTCAGTCCCAAGAAAGCCAAACTATGATGACTTACCTATCAGATCAAAGGCCACCAAATCTAAACTTCCATCTGCAAGTCAAGTCTCTTCAATGGTGAGAAGCCACCTCAAAAGAAAAAAGACATGTCTGTAAAGGATGCACACAGATTTGAAGAAGATATCTTGAAGGAAGCCATAAAAAACATGATGGTTATGAACTTCCAGATACAAATCAGGCTGATCCTTTAGGTCAAGTCAAGGGAATGCAATTCCCTTCAACTCTTCCAATAACATCACTCCCAGCAAACCCCATTGCTTCAAAATTCCAAAAGTGGTCTGCTGATAAAGCCAACCATGAATTGACTATGGTCAGAGCTAATGGGGAAGTGTAAAAGACTTCAATGAACAACATCATAAGCTTTAAAATTGAAGATCTGCAAGATCTACTAGATCTTCCACTTGAAGGGATGCTGATGATTCACTATCCGAAATATTTGAGAAAAACTTCAAAGCTCAAGTCACGGGTATGTTGACGAAGAGAAATAAAGATTGATCCAATAAACATCTGTTATGGCATCATCTGTTCTAGGGGGAGATTGTTGGACCTACAAAAGAACAGATGATATTCAAGAGCCAGAACATGACCGATCAAGAAATAAGCAATAGATTGTACCAAACTCTCTCCAAAGATAGCGAATCTTGAATAACTATTCAGAACATCTGTTCAAGAGCTTGGCTAACATCTGTTGAAGACTTGGAACCGCTGTTCAAGAGTATAACAACTGTTGGAGGCTAGCATTTGTTGAAGAGCAAAGCCCTGATCAAGCAAAGGTCGGATGAAGAAGACCAAACACCTGTTAGGCCAAACAGATGTTTGGACAACTGCATCAGAAGATAGCTTAGATAGTGTTTATTCAATGTAACAGTACTTTATTTCAGTAGTGTTTTGAATAGCTTAGAACAGATGATAAGATTGCTCAGATGTTTACAAACATCTGAGAATCTTTTCTTTTAGGAATGTTAGATGTCACTATCAGGGTGACGTCAGCTGATCTCATAGCAGAGCTTTCGTACTTAGTATAAATAGATCACACCTGTTAGTAATCTATTCATCACACACCTTCACATTTTCTCTTGTACGAACTGATCTGTTTGTGTGATCAACTGAGGGGGAGTTTGTAGAGTCGATCGAGTTGTAAAACTTTTGATTAATTGAATCATCTGAAAACAATTCGTTGATGATAACTCTTAGTTTGTGAATATTATTGTTGATAATCAATATTTGTTTGCAAACAAAGAAACTTAATTTCTAACACTTGGTACTTTAATTCTTTTGAAGGTTGATTACTTGAAGTCCTTTGTTATTGTGCGGTCGAAAAAGAAACTTTTAATAAAGTAAAAGACGACGATGTGATGGAACGATTTCAAGTTATGAAAAAAATAAGAGGACAAATCTATTAGGTATTTATTTTACTTTATTTATTATTGTTTTTTTTATTATTGTATGATTGCACGGTAAAAAAAATTTACGATACCCCTAAATTAATGGGCTAGCTCTGCCACTAGATCAAGCCGGTTGGGTTAGATGGATTGATCAGACTAGTCAGGTTTTATAAGTTTAGATGTTTGAACTGATACCTTTTAGAAATGTTCAAAATTGTTGAATTGTTGATTTGTAACAAAAAGTTATGAAATATAAAAGATAGTACTAATATGTGATTATAATACACATCCATTGGTGGGTATTACAAAAATAAATAAATAAATAAGGTTAAGCAGTTAATTTAGTTAATCTCGTCTTTTCTTTGTTGGCCAATAATGATCTCATCTGAGAATATCCCCGTTGGCCGTGCCAACTTTTAGACTATTTTTTCTCAGGTATCAGACATACCCGTTAATTTGTTAAAAGATACCAATTAGGATATCCAAATACATTTATTTTTTACTATTATAAATAGTATATAACTTTTATTATATAACAACTATTATTAACTAAAATATACATTATATATATATATATATATATATAAATTTTATCATAAATAAATAATAACATTATAATTTTTATATAGTTTTATTTTTATACTTCACAACATACTATATATATATAAATAATATTATCAAGTACACACTCCAAAAAAATATTCTTTTTTTCACATAATTAACTAACTAAAATAAGTCACTAATAGATAAGAGTTAAGGGAAAATAAAAATAAAAATATAAACAAAAAAAATCGGGTATATATTTCGGGTAAATGTGTATGATGTTTCAGGTAATCAGGCTGGGTACATCTTAATCCCATACATGTCCCAAATCCACGAAGTTTCAAAAACTAATCCCATACCCGACCCGTACCCATTGGGTTTCGGGTATACCCGTCGCCATTGGGCTTGGGTTTTTTTGCCATCCATAGTCACCAACAACCACCATAATCACCACGACCATCATCATCAACCACCACAATCACCGCCATCGCCATCATCCACCACAATCACCATCAGCCACCACAATCTCTACAATCACTATCAACCACCACAATAGCAACCTTCAAGAACCCAATGATCCATCCTTTGTTTTAATCTTCTCGTATTCCAAACCCCTTCTGAAACCATCGAATCCCAAAATCCCCAACAAGTTCTTCTATTAAACGTCGAAATCCCAAAAAAATAACACCCAAAGCCCCAATTCTCCCAATAAATAAACGAGCAAAAAAGAGGAAACTTACCAAAAAATATTGAACTCAATATCGTGTCGTGGTGGTTGTTGCGAGTGGGATTGGCTCTCACTTTAGCCAAATTGTTGCTCGGCTGATGGTGATGGTGGTTGCTAATGGTGATGGTGGTTGCTAATGGTGATGGTGGTGGGATTATTATTGGCCAACAAACAAAAGGTGAGACTGTTAATCCCACATCATTAAAAAACTAACGACATTAGAATTCTTTAACAGAGGTTCAAAGGTGGGACTACTGGAGGAGATATTCTCAAGTGGGATTATTATTGGCCAACAAACAAAAGGTGAGATTAATAATATCCAATTTCCCTTCGGTTTATACAACTGGTTTCAAGATCAAAATCACTAAAACTGAAATAACTTAAACTATCGAACTAACTTATATCGATTTAGATGGTCCGGTCAGTATCAAGAGCTTATTAACATCTCATATATTTGTACATGTTTGGATAGAAAAAAGGAGATTTGCTATAACAAGAGAAAAGAGCTAACCAATAAAATGTAATTGGTTGTTTAAATCCAATGTAAACCCCTTTCCGTTTGACAAAGTAAATACCATAATTGTATGGTTGCTTAGTTACGGCTTTTCTTACTCATTTCTCAACCCAAAGTTAAACAAAGGGTTCTCTACCTACTTCTCTTACCTATCTATAATCTATATCTATAATCTATAATATACTATATTAAGAGAACTGGGTTTTCTACCCATTTCGTAATTTTACCTAGGTACAAATCTTGTAGCACCATGTACAAATGAAGCAAGCCATTTTAGAGGGGGAAAACTTGGACATTCTCTAAAGTTTTAAGACACTTTGAGGGCAATCTAGACATTTCATCCATGGAATCCATGCCCACTTATGTCTTCCATTAATTGAATTAAATTAAGGAATTAAATAAAACTTTTATAATAATTAAAGAAATTAATTGATTAAATTAAATGTTAGACATGCAACATTTGGGATTTTCATAATTTAATAGTATGTATAAATATAACAAATAGATTTATATGGACTATAAATAGGTTTTCTACCCTTATAGTAATTTTACATTGTGTACATATTTTGAAGCAATATGTACAAGAGAGCCAAGCTATTTTAGAGAGGGTAAACTTGCACATTGTCCAAAAAATTTAAGACACTTTAGGGGCATTTTAGGGATTTTGACACCTTTTTAAATAAAGATAATTCAAAAAGTTATGGGTACTAATAAGTAATGATCATCAAGGCCATCATTTATTGAATTGATGAAGAAATTAACTATTAGTATTTGAAGGGTTTAGCCTTGCACTAATCTATATACAAACCAAAAGCCGTAACTGATATTGAGGTTAAAACCCTTAAGTAAATGCTAAAAATACTCATGTGTATATAATATATATTTCGCTAGGAACATGTGTTGTATGTTCAATTTTTTTGCGAGCAATGTTTTATTTTGTTCATATTGGGAGATATAATTACATGCACATTGTTTTTCTGATCCATTGCAAAGAGAACATGAATTAAGTTTACTTGTCTAGGCTTTTTCTCAACAGATTTTTTTTTCCGAAAGTGGTTAGTAGCTTGTAGTTTTAATATTTTTTCCACAAGATATTTACTGTAACTCAAATGCTATTGAGTGTTTGGTTTATAGTTTTTATATCTTAATATTTATCTACTATCCTTTTATTTTTTTCATTAGGTGGAATGAAGGTAAAGGCTGATAGAGATGAGTTGTCTCCAGAAGCAGCTATGCTTGCTGCACAAGATGTTTCAACAAGATGCAAGGTTTTTACTTGTTTCCTTTAATGTCTTGCTATATGGTAATCACAGCAGTTTGTTTTTGTTTGATACATTACAACTAACAAATTTCTATTGTAATAACTGGAGCTTGGAATCAATGCCCTCCACATAAAACTATGGGCAACTGGAGGTAACAAGACAAAGACACCCGGTCCAGGTGCACAGTTTTCCCTCAGAGCTCTTGCCCGTTCTGGCATGAAGATTGGTCACATTGGTATGCTTATATTCTTTTGTTTTTTATATACGAATTTTTGTATTTGTTATTTTTGCTCTTTGAAGAACTTTTATTTATGTTTAAGGAGTAGCTGATAAGTAAGCTGTATGTTTTGATGATGACAGAGGACGTGACACCAATTCTAACAGATAGCACTCGTCGAAAGAGTGGGAGAAGAGGAAGGAGGCTGTGATATGTTTTTTTGTCTACAATATGTTTTCAAAGTATCTGCAATTTGGATTATGGTTGTCTTCAACTTTTGTAGGTTATTTTTATGTTCTGGTTGACATTTGGGGGTGACATTCATTTTTTGTTGAACTGCTTTATATTTCTATTTAATGATATTCTAATATTTACTTCATATATGGGTTTTTATGCTTTATTTTTGCTTAATCAAAGGTATTCTATGTGTAGTTGAGGTCAATATCAATTCGATGGATGTCAGTGTGCTTGAGATCTGAACCTTATTTATCAAATCAATTTGAGAGTTTCAGAGTGTGTTAAAGAGTTGAAACGTTTTGAGGATCTTGTCAAATCTGTCTGTTCATTCTTTATCTTAGTAGACTTCAGTTGACTTTCAATGTAAGTTGATGTAGTAGAGATTTAGAATTTTACGATGAAAATGGATGTGTAAAAGTTCAAATTCTTTTATCTTCCTTTGATGCCGTTGTTGAGGTACACAATAGAAAATATACGAAACTTACATAAATTCATGTATTGAATATCAGTTGTGGTTCGTAATAGACATAATTGAATCTGATATTAGTCAGGACACCCACTGCAATGCGCGGGCCTTCCCACTAGTTTTTATTAAAGGGTTTTGGTCTAGGAGTTGTCAAAGGTTTAAGTCTTAGGCTAAAGGGTGTGGTCATGACCCTCATGACCACCATGATCCTCCACGTCAGCGACATGTCATCGCCCTCTAATTCACCATCCAAAATCACTATCCTAAGGGTGTGGTCATGACCCAAACCACTATCCACCCCTTTTTTTGTGTGAAATATATTTTATTTATTTTAAATAAACAACAAATAAAATTAAATAAATTTTAGTAATAAAACTACATAGCATTCAAATTAATAAAAAAATAACATCCAAATTTAAGCTACATATTATAAATTAAGAAAAGAAAACTACTAGTTGTTGTTAACCCGACCAAATTGCCAAACATATTCAATCAAATCCGAATGAAGATGGTTATGCGTAGTCTCGTTGTATAACGCCCACATGTTAGATTCTTGTTGCCCTTCATCAACTGGTACAACATTCTCATGAATGTCGTTAGGATCATATTCACATATGGCGTTACCTTCGTCTTCGATAATCATGTTATGTAGCAAGATACACGCATACATACAATATCTCAATGTTTTGAGTTCAAGTGCTCGTGCTGGGTTTGCAACTTTGTGCCATTTTTGTTGTAGAACCCCAAATAGATGCTCAACATATTTCCTAGCAGATTCTTGACATTTTGGAAATTTCTTTCTTTTTTCATCTTCTGGATACGGTATAGTTTTAACAATCGCTTTGTATGTTGGGTATATTCCATCGGCTAGATAATACCCGTGCTTGTATTCTACTCCTGAAACCGAAAACCTAGAATCAAGCCTTGTACCGTTAATGATATCATTGAAAACATCTGACTGACCAAGAATGTTAATGTCGTTATTTGAACCAGGAACACCAAAGAAAGCATGCCAAACCCAAAGATCATTTGATGCCATGGCTTCTAGAATTAATGTGGGATGACCATGATCACCTCGAGTAAATTGACCTCGCCGTGCATTAGGGCAATTACGCCAAGGCCAATGCATACAATCTATGCTACCATGCATTCCAGGAAAAGCATGTTTACTTTCGTGTGCCTGGTACAACTTTATGATGTCATTCTTTGTTGGCCTTCGTAAGTACTTCATGCTGTATAGCTTGACCACCCCTTTGCAAAATTGATACAAACTCTCTTGTGAAGTTCTATCAGACATCTTCAAATATTCATCCCACATGTCGCTACTTGTACCGTAAGCCAATTGGCGAATTGCCAACGTACACTTTTGTAAAGTGGTAAATCCCCTTTTACCTGTAGCATCCCATCTTAATGTGAAAAGTGGGTCATAATTAGCCAAATAGTTGGCTATACGTAAGAAAAGATGACGATTCATTCAGAAACCCAAAAATTTCACACTAACCCGAACCCGAACCCGAAAATCGTATCATACATATGAATCCGAACACGACCCGAAATTTCGTGGGTTGACCCGAACACGACCCGTTCAACCCGATTTTTTTAATTTTCTCTGAAATTAATATATAAAAATTAAAATTTATTTAAAAACACAAATGTATATAATAATATCATATTTAAATTATAAATCTATGTTAATTTCTCTTTTTAAGTTATAATCATGGCATAAAATAAACACCCCATATAATTTATGACATAAAATATATTGTAAAAAATTATAATATAGTGTAAATGTGTTAAATGGGTCAACCTGCCAACCCGACCAGTTTGATCCGAACCCGACCCGTTAATCTAAACGTGTTCGCGGGTTCAACCTGAAACTGACCCTCATTTTCACATATGTTTCAGGTTTTCGATTTATTCAAGCATGCAACGCGTAGGATTGCATCAGGGCCTTAGACTTCTTTAAACGAAAAGGCGATTAAATATATTCTATGTTATGTAAAACAGTGTTAACAATAATGAAACAATTTAGTACTAGTTGTTGTGAGCAATTTGTAACGTGACTCCCCGATATTTCCGTCGTGTGTTACGCGATTGGTGTGTTACAAATTGGTATTAGAGCACTGGTTATAGGGAATTAGGTTATTAGTATGCCTTTAACCTAGTCTATAACCTTCCTAGGGACCCAAACATGAGTAGACTTAGGACTTCGATCCTAATCCACATCCTTATTCTTGCCACAACTACTCTATGATTTACAAATCATATAACCTAAGATGTTTTATCTTAAACCCTTAGGCCTTATGCCTTAAGGTATTCCTCAAAATGTTTTTCTCAAAACATTTTCATTGAAATATTCCCAAAATGTTTTCTCAAACATTTTCGTCAAAATATTTCACATGTTTTGTCACACCCCCAAAAATACCATAAGCGGATACCCCCGCGAGGCGTGTGACGTACCAGGATCTAGCCACTAATCACATTGAACCATAAGTAAAATAAAACTTTCCATTAAACAAAATAGTATAATTCAAACACCAGTTTAGAAAATCAACATGTTCAGCGGAAGCATAATAGTTTGTTCAATAAATTTAAATGGAAATGTTCAAAACAATGCAACATCGAGGAGCGTTCCAAAAGCCACGATCCATGACCACTCCAGCTACCCAGACCGCAAGTTCCATGACAGTGTTCCTAAGGACATGCAAGCATGCAGAAAAGTGTATCAGCAAAAGCTGGCGAGTTCACGTTTTGTTTAACCGTTTGTTACCAAGTATTGACTTATGTTATGTTGATAATAACTCGATACCACAGACGGCTCCTTTTTGCCCTTCTACAATGCTCTATCAAACATTGGTTACGATTTTAAAGTTATTAGTTCACGCCCGTCCTATCCAGGTACGTCGAGAGGGTCCCAAACCTAATAGCGCTATCAACTAATAACCCCGTTGCCCTACAAGCAACTAGTTCGGTAGTATGATGGGACTTAAGTGATAGAAAGTGAGTGTATTATCCAACATCAACATTTACTAAAAACCGCCTCATATCCCCTACAAGGATATGGGTTTGAGAAAACTGCCTCACATCCCCTACGAGGATGTGGGTTTATGAAAACCCGTTTATTTGTTTTCCTGTTTGATTGTCCCCACCGGACGCATGCTTGTATTGAGAGAAGTGAACTCACCTTAGTTTTGCTCGGTATGTTAAGTTACCCGTTCCCAATTAGTCAACCAAACCCTACCGTGATTACCAATGAAATCAGTTTCAAAATCAATCAAGTCACGTATATTCACTGTTTGCATTCACAGCAAAGATCACCATATATCACATAGCAATTATTCAATCTCATACAAGTCATAAACTATTTAAGACTCTACTGTTTAAAATGTTCAGTTTGTTTGTTCACTTGCAGCATCTCCACGAAGGACCAGTTCTTCGTGGGATGCCTCCTCGGCGAAAAACCCTATGGCGAAGAACTATCCTTCGTCGAGATTGAGCTTGACGAAGAACCCTGGTGGTTCGTCAGGAACCAGTCAACAAAGAACCAGGTTCTTCGCCGAACTATGTTCTTCGTGGGGTAGTCTTTCATCGTCATCCTAAACAAACGGTTACCATTCCTTTATTTCAGCCGTAACATATGCTAATCAGTTTGACAGTTTTCGAATCAGATCAAACAACACTTTTCAACCATGAGCATGAACCCTAATTATGAACAATCATCTACCATTCAAAACATAACAGTTCTCATTCATCATACAAACCATACTAATATGACCACACACAATCTGATTATTAGTTTATCATGATATAAGTTCATCAATCAGAATCATCAACCCCATCATGAGTATGAGCGTAAACAAATCATCGAACCCTCATCATGCAATTTCTAGATTTACAATATTATTAATGAACCCTAAATTTTACATAAGAGCACATCATCAGGGATTTATCAATCAACAAGGACAGACACTAACCGTGATACCGAAGTGATTAGTTTTTTTAATTAAGATAAAGGGCTTTGAGACCCACAGTTGCCGTTGCACAGAGAGGAGAGAAAGAGAGGACTTTAGGGTTTGATATTATTTCGTGTTTTGCAAAATATAAGAAACCACGCACAACCTTATGGGCCGTGCTCACAGATCTGGGTCGAGGGCCCTTTCGGCGAAGAACCGATTGTGATGAAGGACCTTCTTCGACAATAAGAGTTGTGATGAAGGACCTTCTTCGAGGAGAAGAGGAGTTGACAAAGAATCCTAGTTTTTCGTCAAAAGTCAGTCAGCAAAGAATCAGGTTCTTCGTTGACTTGAGTGTGGTGTGCGGCCCAAAGTTATGAAGCATGAACGTGCTATATCTGAACATTTGACAACCAAACATCACAATACTTTAATTATTCATACGTTGTGCACATGACACAATATAAAAGCGAAAACAAGCAAGTGATGCGTAGAGGAAGGACCTTGAATTCTTGGGTTGTCACATCATCCCCAACTTGAAAGAATTTTCGTCCTGAAATTTGATAAGTAACCCAAAGCAGCAAGGTGTTAGATCAGGATGACTGTGGATTTTCCCCAGGTGCCACATCATCCCCAACTTGAAAGGGAATTTCGTCCCGAAATTCACCAGTTGCATCAAGATTAGATTGGTCAGTTGGGAAAAGGTGAGGATACTTGAGCTTCATCTGATCCTCGCGTTCCCAAGTGAACTCCGGTCCATGCCTTGAGTTCCAACGGACTCTCACGATCGGGATTTGGCTATGCTTACGGACCTTGACTTCCTGATCCATAATTTCGATGGGTTCTTAGACAAACTGCAATTTGTCTTCGATTTTCAGCTCTTGAAGTGGTACCACAAGTGTTTCATCGGACAAACACTTCTTCAATTGCAAAACATGGAAGACATCATGAACGTTACCCAACTCAGCAGGTAGCTCGAGCTTGTACGCCACTTTACCAATTCGTTCCAAAATTTTAAACGACCCGACATAACGCGGATTGAGCTTGCTGCGTTTCCCAAAGCGTACCACACCCTTCCAGGGTGAGACTTTCAACATGACACAATCACCAACAGTGAACTTCAAAGGTTTCCTACGCTTATCAGCGTAGCTTTTCTGGCGATCACGCGCTGCCACCAGATGATTTCTGATCTGTACAATCTTCTCAGAGGTTTCGAGCATAAGTTCTGGACCTGTGATTGGGTTGTCACCCACTTCAGCCCAACAGAGGGGAGATCAACATTTCTGTCCGTATAAAGCCTCGAATGGGGCTGCCTGGATGGTAGTATGGAAGCTGTTGTTATAAGAGAACTCTACCAAAGGCAAGTCTCATTCCCAACCCTTACCAAAATCGATAAACATGCCCGCAGCATGTCTTCTAAGGTCTGGATGGTTCGCTCACTCTGACCATTCGTTTGAGGGTGATAGGCAGTGCTCATGTCAAGACGTGAGCCAAACAATTTGTGGATTGGTTGCCACAAATCGGATATGAAACGCGGATCACGATCAGAGATAATGGAGGTTGGCACCCGGTGCCTGGAAACCACCTCCTTCAAATAGATACTAGCCAGTTGCGAAAACTTATCAGTTTCTTTAATCACGAGGAAGTGTGTTGACTTCGTAAGACGGTCGACGATCACCCAAATGGTATCGTTCCCGTTTTGGGTTCTGGGTAAACCAGTGACGAAATCCATAGCGATTTGCTCCCATTTCCACATAGGTATCTCTGGTTGCTGAAGTAGGCCAGAGGGTTTTTGATACTCCACCTTGACTTTTGCACAAGTCAAACATTTACTCACATAGGCCGCGATGTGTGCTTTCATTTTTGGCCACCAATACAAGACTTTTAGATCCTGATACATCTTATCAGAACCTAGGTGAACAGAATTGCGGGACTTGTGTGCTTCGTCCATCACAAGTTCTCTAAGATTTCCATACAACGGAACCCATATTCGTTCCATGAAGTAATAAATGCAGTCAGATCTCTCTATCAGTCGTTTCTCCATACCCCGTAAATATTCAGCTTCCAGGTTTTCTTCCTTCAACGCTTCAGTCTGAGCAGAACAGATCTGATCAGGTAAATTAGAGTGATAGTGAGCTACAGAGCACGGACACGCTTGGGTTTCGTTTCCTTTCGACTCAGGGCATCAGCTACAACGTTAGCTTTACCTGGATGGTACTTGATTGCACAATCATTGTCGTTTAAGAGTTCTACCCAACGTCGCTGTCGCATATTCAATTCCTTCTGGTCAAAGATATGCTGAAGGCTCTTGTGGTCGGTATAAATAGTGCATTTAGTACTGTACAAGTAATGCCTCTAGATTTTGAGCCCAAACACCACGGCCCCCAACTCTAAGTCATGAGTCGTGTAATTCTTTTCATGGACCTTCAACTGTCGAGAGGCGTAAGCTATCACTTTCTCGCGTTGCATCAGCACGCAACCGAGACCCTGAATAGCGGCGTCACAGTACACCACAAAATCTTCAGTACCCTCAGGTAAGGACAGAATCGGTACACTGCAGAGTTTTTGCTTCAGAAAGTGGAAGGCGTCTTCCTGTTTCGTCCCCCAAGAATACACTACACCTTTCTGTGTCAGAGCGGTGAGAGGTTGAGCGATTTTTAAAAATCCCTCAATGAATCTACGATAGTACCTGGCGAGACCCAGGAATTGTCGCACCTCCGAAGGATTCTTTGGCGCTACCCAATTCCTGATAGAGTTGATTTTAACGGGATCCACATGTATTCCCAGCTCGTTGACTATGTGACCAAGGAAGTGTACTTCTCGAATCCAGAAGTCACAGTTAGAAAATTTCGCATAAAGCTGCTCCTTCCTCAGGAGTTCTAAGATAAGACGCAAGTGCCGCTCGTGGTCCTCCTTGTTCTTAGAATAGATCAGAATGTCATCGATAAACACGATGACAAAATCGTCAAGGTATGGTTTACATACACGGTTCATGAGATCCATGAATACAGCTGGTGCGTTGGTTAACCCGAATGGCATGAGCAGAAACTCGTAATGGCCATACCGTGTTCTGAAGGCTGTTTTGGGAACATCCTCTTCTTGGACTCTCATTTGATAATAGCCCGACCTTAGATCAATCTTTGAGTAGAAGCTCGACCCTTGCAACTGGTCGAACAGGTCGTCAATGCGAGATAAAGGATAACGATTTTTGACTGTCACCTTGTTGAGTTCACGGTAGTCGATACACATGCGAAAGGATCCGCCCTTCTTTACAAACAAAACTGGGGCTCCCCAAGTCGAAGAACTGGGTCGGATAAAGCCTCTATCTTACAGTTCTTGGAGTTGATTAGACAATTCTTGCAACTCTCACGGTGCAAGACGATAAGGTGCACGAGCAATCGGAGCTGCTCCTGGTGATAGATCAATTTGGAATTCCACCTGACGGTGTGGAGGTAAACCTAGAAGTTCCTCGGGAAAAACGTCAGGAAACTCACGAACAACAGGTAGATCCTCAATTCTTTTCTCTTCAGGTCTAGCATCAGTAACAAGCGCAAGAATAGCAGGATAGGCCTTCCGTAAACACTTCTGGGCTTTCATGGATGAAATAAGGTTGATGGTTGCACCACTTCGATGATGCTGGACAGACAAAGATTCCCCACTAGGGAGAGGTATACCCATGATCTTCTCCTTGCAAAGTATATCGGCTCGGTGTTTTGACAACCAATCCATACCAACAACTATATCAAAGCTACCAAGTGTGACGGGAAGGAGGTCAATGTCGAACACTTGACCCAAGAGATCAAGTTTGCACCCAAAGAGGACATGTGAGGCTTCAATTGACTTCCCATCAGCCAATTCTACTACGTGTTTGACCTCGAGAGGTGTTGGAGTTAACCCTAACTGACGACTGAACCCCAAAGATACATAACTCCAGTCGGCACCAGAGTCGAATAATACAAAAGCGAAAATACCATTGACAGAGAACGTACCAGTCACGACATTGCCATCGTTCCTTGCATCTCCCGCTCCAATAGTAAACACTCCCCCATGAGCACCATTTCCACCGTTATTCCCATTATTGTTATTTCCCGCATTGTTGTTATTCTGGTGATTATTGTTCCCACCGTTATTGTTGTTAGCATTCTGATTCAGTTGTGGGCAATCATTCTTGAAATGCCCTTCATTGCCAAATTGATAACATCCCCTCTGATTACCCCGATTCTGTTGGGGTTGCTGCCTTTGTTGCTGTTGTTGGGGCTGTTGCTGTTGTTGCTTGGGATGTGGAGCTCTACAATCTTTCGCCATGTGACCCACCTTATCACACCTTTGACATGCTCGGTTACACGAGCCATAGTGGTGAAAACCACACTTATTGCACTTCGGCTGTTTCCCCGCATAAGAGCCCGAAGTTTGACTGTTGTTCTGATTCTGGTTGACAGAGGATGACTGGCTGAAGCTGCGGGTGTTGTTGTTGTCAGGCTTCTTTTGCGACTGATTCGAGTTAGTCTCCTTGTCTGCGTCATTCCACTTATGCTTGTTGTCAGTGGTGGGGATAGCAGTAGCAGCAGTAGTAGCAGTAACACGTGGTGGCAGCGAGCCATGCTCCACCTCCTGATCAGTGATCTTATGAGCCAGTCTGATAATCCGCGGTTGGTTGTCAAGATTTGCTGCAGTGACTAATCCCTTAACTTATGATGCTAATCCCTTAATGTAGAGTTCGATCCTGCGGGGTGGTGGTCGAGATAGGTTAGGACACATGTTTTCCAGCTCGTGAGACCATTTCGTATAAGCCTTGATCTCAGATCCCTCCATCTTCAAGTTATAGTACTCGTTTTCCAACTTTTGAATTTCATCCCGAGGGCAATACTCTTCCCGAATCAACTCCCTGAAATCATCCCAGGTAGTCGCGTTTGCCATTTCAATGCCCAACATCTACACCTGAGCATTCCACCAAGTCAAGGCACCATCCTCCAGGGTGCCAGAAGTAAACTTTACCCTGTCCCCAGCTGGACAGTTACACATAGCAAAGATGGATTCGGCTTTCTCGAACCAACGAAGCAGTCCCACGGGACCTTCAGCTCCACTAAAAGTTTGAGGCTTGCAATCCATGAACGTCTTGAACGTACACACGGGTGGATTGTTCTAGTTTTGGTTCACAGCTTGACCTAAAACAAGAGAAAATACGCACAAATGAGATTCGAATAAAATAACTAAGGATCATGCTTGGTCCGGTATGTATAATACCAGCTTGCTGAGCTGCCAATGCCTCAGCCACACGTGTGTTAATCAGGTCTGTCAACTCTGCCTGAGTCATCACGATGTTGCCACGTCCACCGCTGCGGCCGCCTCCACGTCCACCGTTACGTCCGCCACGTCTGCTCATGATTCTATATAAGAAAAGGGTGGAAAGGATGAGGATCGCAATTGAGTTGAAGTCAATCTTCACCATGACTTCCATAGATTAGAGAAACTCTAACATTATACGGATAGTGGAACAGAACCCCTTTCACACTTATTAAGCCTCACTGGGATTCACATGCACCTCACATTATTATTATGTATGCACCCATAATAATAAGGCAATTTTCATGCTTATCTCAGTGCCTCTTAACTCGCGCTAAAAGGTTCCCCACACTCGAATAACAAAACGAAGGACATTACAAAACTAGGAATCACAAAAAGTCGAAGGGTAGTGTCACACTATCAAGCATCACTTAAACATGCAGCACATGTAATCACATCATAGTATCTAGTATGTAGTTTCATGCAAGTCGTGGGTGTGTGTATACTATGTAAGTAATGCATAAAGTAAACAGAGGACGAACCTTGCAATCTGGAGCTGAGTGTCATGGTCATTTTCGATACTGTTTGGTTATAGTCTGGTTTTATGAAAACGTTTTAAAACCTAGTTCACTATAACAAGTGGCTCTGATACCAAACTGTCACACCCCAAAAAATACCATAAGCGGAAACCCCCGCGAGGCGTGTGACGTACCAGGATCTAGCCACTAATCACATTGAACCATAAGTAAAATAAAACTTTCCATTAAACAAAATAGTATAATTCAAACACCAGTTTAGAAAATTAACATGTTCAGCGGAAGCATAATAATTTGTTCAATAAATTTAAATGGAAATGTTCAAAACAATGCAACATCGAGGAGCGTTCCAAAAGCCACGACCCATGACCACTCTAGCTACCCAGATCGCAAGTTCCATGACAGTGTACCTAAGGACCTGCAAGCATGCAGAAAAGTGTATTAGCGAAAGCTGGCGAGTTCACGTTTTTTTAACCATTTGTTACCAAGTATTGACTTATGTTATGTTGATAATAACTCGATACCGCAGACGGCTCCTTTTTGCCCTTCTCCAATGCTCTATCAAACTATGGTCATGATTTTGAAGTTATTAGTTCACGCCCGACCTATCCAGGTACGTCGTGAGGTTGCCAAACCTAATAGCGCTATCAACTAATAACCCTGTTGCCCTACAAGCAACTAGTTCGGTAGTATGATGGGACTTAAGTGATAGAAAGTGAGTGTATTATCCAACATCAACATTTACTAAAAACCACCTCATATCCCCTACAAGGATATGGGTTTGAGAAAGCTGCCTCACATCCCCTACGAGGATGTGGGTTTATGAAAACCCGTTTATTTGTTTTCCTGTTTGATTGTCCCCACCGGACGCATGCTTGTATTGAGAGAAGTGAACTCACCTTAGTTTTACTCGGTATGTTAAGTTACCCGTTCCCAATTAGTCAACCAAACCCTACCGTGATTACCAATGAAATCAGTTTCATAATCAATCAAGTCACGTATATTCACAGTTTGCATTCACAGCAAAGATCACCGTACACATAGCAATTATTCAATCTCATACAAGTCATAAACTATTTAAGACTCTACTGTTTAAAATGTTCAGTTTGTTTGTTCACTTGCAACATCTCCACGAAGGACCAGTTCTTCGTGGGATGCCTCCTCGGCGAAAAACCCTATGGCGAAGAACTATCCTTCGTCGAGATTGAGCTTGACGAAGAACCCTGGTGGTTCGTCAGGAACCAGTCAACGAAGAACCAGGTTCTTCACCGAACTATGTTCTTCGTGGGGTAGTCTTTCATCGCCGTCCTAAACAGACGGTTACCATTCCTTTATTTCAGCCATAACATATGCTAATTAGTTTGACAGTTTTCGAATCGTATCAAACAACACTTTTCAACCATGAACATGAACCCTAATTATGAACAATTATCTACCATTCAAAACATAACAGTTCTCATTCATCATACAAACAACGATCATTGACCCTAATCATCCTATGACCACACACAATCTGATTATTAGTTTATCATGATATAAGTTCATCAATCAGAATCATCAACCCCATCATGAGTATGAGCGTAAACAAATCATCGAACCCTTATTATGCAATTCCCAGATTTACAATATTATTAATGAAACCCTAAATTTTACATAAGAGCACATCATCAGGGTTTTATCAATCAACAAGGACAGACACTAACCGTGATACCAAAGTGATTAGTTTGTTTGATTAAGATAAAGGGCTTTGAGACCCACAATAGTCGTCGCATAGAGATGAGAGAAAGAGAGGACCTTAGGGTTTGATATTATTTCATGTTTTGCAAAATATAAGAAACCACGCACAACCTTATGGGCCGTGCTCACACATCTGGGCCAAGGGCCCTTTCGGCGAAGAATCGATTGTGACGAAGGACCTTTTTCGTCAATAAGAGTTGTGACGAATGACCTTCTTCGAGGAGAAGAGGAGTTGATGAAGAATCCTTGTTTTTCGTCAAAAGTCAGTCAACAAAGAATTAGGTTCTTCGTCGACTTGAGTGTGGTGTGCGGCCCAAAGTTATGAAGCATGAACGTGCTATATCTGAACATTTAACAACCAAGCATCACAATACTTTAATTATTCATACGTCGTGCACATGATACAATATAAAACGAATAGCGAAAACAAGCAAGTGATGCGTATAGGAAGGACCTTGAATTCTCGGGTTGTCACATGTTTATCTCAAACAATTTTTATCAAAAGATTTCTCAAATGTTTTTCTCAAACATTTTTCATCGAAATCTTGGATTTTAATAATGTGAACACATGCAATCTGGAAGGGTGAATGCCTGTACCCCGAGTTTTCTGTCTAAGGCTAGAGTGTTCGTATAAATACGCTTTTTCTGACTAGCCACTCTTACCTGGGAACTCTTAGGGCGAGTGTTCACTTATAGGCTAAAGCATGTCTTCTTGAAACATTATAAAAACCTATCCACCTTGACCACGTCGAACGACTTCTAGACACTACAACCTTTGTGACACTACTCATCCATATTACCCTCGGTAATATGTTTGTTATTCACAATAATCGAAACAAATTTCCCTTTTACGATACTATTCCATCATATTACCTTCGGTGATATGTTTTATTCAAAACATTTGAAATGAATTTCATTTCATTTCACGGCACTATGTAATCCTATTTCATTTTCAAAACTACCTTTTGTCTTTCAAAATTTCAAAATTTTTACCATTTGGATGAGAATTTTCAAAATTTTAAACGTAAAGTTTCTTTATTTTAAAATTTTAATTTAAAACATTTTATCCTAAAACATTAAATTTTTAAAAGGTAAAGAATTTATAACACAACCCATTAACTTGGTTTGTATTCTCTCATTCAAAAATATTACAAAAGTTTATTTCTCAAACAATTCTTGTTTCAAAACAAAATCCACAACACTATATTTTCTAAGTACAAGAAAAAGACTTTTGAACAAGATTTTTACTAATTCAAGATTTTCACTACACACTGATGTTTCAAACTCATGACAATTTGATGGATCTCACTTATTTGATCTTCACTATAGCTATATCTTCAAGATGCCTCCTCACCGCGACGTCACTTGGAACGCTGAAATGGCAACAAGGATTTCTCAGCATCTAGCTGCTTTACTCCCAGACATTGTGACCCAAGCCAACCAAATCCACAACAACAACAACAACAACAATGTTATATCTCTATGTAACTATAAACAATTCAACTCGGCTAAACCACTCAAGTTTAATGGGTTTGAAGGAGCAACTGGGCTCCTACGATGGTTTGAGATTATAGAAAGCACATTTGGCCATGTTCAGTGTCCCAGTGAGCGCAAGGTGGAGTTCAACTCGAGTGTTTTCTAAAGGAGAGCACTCACTTGGTGGAACGGTATCATGAGAGACCGAGGTGCCGATATAGCGATGGCACAAACGTGGGAAGAATTTAAGAATCTTATGAAGAAAGAATTCTACCCATGAAGTGAAATGAGTGCGCTCAAAACCGAATTCTATTACCTAAAACAAGATAGTGGGGACAACCGTGCCTACACTGACCGGTTTAAACAGTTAAGCTTACTCCGCCCCACTATGGTCACACCTTTGTATCGGGCCATTGAGAAATACATTGATGGCCAACCTGATCCAGTCTAAGACATTGTCACTGGCAGCAAACCTGCAACACTTAGGGAGACTAAGGAATTAGCCGCTACCCTAACCAACTCCCAGGTTAGAAAAGGGAAACTTTTTTGAAAGGGAGACAAGAAATGAAACGAAACGCTGAAACCACTGAGGAGAAAACAAGGGAAACAAAGGCTAAATCTTCCGAAAATTCTAAGAAGCGTAAGGCTTCAAAGAATTATGCAATTCCCGCACCGATTCCACTAAACTCAGTACCCTTTAAGGGAAAGCAACCTCGGTGCAATCATTGCAACTATCATCATGCAACAAATTCTCCTTGCCACCAGTGTACAATCTGTGGTCTATTTGGACATCTAGTTGCGACCTGTCGTGTCCAGAACCAAGCAGTCCCTACTTAGACTCGCCCTCGAGCATGTTTTAATTGGGGTGATCTAAATCATTTCAAGCAAAACTGCCCTAAGCTTTCTAACACAAATGGACGAGTATACAATGTCAATGAGGCTCAAGCTGATGATCAAGCACTTATGACCATTTGAACCTCTACATTTTCTATTTATTTTCGAAAACAATGGACATATTTCAACTATATTTGTAATGACAATATAAATTTCAATAAGTTTTTTCTTCATTCTTGATTATTCGTATTCAAATTACAAATTCCAATGTGATTACACTATGTGTGATTACAACTACATGCCAACTTTGAGGATTCCGTTCTTTAGGAACTAAATCTTGTAATTTAGCATACTATGATTGCACTCTAGTGCATTCATACGAACTTGGCAACACGATCGCTACAAATACTATGTGACTACTACTACTTTTGTTTTCATGACATTGCATACATGATTTGTTTATCTAGTATATATAATACATGATTAAAATACTTCTTTCTTCGTATGTTGACTAAACATACTTAGTACACGATTTGCAAATACATTTTGCTTAGTATGTTGACTTAGCATACCTAGCATGTGATTTGAAAACATTTTCTCGATATGCTTACATTATTATGACAATACATGCTTTAGTATATGTTGCATTCTACCAAGTTTGGTTAGTATGAAACATGTATTAACATTTGTACTAGAATGAAATATCTACTACTAATTTTGTTGCATGCAAAACAAGTGGTATCATTGCTAGTACGAAACACAATTTGATTCGATGGATGTTGTGAAGATGTTTATTTGATTTAGATGATAGTTCAACCTTATTATTTGTTTTCCCTCGCTTAACAAGAGGAGCTATGTGGACCATGCGACGAGACAAATAATTATGGGTGCATACTTAATTATGAGGTTCGACGCATGAGAATCATAGTGAGCCTTGTTAAGTATGGTGGCATAAAATCTAGAGTGATTAGGTAACGGGAGGGGTATGATGCGATAAGAACATGGTGGATACGCCGATGGTACTTCCTATATATAAGTGTTCTTATTGTGTTATTCTTCAGAACGTTACTAGGATCACTTAGTGATTTTATGTTATCTTAGACCATTATATGATTATGTGATTATTTGTTATTTGGTTATTGAATGTAATGACGATGACGAGTACATTCATTAACTCATTTCGAGCCGACCGTGAGTATATTATGGTGTTAAGGTGATGATCTTGATGCCATAGGTATGTTGACCCGTCTCCTATGCATGAAATGCTCATGGTACATGGGATGTACATCGTGGGACGTTAGAAACCGTGTACTTATGGACAAGGCTTGAATATACACCCCTTTGTTTGCTAGGATTTACACTAAGAGCTTAGTATAACATAGTGCCATACCAAACAATTTTTGTACACTGGTTGACACTTTTAAAGATTCACAAGTTCTAAAGGTTTAAATACCTTGAGATACTTTAAATATCCCAAATCACATTTCGAATCCCCCAAAATTTATAACACCAAACGATGTTCTATATCTTTGGGATCCAACATTTTGCTTATCTTTCAGTTATTTTAACTACACTCTACGGTCTCCTTAGAATAAATCTCGGGACGAAATTTCCTAAAGTAGGGGAGACTGTAACCCTTGTGCAAAATTTCGGGCTTTCAAAAACTTTTTCTTTAAAGGCAATTAGATAACCGATGCTCAAATGTGATCCATTTAAGACAACGTACACACCAGGATGGGGACACGAGCTACATGTACCCTAAATACCCTTTACATAACTTAGAAATAAGTTTAGGGACGACGAAAACATGTTTATACAAGTACAAGGACTATTTACGATAAACTACGAAAATCTGCCGATTCTCATAGCGACGTACACTCCGGAACAAGAACATAAGCTAAACATACCCTAAATATCCCTTACATAGCTTAGAAATAAGTTTTGAGAAGTTCGGTATGTGAAAATACGCTTATTTGATCACAAGAACTAAAAGCGTCAAAACTGCGAAAGTATGCAAATTCGCGCATAATCTGCATTCAGACCATATACGCACAACCAAAAATTTTGTAATCATTAAAATATTATATTTTAGTGATGGGAATGCAAAAATACCATTCGTTGCGTAATTTGGATCGTTTTCGCATCCGTTCGAACATTCGTCGTAATTAACCGCAAAACACGACCGTATGATCGAACGAACCGACATCCATGATATTTCCAAACATATTTCAAGTACCCTATGCTTTAAAACCCTTGTATAGCCTTGAAATTGGGTTAACGGGGGTTAAACACGTCGAAAAACAAAGTTTGGAGCATGCACGGACTGAAACTGACAAAAACTGAAAGTCTGGTCTGGAGAGCATGGAGGGGCGTGACGGGCAGAGCCTCCTCCGTCGCGGGGCGCCATGGACTATGCTGGGCAGAAAGTTCTTGTTAGGTTCCAAGCATGTTGCAACATGTTTCCTAACATGGTTTTACAATCTTGTGGGCTATTTTAAGTGTTCTCCAACGCTTCATACCTGGTCCAAACACTTGTAGGGCTGGGATCCTTCCTTGGAGGCCACACAAAGCACTTGTCAAGATCTTGATAATCTAAGAATACTATAAATACCCCCATCCTTTGCTTTATCCATTGCTCATTCACTTCTTTCTTTCTCATACACTCTAAGTGGAGGCTACCACATTTGTTGGAGGCTTCCTACCTGAGTTTTCTAGTCTTCTTTCCATCCTAGAACACTTGTAAGTGTTCTTCCTAGCCGTGTTTATTAATTTTATCTATTTCAAGCTAAAAGTTAAACAATGTTTGACTTTCGGATTTGACCATGAATCGGCCAAGACAAAGTTCAACTGAACTTTCAACGTGATCGTAATCACTATGGTTATAGTCCCTTGTGACTATACCTACTGATTACCACGTTGACTAGTAGAAGTGACGAGTCAAAGTTTCGGTCAAAATGCACGATTATGTGCATTTTGCGATGGAACTATTTTCGGGTATCATAACACTTTGTTTTTATACCAAATCAGTTTTCCAACTTAGTTAAACATGTTTTGACATGTTTAACTCGTCACTTCTAGTTTAGCACTTATTTACGGTCGTAAGTCGAGCGTTCTTAACCACCGCTTTGACTTTCGAACCTGACCCGTTTGCTCGATCATTAGGATCCGACCAAACACATATTGTGACCATAGTTGTATAGGGAATAACCTCTTGAGGTTATACCTTATGGTCACTTCGTTTGGTTAGTCGTATGATAGGTTGTTTATATTCCTTTACAAAATGACCAAAATGCCCTTTTTGCGCATAAATTCGATTTAAGCATATGCAACCTAATTTTTGACACTTAAACTGATATTGCAATTTTATTAAACATGTTTAGGAATATAAGACTTACCATAGGACCAGTTTGACTGTAACACCAAAAAAAATTAAAAAAAAATAATTAACAAGTTAAAAACACCATATCTTAAGATATAAATGAAAGGTATTAGTTAAATTTACATTAGCTGAACAAAACAAACTTGAGGGGCTCATTTTGTAAGAATGGCCAAATTTGAATTTAATAAAAATAAAACAAATTAAAAACCCACACACATCAGTGTGTGTGCGTGTGTGAGGCGACCAGGAGAGGGAAGAACACCCCAAACCCTTGTTTCATCAAATTGATCAAATTGAAGGGTGAATTGGGCTTGTATTTACTGCATGAATCAAGAATCTTAATCACCTACACTCGTCTAACACTAGGTAAGTTACAATTTCAGTTTTGGTGATGTTTGATTCTTGGGTGAAATTTGATTAATAGAAATTCTTGAATAATTGGGTGATGTTATGATTCCAGAATGTGTGCATAAAGTGTAGGATTATAAACCCTAACTGAAATCATGTGAATTGATTGGTAAATCTTGTGTTACGGTTGTCTTGTGTCATATATTGAAGTGGGTTTTCATCTAGAATGAAAAGCCCCAAGATTTTGTTTGAACTATGCGAAATATTAACCTAGGTTTATTGAACTAGCATGATAATATGGAGGTAATGAGTAATCAAGTTTGAATAAGATGAAATTCTTGGATTTACCAAGGTTTAAATGAATAAAAATGGCTAATTAAAAGGTATGCACATAAGTTGCTTGACAAAACGCCTAAGAGATGATTGATAGACATTAATTGTGGTGTTTGTCTAAATAAGCAAGCTTTAGTTATGAGCCGAAGGGTTCTAATGATAATTGGCTTGTGCATTTAGGCAACACGGTTGAGGCGTCGGGAAGTCAAGCCGGTGCGGACACTCATTTGAAGGGAAAGCTTTAAGGTACGTGGCTAAACCCTTCGTTAATATGGTTATTTAGTCTTTTGCTATTGTTAATAGTTGGTACGTTAGTATATGAGATTTTGTGGTTAAGTTTGCTTAAATGATGAACTTCATAAGAGCAAATAAGAGAAGGTACAAACCGGGTAACGGGAGTACCTTATACGTAGATCTTAAACCCGGGTGACGGGTAATGATAATCAAACATGCAAACCGGTAATGGGAGCGTGAGTGCTGAAAATAAGGAACCCGTGAATGGGTCTTCCTAGTTTGAAGTAATATTCCGTCCGTGTGGTTTTGAGTAAAATGGGACAAACGGGCCAAAACAGCAAAACAACAAAGTATTTGCAGCAGATTGAGTTTCAGGCGGGCCGCGTAAGCTTGGCCTGGAATTACACGGGGCGCATGAAAGCTACCGTAAGTTACAGTAGCTACCGTAACTTACGGTAGCGATTAAATTGTTACGGTAGTTTTCTACTGCCTTACGACAGACCAGTATTGCCCAGTGGCTACCGTAGCTTACGGTGGCTACCGTAAGCTACGGTAGTGCCCAGTTACTTTTGTTAAATTTTGCCTATCTTGGTTAATTGAATCCATTTTTGAGTGTAGTTTCGATTATGCTAATTTCTAAGGACTCTAATACTAATGTTTGTCAAATTTCCAGCTTTTAGGTAAGGCAAGTACGTGGATGATGATCAAGTCAATGCTCACTACCGAACACATTCAAGATCTAGTCCCGTAACTTTTGTTATTATTATTAGTTATTAGTAAAACTTGTGTAAATGAAGGAATACTTATGTATCCAAATGTTGCTTTTAGACGATTGTTAAACTCATAAGTACTAAACTATCGATATCGTAAATGTTTTGACTTAACGTTTATAAAGCTTAGTTCTATATTAGGGGTAAAAACTTATATTATAAGAATGAGTGTTACAAGTTGGTAATCAGAGCTAAGGTTAAAGACAAATGTGTTCGGTTCAAGGCTTGATCAACATCCGGTAAGAATTTATTTGAAGCAAATTTTAAATTAAAAGGTTAAAAGGGATAGTGATTTATTATATATGGGAGGAGCATAGTAATATACTCGAAGCCGGGAAGTACACTTAGCATAAATGGCTAAGGCAAAGTTGTGTACTTAGCCGAATAGTGAGTATGAATTCTCATGTAAAGGCATGAGAGTGATTGAACGAATTATTTATCAAATTATTTTAACATTTCAGTAAGAAGATGTCGGGAGGTGCTAGTGACAACGTCCTATCCCTCACTACCGAAGAGTTGAAAAAAAATATTTCTGAGGAAGTCGGAAGGGCAATTGAAGCTAGTCTACCAAGATTTATGGAAAGGATACAAAACACATTACTTTCGACCATGGAGGAAAAGATGGGTGAATTAAGAGAAGACCTTACCAACGATAGAGGTAAGGCTAAAGAAAAGAAAGGTTGTTCTTATAACAAGTTCATGGCATGTAAACCCCCGATCTTCAACGGAGAGGTGGATCCAATTGCTTGTCAAAGGTGGATAAGCGATATAGAGGGTGTTTTTTGAACGAACGCATTGTGATATAAGCGACTTCGTGGCTTATGGAACTGGCCAACTTAGAGGCCAAGCTAAGGATTGGTGGGACAACCTTAGAAATGAAAGGGGTGTTGAAGCAACAAGGGTGATGACTTGGGAAGATTTTAAAACGCCATTTCTCAAACATCATAGCCCCAAGGCGGGTAATCAATAAAATAAAAGAAGAATTTATGCAAATGAGGCAAAAATGTGAAACCGTCGATAAAATCACGGGGACGTTTATGGATAAACTCAAGTTTTGTGACGAGTTGGTCAAGACCGAAGAACAGAAAATTTACTACTATCACAATATGCTTAGAGCCAAATATAGGGAGTTTACGACTCCCTCACATTACGAAAGCCTCACCGACATAATCAATGCGGCGCGTGAGCGCGAGATTGAATTGAAAAGGCAAGTTGAAAGAGGCGAAAGAAGAACCTTGGATGAAAACCCAAGTCCCACAAAGAAGTCGAAGGTGGCTGAATCTTCAAAGAAGGGAAATGCGAAAGGAGGTTCCCCGAGTTGTAAGATATGTGGACGCGCTCATAAAGGCGAATGTTATTTTAAGAACAAACCTTGTGTTGCGTGTGGTAAAACATGGCATGGGATTTCAAACTGCCCAGACAAAGTGACGGTGTGCTATAAGTGTTATCAGTCGGGTCATAAAAAGTCAGAATGTCCGGAACTAACGGGAATGAAAAAGGGTGCTGACTCCAAGAATGAAACCCCAAAGTCTAAGGCAAGGTCATTCCAAATCACGGCTGTTGAAGCAAAGATGGAACCTGATGTGGTTACAGGTATATTTACTGTAAATTCTGTCCTTGCACGTGTTTTATTTGATACAGGTGCGAATAAGTCTTTTATTTCACATAGATTCATTCAAAACCCTTTGTTTACGTTAACCTATGCCAATGGAAGTAGAAGTAGGTAATAACAAAAGTTTTATTGTTTGTGATGTATGTCGAGAATGCAAATTGAATATCGATGTCGAGGAATACTCCATTGATTTAATACCCATGTCCATGGGTGAATTTCAAGTGGTAGTTGGAATGGACTGGCTGTCTCGCTACCACGCTAAGGTGATATGCTTACGTAAGGAGATACATTTAACGTCTCCAAGCGGGAAACGTGTCATCATCTATGGGGAAAAGGCTTGTAATCCCATGGTGTGCTCGATGATAGAAGCCCGCAAATTTATACTACACGGATGTAAGGCATATTTGACTTACGTACGTGATGTAGAGAAAGAAATGTCAAGGATTGAAGACGTACCAGTGGTGCGTGAATTTGAAGATGTTTTTCCCGAGGATCTTCCGGGAATGCCGCCAGAGCGTGAAGTAGAATTCGGGATTGAACTGATTCCGGGTGCAAAACCAGTAGCTAAAGCGCCATATAGACTGGCACCATCGGAATTGCAAGAATTAATGTCCCAATTACAAGATTTACTTGATAAGGGATTCATCCGGCCTAGTGTATCTCCTTGGGGAGCGCCAGTACTATTTGTAAAGAATAAGGACGGGAGCATGCGGATGTGTATCGATTATCGGGAATTAAATAAACTCACGGTAAAGAATCGATACCCGCTCTCTAGGATCGACGACCTGTTCGATCAATTACAAGGCGCTAGCTGGTTTTCAAAAATCGATTTGAGATCGGGTTACCACCAATTGAGGGTAAAGGAGGACGATGTACCAAAGACGGCGTTCCGTACGAGATATGGACATTACGAATTCCTCGTGATGTCCTTCGGATTAACGAATGCACCTGCGGCTTTCATGGATCTCATGAACCGGGTTTGCAAGCCGATGCTTGATAGGTCGGTGATAGTCTTTATCGACGACATCCTCGTTTATTCAAGAAACGAGGCGGATCATGCTAGCCATTTACGGGAAGTGTTAAAGATACTAAGGCGGGAAAGATTATATGCTAAATTCTCGAAACGCGCCTTCTGGTTACGAGAGGTGCAATTCTTAGGACACGCCATAAGTGCCGAAGGAATATTGGTGGATCCATCAAAGGTGGAAGCAGTGTCAAAATGGAACCCTCCAAAGAATCCATCCGAAATCAGAAGTTTCTTGGGGTTGGCAGGTTACTATCGGAGATTCATTCAGGATTTCTCTAAGTTTGCATCGCCTTTGACCAAATTGACCCACAAGAATGAGAAGTTCGTTTGGGAAGATGATCAGGAAAAGGCATTTCAGACACTAAAGGAAAAGTTAATCTGTGCACCGGTGTTGACTTTACCAGATGGTACGAATGACATGGTAGTGTATTGGGATGCATCACACTTAGGCCTTGGGTGCGTGCTAATGCAAAAGGGAAGGGTAATTGCATATGCCTCAAGACAACTTAAGCTGCACGAAACAAAATACCTGACTCATGATCTCGAGCTGGCAGCCGTAGTATTCGCCTTAAAGATCTGGAGGCATTACTTATATGGCGTGAAATGTACTATTTTCACTGACCATAAAAGTTTAAAATACTTCTTCGATCAGAAGGAGTTAAATATGAGGCAGAGGCGCTGGTTGGAAGTAGTGAAGGATTATAACTGCGAAATCCACTATCACCCTGGGAAGGCTAATGTAGTGGCGGATGCCCTTAGCCGAAAAGAAGAATACATTCCTATTCGAGTACGGTCTATGCAATTGGTAGTAACTTCAGGCTTGCTTGAACGAATTCGAGAAGCCCAGATCGAAGGAGTGAGGGAAGAGAATTGGAAGAAAGAGCGAATAAAAGGGGTGATAAAAGATCTTGTGGAAGGAAGTAATGGGATGAAATACCGGTACGGTAGGATTTGGGTCCCAAACACATGTGATGTTAAGGATCTCCTACTTGACGAGGCTCACAAGTCTCGCTACTCGATCCATCCTGGAGCGACCAAGATGCATAAAGATTTGAAGCAAAACTACTGGTGGCCGGGGATGAAAAGAGATGTGGTTAAATATGTGGAGAAATGCATGACTTGTTTACAAGTCAAAGTGGAACATCAATGGCCATACGGCAAACTTCAACCTTTGGATATTCCGGTTTGGAAATGGGAACATATTACTATGGACCTGTTGACTAAACTGCCAAGGACGACACGGGGATTTGATGCCATTTGGGTAGTTGTAGATAGACTAACCAAAAGCGCCCATTTCATCCCTATCCGAGAAACCTACACTTCTGGAAAGATGTCAGAGGTGTACGTAAACGAGATTGTAGCACGCCATGGAGTGCCGGTAACTATAGTGTCCGAGAGGGACACTCGGTTTACCTCAAATTTCTGGCGCGACTTTCAAAATCAAATGGGTACCAAGTTGTTGATTAGTACCGCATACCACCCTCAGACTGACGGGCAAAGCGAGCGAACGATACAAATATTAGAAGATATGCTTCGGGCTTGTATAATAGATTTTGGCGGCAGCTGGGATGTGTATCTACTGTTAGTTGAATTTTCATATAACAATAGCTACCATTCAAGTATTGGTAGGGCCCCGTATGAAATGCTTTACAGAAGAAAATTCCAGACACCGATATGCTGGGAAGAAGTAGGCCCTCAAGAACTCGCTCATAAGGATGTAATACGAGTTACGAACGAGAAAATCGACATGATCTGAGTCCATTTGAAGGCCGCTCAAGATCGACAAAAATCATATGCGGACAAAAGAAGAAGGCCAATTGAATTTCAAATTGGCGATAAGGTGATGCTTAAGGTATCCCCATGGAAGGGAATTATTCGATTTAGAAAACGGGGAAAGTTAAGCCAGAGATTTATAGGGCCTTTTAAAATCATAGATCGGGTGGGTAAAGTGGCTTACCGATTGGAGTTACTAGCAGAACTGAGCGGTATACATAGCACGTTTCACGTCTCACACCTACGGAAATGCTTAGCGGATGATACGGCTTATGTTCCTCTCGATGATATAGAGGTTGATAACAAACTCAACTATATAGCAAAGCCTATCACAATCCTAGACCGTAAGGTTAAGAGTTTAAGGAACAAAGAATTCGACCAAGTGAAGGTCAAATGGGAACACCGTAAAGGATCAGACACCGCTTGGGAGTCTGAAGAGGAAATGAGACAACTCTACCCTTCACTTTTCGGTACGTGTATGCATTGTAAATTTTTATACGTAAAGTGGTTTCGGGGACGAAACCCTCTTTAAGGGGGGTGGACTTGTAACACAAAAAAAAATAATAATAATAATAATTAACAAGTTAAAAACACCATATCTTAAAATATAAATGAAAGGTGTTAGTTAAATTTACATTAGTTGAACAAAACAAACTTGAGGGGCTGATTTTGTAAGAATGGCCAAACTTGAATTTAATAAAAATAAAACAAATTAAAAACCCACACACATCAGTGTGTGTGCGTGTGGGAGGCGACCTGGAGAGGGAAGAACACCCCAAACCCTTGTTCATCAAATTGATCAAATTGAAGGGTGAATTGGGCTTGTATTTACTGCATGAATCAAGAATCTTAATCACCTACACTCGTCTAACACTAGGTAAGTTACAATTTCAGTTTTGGTGATGTTTTATTCTTGGGTGAAATTTGATTAATAGAAGTTCTTGAAAATTGGGTGATGTTATGATTCCAGAATGTGTGCATAAAGTGTAGGATTATAAACCCTAACTGAAATCATGTGAATTGATTGGTAAATCTTGTGTAAGGGTTTTCTTGTGTCATATATTGAAGTGGGTTTTCATCTAGAATGAAAAGCCCCAAGATTTTGTATGAACTATGCGAAATATTAACCTAGGTTTATTGACTAGCATGATAATATAGAGGTAACGAATAATCAAGTTTGAATAAGATGAAATTCTTGGATTTACCAAGGTTTAAATGAACAAAAATGGCTAATTAAAAGGTATGCACATAAGGTGCTTGACAAAACGCCTAAGAGATGATTGATAGACATTAATTGTGGTGTTTGGCTAAATAAGCAAGCTTTAGTTATGAGCCGAAGGGTTCTAATGATAATTGGCTTGTGCATTTAGGCAACACGGTTGAGGCGTCGGGAAGTCAAGCCAGTGCAGACACTCGTTTGAAGGGAAAGCTTTAAGGTACGTGGCTAAACGCTTTGTTAATATGGTTATTTAGTCTTTTGCTATTGTTAATAGTTGGTACGTTAGTATATGATATTTTGTGGTTAAGTTTGCTTAAATGATGAACTTCATAAGAGCAAACTAAACGGGTCAATAAGTGAAGGTATAAACCGGGTAACGGGAGTACCTTATACGTAGATCTTAAACCCGGGTGACGGGTAGTGATAATCAAACACGCAAACCGGTAATGGGAGCGTGAGTGCTGAAAATAAGGAACCCGTGAATGGGTCTTCCTAGTATGAAGTAATATTTCGTCCGTGTGGTTTCGAGTAAAATGGGACAAAGGGGCCAAAACAGCAAAACAACAAAGTATTTGCTGCAGATTGAGTTTCAGGCGGGCGGCGTAAGCTTGGCTTGGAATTACACGGGGCGCAAGAAAGCTACCGTAAGTTACGGCAGCTACCGTAACTTACGGTAGCGAATAAATTGTTACGGTAGTTTTCTACTGCCTTACGGCAGACCAGTATTGCCCAGTGGCTACCATAGCTTACGGTGGCTACCGTAAGCTACGGTAGTGCCCAGTTACTTTTGTTGAATTTTGCCTATCTTGGTTAATTGAATCCGTTTTTGAGCATAGTTTTGATTATGCTAATTTCTAAGGACTCTAATACTAATGTTTATCAAATTTCCAGCTTTTAGGTAAGGAAAGTACGTGGATGATGATCAATTCAATGCTCACTACCGAACACATTCAAGATCTAGTCCCGCAACTTTTGTTATTATTATTAGTTATTAGTAAAACTTATGTAAATGAAGGAATACTTATGTATCCAAATGTTGCTTTTAGACGATTGTTAAACTCGTAAGTACTAAACTATCGATATCGTAAATGTTTTGGCTTAACGTTTATAAAGCTTAGTTCTATATTAGGGGTAAAAACTTATATTATAAGAATGAGTGTTACATTGACCATCTGAACGCGTAGTTACGCAAATGACACGTTAAAGTAGCATAAACTACCTTAACGAGTCATAATGGGTCAAAAGAACTTAGGATTCATTCCAAATCAGAATGTAGGCTTTGTTAAACCATTTCATTTGAGTTCCAACACTCATTTGGTTTACAAGACCTCATTCTATCTGATTCCTTGATTTATGTCCCGTTACACTAACATAGTATCCAATACACTAGGAACCACTTTAACACTTGAACTCTTGATCCTTTGAGCTTTTTTATATCATTTGAATAAGACTTATACGCAATCCCAAGTGAGTACATAGTTCCCCTGTTTTATGTTTTGCAAATGTTTTAGGGTGATTCATATGTGTAACCGATTATTTTCAAATATATGGTATATATGTGTTTACTAAGTGCTTCTATGTGTATTCTTCTGATTATGCAAACACGACGATTATCCAAATCCTTATAAGATCTATCTATCTTCATAGATTGATTCTTCTAGGATATTTGAAGTACAGTTTTAGATCTACCTATCTTCATAGTGAGATTTTTAAGAAGTACGTTACAAGACGATGGTTATGGTTTATGTGTAGAGATTGTTAGTGATTTAGATAACAAAACTAGAGTAATACAATAAGGACATGGTGGATACGCCGCTGGTACTTCCAATATATAAGTGTTCTTATTGTATTACCCTTCGTAGCGTTATCCCGAATCACCATTAGGATTTAGGATGTTATGATTCAATGATTCAATGTGACGAAACGAAATCCTTATGGCATCTATCTATCTTCATAGATTGATACTTGTAGGATGTTTAAAGTGCTAATATTAAAATCCTTGATTGGATTTAATTGTGTACTTTAATGCCTATTTGACAAGACTATGTGACGAAACCAAATCCTTATAGTATCTATCTATCTTCATAGATTGATTCTTGAAGGATGTTTAAAGTACTAATATTGAAGTCCTTGATTGGATTTAATTGTGTACTTTAATGGGTATATGACAAGACGATGTGACAAAAAACCAGATCTCTGTAGTATCTATCTATCTTCATAGCTAGACACTCATGGGATGTTTAAAGTAAAATTGATGTCCTTGTTTGGATTCATTGTGTACTTTAATGCATGTTTACAAGTTGACGATTTATGTGTTTATATGGTTAGTTGTGATTTAGATAACGAAACGAGTATAATAAAATAAGAACATGGTGGATATGCCGCTGGTACTTCCTATATATAAGTGTTCTTATTTTATTACTCTTGTAGCGTAATCCGAATCACATTAGGATTTATGTGTTCAATTGATTCAATGTTCAAGTATCCAAATCCTTGTAAAATCTTCCATATCTTCATATGTTAGATTCTTAGAAGGATATCCAAAGTATTATTATAAATCATTGACTTGATTTTAGTAATACTCACACAAGTTATGACTGATTTCAATATTGTTATTATTAATCCTTGATTGGATTGTTGGACTCTGTATGCCCAAGACACATATTAAATTGATGTGGCTAGTACGTTATGATCCAAGTCGAGTCATACCCAAATAAAAGCTAGACAAACACTTAAAATATTTATTTGTGATATGATCAAACAAATAAATATTAACACTTACAATATTTAGAAATTGGTTTTCTAAATAATTGCACTTGACAAACTAATAAATTATATGGATAATTTATTTTGAGAGAGTATTTTAGTTTGTTATTTAATTGGTTAAATAACAACATAAGTCTTATAACATATGATGTTATATTTTATAAAAGTTATAAAATATATATATGTAAGACTTATATTATTTAAAAGAAAAATTGGATTTTTTTTAAAAATAAAAGTCTAGGCCGCCACCCCCCCCCCCCACCATGGGGTCTTCCCAAAAATGTTTGGTCCAATAAGGTTTCATGCATTTGCATGTGCCTTGATTGGGTGGTCTTCCCAAGCATTTGAAATCCAATAGGAATTCATGCATCTTGCATGTGTAGAGGGATTTTGATTGGGTACAAAGGGAGGCTACATTCTCTGATATTTACATATAATTTTGTATGACAAAATAGATGTAGAGAACTTGTAGAGAACTTGAAGAAAACTTGAAAAAATGCTCTACAATTTTCAGCCATAGTAGGCTATCCAAGAAGAGTTTCAAGTTTGTAAAAATCAAGTGCAAGAACTCTTATTACTCCTCTACAATTTTCGGCCATGGTATGGTTAATCAAGAGGGGATTTGTAGAGAGTTCTTAAGTGTAGAAATCCTAGCTAAACTAAGGTGTTTGTTGGAAGGCTTGGGGTATACAAGCTTGAGGTCTTCTACACTTGAAGGCAACCGTTCAAGAAGCATCATCATCTTCATATCCTTTACTCCTTGCAAGGTAGTATTCTAAACACTCTATAGTTGTGTTTTATTTTGATAGCATGCATATTCGTATATGGATCCGGGTATTGGGTTACACATATAAAATGGGTTTTATATCTTGAAATCAACATGTTTTAAATAATATTTTCCGCTGCGTTTTTATTTTATAAGGATAAATAACTTTGATAAACATGACAAAAACCCAACAGTGGTATCAGAGCCGCTTATATGAGTGCATGCTTCATAGGATATGAAATTTTCGGGTTTCGGGTTTGGGTAAAACCCTATGGCCGAAATTTTCACCATGGTTATCCCTTTGTTTTTCAAGATTATATTCTTACATGCATAAATGAATCTTGAAAAATTATTTCATTTGGATGATTATTTTGTTTGGACAAAAACCCACATTTTTTTGGTTTTTTATTCTTCACCGAAAAATTGTAGGTTGTAAAAGGGAACCATTTTGCTCCTTGAATTTTATATATTTGGATATATATATATTTTTGGTGTTCATAACCTAGCCATGACCTTGTGTGAATATGTTGAATGATTGTGTTTGTGATTTGTATTTAATTATTTCAAAGGGTTGTAATAATAATTATTTTTGTTCTTCCATGTGTAAAAATATGTAATTTATTTATTTTCATTTGGTATGTAAAATAAATAGATTAGGTGCATTTTATTTTACTAGAAAAATGTATTAGGATATTTTTTTTGTAAAAGAAGATGCACACAAAAATGCGGATTTGGTTTTGGCCAATTTCGGGCCTAAAGGACTTCATAGTTCTTAACGGGATTTTAGCCCAATAATCAAAACACATTTACGGAGCCCAAAGGAGTTTGGAGCTGAATTAAAGTACATTTTGGAAGCTCAAAGAAAGTGGAGAAATCACAACACAAAAGTGAGACTTGAAGCATTTGGATGCGGGATCAAGTGGGAGTTCAACGACACATCGCTTGTGTCATTTTTCAACCCTTAGGAATGACCTTTTGGCACACTTGTTTCAGCTAACAAGTGTTGTCAAAATAGTTGGCTATGGTTATGCACCTATTGATATATGTGTTATGCTTGCGTGGTTGCTTATTTTATTGTTTGGATGATATTTGGATATGCATGCTTAACAAACTAATAATCAACAACAAGCTTAAAATTGGTTCTTTAAAGATCATTAAAATTGGTTAATAAAAGGTTATTAAAAATTAATGATTTTTATAATAAAATGGGTTTTATTAAAAAGAACCTTGAAAATTTATTTTCACAAAAGTACCAAGGATTTGAATGCATGCAAATGTATGGTACATAAAGTTTTCTAAACTAGAATTTTGAAAACTCAAAATCCCTTTTATAAAACAAGTCAAACACCATCCTTTTATACAACACTCGAATCACTTGGGAACTCTTTTGTGGGATAAAGGTCACCTAACCACATTTGAGGGAACTTGTATATTCGAGGTGGGTTTACCATGTTTGTGGGATAAAGGTCACCTAACCACTTATGTGAATAAACTCACACGTGTGTGTAAGTTGGACGACTTGATTTGGAAACCATGAACTTAGGGTCACCGAAGCATGGGGAACAAAGGTGTTGATGGGATTAAACATGCCAACTAAACATAAAGATGTTTAACCGATCCCATATGGCTAGAAGTTGCAAAGAGTTGCAATTGTCAAACGTTGACTACCTTGTTAATTTAAATAGAGAGATAAATTGTGACAACCCTCACCAAACCAGGTATCCGTACGAATTAATTAATATTTAATTAATGCTTAATTACTGTGCTTGCTTACAACTATGGTTAAACTGCTTCTTGATTTCTGATACGTACATACTCATGCATCACATTTTATACTGTCACTCTATTATTTACACACAAACATCAGTGACAACCTTGATGCACAAAAGCACAGTGAGCACACTATATGGATAACCCAGTAAACATGCTGACATTGCCAGCACTAGACAGATATTGTCTCTAAGGCCAGTACGAGCCGGGAATAGATTACTACACTAGTAAAGAGTGTAGGGAGGTGAGGATTGTAGAACTGCGTCACTAGGTGATAGTTATAATGACCGGATATGCCTAAAACATGTGTTAAATATAAAATTCTGCACTTTATACCCAAAATTCAGCATTTAACTTAACTAGTAAAGTGCAAAAACATGGAAAAATAATACTAGACACTTTCCAAAGTGTCGGGAATTCATTGTGTCACTAGAAAAATTATTAAAGACACTCTAAATGCTTAATTAGCACTTTAACGGATCAATATCCAACCGAACAACCGGACTTTACCCGGAACATAAAAATATTGTCAAGGACATTGTTTATCCTTTTCTGAGCCAGTTAGGGTCCCCGAACACCCTAACACCCGTTATATTACATAACACACTATTACACTAAATTAGTTACTTAACTAAACAAACTAGATCACTTAACTATATGATTGAAATCCAACCATGTAACCCCCCCCCCCATCCGATCGGTACCCCAAGTGGGGACACCCTACACCAATTTTTGATTATAATAATCCCAATGTTTAGTATCAAGGTAACATATTACATGGTGGTTAAAGCCCCAAACTAGTTTATAAGTAAACACTTGAGATTATAACTTTCATTTCACAAACCCAAACTCAAACTCACTCTCCTCTTTCTCTCTTGCTTGGTCTCGGCCGAAACACCATCATTCAAGTTTGATCTAGCTAAACCACTTACATACAAAGGTGCAAGGTGACATACGAGGAGGCTCGGTGCTTACGGAATCACAAGGACCTCTCTACATCGCTTTTATCCACCTAGTTTTCGCTTTGATTCTTCCCTAGCCTTGAGCTAGTTGTAAGTGCTTCTAAACACTTCCTTGTTCATGTTTAAAGTGGTTAATAAGAAGTTTAACGGTTAAAAATCATGAACACTAAAGATCAAAACTAAAAGTCTTGTAAGAATGATAAACTAGTTGGTTAAAAAGAAAATAATGGTGTAAAACTTGTGAATCTTGTTTAGTTATGGTTATTTTATGTTGTTGGTTGCTAGAAGTGGAACGAATCGTCATCTAACCACGCTAGATCATGTTCATGGAACATGAACTAGCAATATGTTAAGTGTAGAAGATACAAGATGACAAACCCTTCCATACATAACCATGAACTTGTGTAAAAATAGTTTTTCTTGTAAAATGGAGTTCTAAACTAGTAGATCTAAAGATCTACAAATGGTATTTTCGAAGAATCAAGCAAAATATACAAGTCTTATTTTAACGCCGGATCTTTCATAAACTAAAAGTGTTTTTTTTTTGTGTCAACAAACAAGTGTGTAAACACTTGTGTAACAAAAGTGTTTAACAAAGAAATATTTCCGTAATTTTTGACTAGAAGTTGTGAGATTACATTTTCTTTAAAAATAAAGTTTTTCAGGAAACCGATTCATTTTTTAAAGATAGAAAGATTTACTAAAAATGTTAGAACGTTACTACATACTTTTACACAACTTATAAGTTCATGTGTTTGCGATTTATGTTTATTTTGACTAGTTTGACGATTGAACATTGAATATTGATGATTGGAAAATTGTTGATTAAATTTTGAAAAGAAAATGATACGCTAGTAAGCGTGGCCACCTCCAGTTACAGAGGAAACTCTGGCGAAATTTTTCCAAAAATATAACACTTGGAAAATATTTTTCCAAACAAACTTCGCCATGATTTTTATTACAAAATTACCAAGTGTCGGAGGTGGATTTTCGTAAATGAAACTTGTTAAATATATATTGAGAATATATATTTCATAGTAAAACGCTTGTGTGATTTTGTGAACTATACATATATTATTTTTAGAGTAAAAATAATATAACTCGTATACACTAAAAAGTAACGACTCCAAAATAATACCAACGCCTTCACAAATAAATGTCTAAGTTACACCGGTATTATTATTACCACCCGAACTGTAAATGTGACTTATGTATTTTCGGAAAAATACTCTTGAAAGCGCATTTTGATAAAAGTATTATTTTGGAAAATTGTATGGAATAAAATATAATATTTTTGGGAAAAATATGTATATTTTGTAGATAGAATATTTTAGACAAATGAATTAAGATATACTTTATTAAGTGAGACTTAATAATATATTTTTGGAATTACGAAAACGCACATGTATTAAAACCCTCATCATTGGGAAGGAATATAATTATTAAATAATTAAGAAGTGTAAATACGAAATAGTTGCCTAACTATTTCCCAAAAATGTTAAACCTTAAGCCAAGGCACGGCCGTCCGTCTAATAGAAGTTAGTACGTGTAGGTCGTCGCGCAGCAGGTTATTTTGGGACGGACTATTTCGAGACGCACTTCAGTGAGTTCATGTCCCCCCTTTTCTCTTAACTGTTTTCAGTTTTATACTTCGGGGGTGAAATACATGTTACTATGATTACAAATACTTTTTACATGGTATGGTTAGCGTAAGGAGGGTTACTACTTAGATCATGTGAGTGAGTAGGCGGGAACTGGAGGCCATTAATCCTCATTGTAGGACCGAGGGTCTTTAGCGGTAGATCTATCTGGGTGTAGCGAGCCCAGCCCCAGGCCCAACAAGAACGGACCTCGGGGTGACTTGGTACCCGACGCAAAAATCTGCTAGGTTTGAGTCTTCCTACTGCACTTCACACATATCAATGGCCTTGCAAACCATTGGTGATCTCTTTATTTCCTTATTTGCTACATACCAGGGATTTATACTTACAAAGGTTTTACATACTCACTATACATGAACTCGCTCAACATTTTTGTTGACTTTTCCAACTTACATGTATTTCAGGGAATTAGGGATCTGGCGAGGTATGTTATGTTTTCAAGTTGCGTAAGAAGTGCGATGTCATCCAAGTTTGGGAGTTGTGGCTTTTACCTGGACGAGTCACAAGTCTTGAGCTGTGTTTGTTTCATGTCCGTGGTTGTGTCTTTTGAACAATGTTTATGTTGCATTTTCGTTGCATGTGTCGACATTTGAAAACAATGTTGTGGTATTTTGTTTTTAAAACATGAAGTAATGGATGATCATCATGGTTTTAAATTCATATAGCTTTGATGTGATTAAGCTATGGTATTAAGAAGTCACACCAAATAAACCCACGCTTCCGCAAAGCCAGGGTGTGACAGCTTGGTATCAGAGCCAGGTTCATAGCGAACTAGGATTCCTTCTCGAGTCTAGACTATGATCACTAGGGCTCTCACGAAAACATTTTTACATTGCATACATTACATCCAGATCCCAGGTACAAAACATTTTTACAAACAAAAGTTGAGCATATTTTTTTTAAGTTTTGGTTGGTCGGGAGACCAGGGATTCAGCCGGGTGGCTGGGGAGATTCAGCCGGGTGGCTGGGGAGGTTCTGGTCGGGGGACCAGGGAGTCAGTCTGAGAGGCTGGGAGGATAGTCTAGTGGGACTAGGAGGTTCAGTCTGAGAGGCTGGGAGGATAGTCTAGTGGGACTAGGAGATTCAGTCTGAGAGGCTGGGAGGATAGTCTAGTGGGACTAGGAAGTTCAGTCTGAGAGGCTGGGAGGTTAGACTAGTGGGACTAGGAGAATTACTTGATTGCTTATCGGTGACTAACATGTTTATTTGATATTATGATTGATTGTTTGTGCATATGTTTGTTTGTGTTACAGACATTATGCCTTCTTCATCAGACACTGGAGTTTCCGACACTCTGGACCCTATGGCGATAGTATCAGATGACATAGTTTCATCGGAGCACGAGGTGTACACTTCCGATACTACCAGCACAGATGATGACGACCTCCAGCCCTTTGCGCTGCCTGACGTCGTAGCCGAGCCTGCTGATGGCCATCTCGCTGGGGATTTACCACTCATGGTGATCCCTGCTCCTGTACCCCTTGCCGCTTATCCCGTTGTTGATATGCCACTTGTTGATGTTTCCGACGACGACGTCGATTTATTTGAGGAGGACCCACTTGAGGATGACCTTGAGGGCAAGGCCCCTATTGCTGCTGATGATATTCTACTCATTGCTGACGTCCCTGCAGGAGAGGCTCCTGTTCATTCACCTGTCCCAGACTCATTTGAGTCTGTGGCGTCCGCATCTTTGCATACATAGGGAGTGCAGCACCACTCACACGACGCCGACCCTGATATGGCGTCATCAGCTGCACCTATACATGACTTTGAGTTTGATCATGATATTGAGGATGATCCTGTTTTTCCACCTGGTTTTGATCCAGACCATGAAATTGAGTTCATACACTTAGACCAGCCCCTAGAGGATCCTGTAGCCCCTGTCGATCCCTTGTTTGCTGATCCAGTTGATTTCGAGATGGAGTTTGTTGATCCGGAGCCGGCTGTGGCCCCTGAGCCAGTTGTCGCTCCTAACCCGGCATTTGAGCATGACCCTGTTCATGCCAATGCACCTGCTGTTGCTCCTTTTGTTGATGATATACCTGTTGATGATCATCCCGTGGTTGCTCCACTGTTGGAGGATGATCATGCTATTGATGTTCATATCGATGCTCATGTTGATGTTCCACATTTGTTAGAGGATCCTGTTGTTGCACCACTTCCTGATCCAGTGCCGGTGATGTTCGACCGTGCACCTTTCGTGACCCATATTGATCCACGATACGTGCACACCCGCAATGGGTGGATAGACGATGACGATGATTACCCACCTTTCGTGATACCAGTTACACCACCTGTGGCACCCGTTTCAGCCCCTGTTTCAGCTCCCATTGATGTTCCTTTGCTTCCCACACATATCACAGATACTCACCGCACAGATCTCCCGATCACTTATCTCCAGGACATTCCTCCACCACGTCCTGGGGAGGGTTCGTCACGTCATCCGTTTGGTCATACACCTTTTGTGTCAGGGGGAGGCCAGTTTGTGCCTCAGATTTCTCATCCCACTGTTGTCCCCACTGTTGCACCATTTACTGTACCATCCTTCGCTCCACCTAGTGAGCCTTTCCTCTGGACCACGCCCCCCATTATGCCACTGACGGATCCGTATCACCCATACCACGTGGGGTATTCTACGGAGGATGTTCTCACATCTTTTATGATACAGCAGGAGGCGCTGACCCGTCGCGTATAGGAGCTAGAGAGAGCTCAGCGACTCCCGTGCTAGTGCTAGACCCCACCTGCAGTATCACACCCTCCTCGACCACTTTCACCTGATTCTGCCGCTCGTTTTTGGACTCCTGAGCAGCAGATAGCATACTTGTTGTGCTCTCATCGCTCTATGGAGGAGGACTGGCTTCATATGCGACGTTTACTCTTTTCTCGTTTTCCCCCTCCTCCACCGCCATCAGCATAGGCCTTTTTGTACGACACGGGTAGACTTTTGGTGAGACGACCGCGATTGTGCAGACTACACAACTTTTTGGAGACCGCATTTTGGACGATTATGACTTTTGATGTTTTGTATATTTGTTGCTGTTGTCTCTAACTAGATAGTTTGGACTAGGGCGATGTGGCCCTTAGTCACTGATGATGTATGATACAGTTATGTACTTGTAAACCTTACATTGTGGTCTTGATTTATGATAGCGCAATCGCAGTATTCTCATTATATGTTGGGTTGATTATTGATTGTTTATGTTCTATAACATGAGATGTTATGTGGTTGATTTATTTATAACATGAGATGTTATGTGTTGATATTGTTGAATACATACGTACACTTTACTTACTATGACCTGACCTACGTGAATCATCTTTTAGAAGATGCCACCAAGACGCCAAACGCGTATGCCTGCCAACGAGGCAGAACTTCAAGGAATCATTGCTGCCGCCATTGCGCAGTATGCAGCCTCACAAGGAGGAACCAGCGGAAGCAATTCGAACAATAACGGCAATAACAATCCACCACATGGGTGCACTTACAAGTAGTTCCTAGACTGCAAGCCTGTGAACTTTGACAGCATCGGAGGTGCTGTTGCTTTTGTAAGATGGGCCGAAAAGACGGAGTCTGTTCTCTGAATGAGCAAGTGCGCTCCAGACCAACAAGTGACTTACATTTCTGGGCTATTTTTGGACGGAGCCCTGTCCTGGTGGAACTTACAAGTGCAAACTCTTGGTGAAGACGCTGCTTACGCATTGACCTGGGCAGAGTTAAAAGAGTTGATGCGAAAGAAGTATTGTTCTCGTGCTGAGATACAAAGGTTGGAGACTGAGTTCTGGCATTTAAGGATGGACGGTCCCAAGATCGCAGAGTACGTCCAAAGATTTCATGATTTATCCCACGTTGTGCCGTACATGGTCACACCAGAGTTTAAGCAGATTGAAAGGTTTATCTGGGGTTTTGCTCCACAGATCATGAGTATGGTCACTACTTCCAAGTCTGCAACCATCACAGAGGCTATCGATCTGAGCGTGTCTCTTACTGAGGAAGCTATCCGCCTGAACAAGTTTTTGAATGTTGAGCCAAAGAAGAGAGAGACTCACGTAGAGTCGTCTGGTGAGAATAAGAGGAAATTCTCGAACTTCAAGCAGGGAACTAGTAATGTTGGCAAGAAAGGAGAATCAAGCGCACCGGTCCAAGCTGCAACCGGTGTTGGAAAGAAGGGGAAAGGATATATGGGTACGCATCCCAAGTGTAACACCTGCCAGCGTCATCATTCTGGCCGATGTGGGCCAAAAGTATGTGAAGCTTGTGGAAAAGTTGGCCACCTGAAGGATAACTGCTGGGCTAGTGCTGGCCGGGGAGGCCAAGGAGGTTTTGGTAACCGGAACAATAATCGAGGTGGCAATGGAAATCGTGTACAAGGGAATAATGGAGGTAATGGAAATCGAGGGATCAATGCAAATCAAGATGGGGACGCGAATCGAAATCAAAACAACAATCAAGCGGGGAACGGAGGAGGAAATGGTCAAAAATTGGGTTGTTTTAACTGCGGTGACATTGGGCATTTTAAGAGGGACTGCCCAGGATTGAATCAAGCCCGCGGAAGAGTGTTTAACATTGAGGCGAGGGAAGTGCGCCAGGATCCCAATGTTGTTACTGGTACGTTCCCTATAAACCAACGCTTTGCATCCGTTTTGTTTGATACTGGTGCGGATTATAGTTTCGTGTCATTAGAATTTAAGAATATACTTGGGTTGACGCCTAGTAAGTTAGACGTTCCGTACTCCATCGAATTAGCAAATGGGAAACTAGTTGAGACCAGTGAAGTTGTCCGAGGATGTGTGATTGAACTTGGAGGGCACGAGTTTACGCTAGACTTACTACCTGTCGAGTTGGGAAGCTTTGATGTGGTAGTGGGAATGGATTGGCTATCGAGTAACAAAGCCGAGATCATTTGCCATGAGAAGACCATCCGCATCCCACTGACGGATGAAGAAACGATCATAGTGCACGGAGAGAAGCATGATACGCCGCTGAGAATTATTAGCTGCCTGAAAGCTAGAAAGTGTTTACGGAAGGGATGTGTTGCATTCTTAGCACACATCGTGGACAAGGAAGTTGCTAAACCAAAGATTGAAGACATTCCAGTCGTCAAGGAATATCCGGAGGTCTTTCCAGAAGACTTGCCAGGATTACCGCCTCAAAGGCAAGTCGAATTCCACATTGACTTGGTTCCAGGTGCCGCGCCTGTAGCCAAGGCACCCTACAGGCTTGCGCCATCAGAGATGCAGGAGTTGTCGACACAACTCCAGGAGCTATTGGATAAAGGATTCATCAGACCAAGCTTCTCACCTTGGGGAGCTCCAGTACTGTTCGTTAAGAAGAAAGATGGTAGTTTCCGTATGTGCATTGACTACCGGGAGTTGAACAAGTTGACGATCAAGAATAGATATCCTCTGCCAAGGATTGATGACTTATTCGACCAACTGCAAGGTTCAAGCTACTACTCGAAGATCTATTTGCGATCTAGTTACCATCAACTTAGGATACAGGAGGAAAGTATCCCAAAGACGGCTTTTAGAACTCGCTATGGACACTACAAGTTTCTGGTGATGCCGTTTGGGTTGACAAACGCGCCAGCTATTTTTATGGATTTGATGAATAGAGTTTGTAAGCCGTACTTGGACAAGTTTGTGATTGTGTTCATAGACGACATCTTGATTTATTCAAAGATGAAGAATGAACACGAACAACATCTAAGAGCTATTTTGGAATTGCTGAAAAAGGAAAAGTTGTATGCCAAATTCTCAAAGTGCGAGTTTTGGCTACGCGAAGTCCAGTTTCTTGGACACGTGGTTAATGGAAATGGAATCCATGTTGATCCCACAAAGATCGAGGCGATAAAGAGCTGGGAGACTCCAAAGACGCCGACCGAGATTCGCCAGTTCTTAGGTTTGGCTGGCTACTATCGAAGATTTATTGAGGATTTTTCAAAGATCGCTCAACCATTGACCTTCCTCACACAGAAGGATAAGAAGTTTGATTGGGGAATCAAACAGGAAGAAGCATTCCAGTTACTGAAAGACAAGCTTTGCAATGCGCCGATCTTAGCGCTACCAGAAGGAACTGATGATTTCGTGGTTTACTGTGACGCCTCGCGTCAAGGATTGGGTTGCGTGCTGATGCAATGCCAGAAAGTTATAGCTTACGCTTCACGCCAATTAAAAGTTCATGAAAAGAACTATACCACTCATGATTTGGAACTAGGCGCAGTGGTATTTGCGCTGAAAATCTGGAGACATTATTTGTATGGTACAAAGTGTACAATCTTTACGGATCATAAGAGTCTGCAGCACATATTCGACCAGAAAGAGCTTAATATGAGGCAAAGACGTTGGGTCGAATTATTGAACGATTACGACTGCGAGATCAAGTATCATCCAGGGAAAGCGAATGTGGTCGCTGATGCCCTGAGTCGAAAGGAGAGGATCAAGCCCATAAGGGTTAGGGCCCCAGACGGATCTCTCATTGTGCATTCGTGCCGCGCAGAGAGAAGCTTTGAAAGAAAGGAATATTGATGAGGAATATCTCCGTGGGATGGAGAAGCATTTAGTGCCAAACAAGGAAGGAACGCTATGCTTCATGAAAAGGATTTGGGTTCCTCTGTTTGGTGGTTTGAGAAAGATTATTTTTTATGAAGCTCACAAATCACGGTACTCTATCCACCCAGGAGCGGATAAGATGTACCAGGACCTTAAGGATTATTATTGGTGGCCTAGGATGAAAGGCGATGTTGCTGTTTATGTTAGCAAGTTTTTAACGTGCGCCAAGGTGAAAGCTGAATACCAGAAGCCTTCAGGACTTCTGCAGCAACCTGAGATTCCCAAGTGGAAACGGGAACAGATTTCAATGGACTTCATAACTAAGTTGCCAAGGACGCCCAGAGGCCATGATATGATTTGGGTGATAGTAGACCGCCTAACAAAGTCCGCACATTTCTTACTAATCAAAGAAAAGGACAACGCGAGTAATGTAGGATCGAATTGCGACCTAAATGAGTCGTTCAGTAGAGCTCAAATCCATTTTAGAGGCGGAAACAAAGAAACGGATGTGAAAACAGCTTGATTAACACTTTAAAAGCCTTGTATATTGATTTTACAATGTTTACAATCAGTAGGCAAACCGGCAGCACCTCGGTATCAATCTCTGAAAACTGTTACAAATGAAATCCACACAAGCCTATATATACTATTCCTGCTTTTGCTTGAAGACACACATGTCAGCACAAGCGAAACCTCCAAGTGACTTTTAAGCGAAACCTAACATTGTCTTCAAGCGGAACCTCATATTGACTTTCAAGCGAACCTTCTAATCTGATATGTATTTATGTTGTGTAATGATTTCCAATGATGATGCAAGAATGATGTCACTTGTGTGATGTCATCATCAAGAATGATGACATCATGCTTGTTTAGATCCACAACGAACCCGAGACTCGATATAAGACGAAGACGACAGATGTATGCACTAACAGACTCCCCCTCAGATGTTGACGAGTCTTAAGTGTCGAGTCTTCACAATCTTCAGTCTTTATCAGTCTGAACACTCTCTGAAATATCTCACAGTGTAAGCATCCTCAAACTTTATCTCCTTCTCATCTTCAGCATCAACAGACTCCCCACGAACAATCTCTACTCGGATATCTTCAGACTCCCCCTTTCGATATGCTGGGATCGCAGTTTGGCATGTTGAAATCACAAAGTCCTCAGGTATCGAAACCTGGCTCTCTTTCAACAATCCAAGATCAACTAGCTTTTATCCTGCACATTCTCTACCCAAAAATAAATTTTCTGATTATAACTTGTAAAACAATCTCACCATCTAATAAATCACTTGCAGGAGTTATACAATTAAAGAATGATTTTTCAATGTAAATCTTTTGATGAACCACTTAAAGATATATCACTTTTATGTTCAAAACAACACACTCTCCCAAACCATCTGTTCATCATGTCTAGCACTCGGAATTTTGAAAATTAGCTCTCCAACATCAGTTGTCGAAAATCTTTTTGAATTTTTCAAAATTTATGCTAAAACACACTAAAATCTTTTTGGATTTTTGAATATAAAGAAATACAGTAAAGAAATATTTACATACACTATTTTTGTGAGTTTGCGGAAGAGGATTATATCAGTTTATGAGACAAATCACCATCACCGTTAAGCTTTATACATTTTAAGTTCTAAACGATTCACTTAGATTGTCAGTATACTGGTCCACTTAAATTTTCACACAAAGTTCAACTGATTCGAGATACGAGATTAGTGTCTTAAGCACTTAAACTCAATCACGTGTCCCACCTCAGAATATACTCCAGTATCCAGATCCCAATATTCAGTCTTACAGGTGAGTATACCACAAATGATATCTGTAAGGGGTTATAAATTATGAAGAATCATGAGAGCTCAGGTCAGAACTACCGTTCAGCAGAGAGATCATGACTCAACTTTTAGGTGTGTCCCCTTTAGAGGATCTTTTTTACAACAGCAATGATTAGCAATTTTATTGTCTTTATCATTTTTGCTGAGGGCGGTGCTATATTTCAAGCAAGCAGAAAGTATTATTCGAGGACTAGGCTATTGCTTCCGCAAAATCAGAAGTCCCGGGATAATACCCCAGATATCACTGAGTATAAAGACCTAGTATCTCAGAAAGAGAGACCTTTCAAACAAGATTTTGGGGGTTACCCATATATCCGAGAGATGTTTCCCCACGATATAAGCAAGTTTGAATTTAGGTTTATATCTCGTCACAATCTATTAAATGTGCGAAAACCTACTGACACATCATCAGTGAGACCGTTTATCACATTTGACTTTCCAATTCTTTAGCATGCTGTGATAGTCCACTGATGTACTATCATTTCCTCTTCTTTGACACAAAACTCATTTTTCATTTTATCATGTTTTTGGCTTTTTCAAATTTTCAAATGTTTTTGGATTTTATAAAAAAATTACTCCCCCTAAAATGCAAACACATTTTAGGAAATTTGAAAATAAACTGTACAATAAAGTGACAACTGATATCGAATCACTTCAATTCGCCATCCACTTGGCATAAACAATCAGAACTCCCCCTTACAACAAACTATTATCCCATTGATTTCAAAACACTTAAGTTTGTTTTAATCAAATGGTTTTTCCGGAAAATAAGTTTGATTTTACCACTTGTAGGTTAGGGGTTCATCATTTTGCTACTCAATCAAACACTTGAATGTATGGCTGAATCAAGTTCAAACTAATGACCTTGATTAACCACTTGTAGGAAAATCCAAGTACAACTTAATGTCCTTGATTTTACCACTTGTAAGTATAAATCTTCTTCAACCACTTGTAGGTTTTCCTACCAATCATACCATTTGTAAAAAACTAACAATTTAAATGATATCACCTGTACTTTACCATTTGTACCACTTGTAAAATTACCAACCAAGAAAGATAGATGCCGATTCCTGCTCCACTCTTACCAACCTGGGAGCTCCGGCAAGTCCACAGACTTACTGTTCATAGTATGAGCCATCCCAGTCATAAACCAGGGATGGTTCAACTTTATCTTTCTTCGTCTTCTTCTCATAGAACTTTTTAACCCCTTTGACTTTTCGATCAATCATTTTACCAAAAATATGTTTCACAGTGGGGTTAAAGGCCTTTTCAACATCGAAAACCTTTTTGTCATCATAAAATTGGTTTGAAATCTCAACTTTACCAATTTTCTTTTTATAATTTTCAGTCCGTAGTGATGGAAAATTTTCATCATTCACAGTTAGAACTGATTTTTCTCCTTTTGAAACAACCTGTGGCTCATCTGATTTTGTGGAATCAGATTCATCGCCAGAAGATAGCTCATCTGATTTCAACGAATCAGAATCATTGCTAGAACTATCAACCGATTTCTTAACAACCCATTTCTGGTTGTCAAGATTTCCTCTTTTCTTGTAAAACCTGTTTGAACTTTCACCAATTTCAAAAATTGAATTTTTAAAAAGTTTGGTTCTATCAATTGGTGGTTCAAACACAACTTCTTTGTCTTTCAGGTTACGAGATACTTCCTGTTTTGATGGTATTGCCTTAGAACAATTTCTTGCAATATGTCCAACAGTTTTGCATTGGAAACAGGTTCTCGTTTCTTTCATCTGATCAGCTATCTTCTTCATGTCATCTTGCTTCTTTGCAAGGAACTCACTGTTTGACTGCCTCCAGAATTCTTTCTTTTCTTCTTCTTCTGAGCTAGTTCCTGAAACAAATGCCATTTTTGCTTTAAAATCATGAACATATTTTTCATTTTTCTGTTGGAATAAAACCAAGACCTTTCTTTTTGAAATTACGGTTAGGGTTTGGTTTCTTGTGAAAACCATAACCAGAACTGTAACCTTTTTTCTTGTTTAATCTTTGTTGTACTCTTGAGGTGTATTTTTTAGGTTTATCAGTAAGATTTAAATCTTTTATTTCAGAAATGTTAATATCTGTAAGTTTGAAAACCTTTTTTGTCATCTCAGTTTTTACACCTCTTATTGGAAATTCCTCATCAGAATATAATTTGTCGGAATCATTCAATGTATATGCAACTTTGAATGTTTCGTCACTCAAATTAGATTTTGATAACAGGAATTCTTTGTTGTAAATTCTTTTAACTGAAGACTTTGAACTGTTGACTGTCGAACTTGAACTTTCAGACCCAGACTTTGACTCTGACTCTGACTTTGACTCTGAGTTTGATTCCAACTTTGACTCCTCAGTTTCATCTTTATCCAACACCTGATCGACCACTTTCTTTATTAACTCGGACTCATGATCAGTGTCAGATGATGTAAATGTAACATCAATATTTTCTGGAAAATTTACTGACGACTCCGACTCCCACTGTAAATTTGTTGCCTTTTCGACTCTTTCTGAATTTGGATTTCTCGGAGAATATCCATTTTCAAGCGGGGGTGGACACTTGTTGTAACTGAAACTTTGTTTCTTACCAGAATCATTCTCTTTAGTATCCTTCTTCTTTACTTTCTTCTTTTCAGGAGTCTTTTCTTCAGAACCTTTCTGTTCTTCAGAATACTTTGCCTCAGAAGTCTCCTCTTCCTCAAACGCCTTCATGCCTTCTACTGTTGGATAGATCCTGTCAATAACATAAGAAGTACATGAGTAACTTTTCAACAACCGATTTACTCTTTCAGTCTCAATTCTTTGTAACTCTAGCTTCTGTTCAAGAGCAGCACACTTCTCAATGTAGTTGTTCACAACTTTTTGCTTTATCATGAACGCTCCCTGAAGTGTCTTCATTGATGTTGCTTGTTCTTCACTTGTATGGTTGTATTGATTCATAGCTTTGTTCAGGACATCATAAGATTCCTTCAAACTGTTCAAGTTATAAATCAATGTGTTGTTCTGCTTCTTTATAGCTTCACAAGTGTCACACTTCACAGGAATCTTTTTAGCATTAACTTCTTCATCAACTTTGAACTTTGGAACTTCAACCTTTACTTTCCTTTTGATCACTGGAACTTCTTCATCATCACTGTTCACTGGTGTCTTGATCTTTTTCTTTTTCTTTTTCTTCTTGACTTTTTCATCTTCACTATCACTTTCTGCCATCATTTTCAAATGATCTGCCATTTTCTTTGACCAATACTCACGATCATCATCACTATCTTCTTCAATCCTAGCAACAAAAGCTGTGTGAGCTGGAGTTTGATCTGGAATATAATCATCCCATGTAAAATTTTCCCAGCTAAACCCTTCAGGTAATTTTTCATCATCTTGATCTATTATCAAGGCACTACCATCAGCTCTCTTTGAAGAATCTTGATTAACCACACAAGCTCTCTTTCTAGAGTCTTCAATCACATTCCTTCCATGTGCAGTTTGTGCTTGATGTTGATGTTGTTGAGATGGTTGCTGAGCAACTTGATGGTAGATGGCTTTTCGGTAGTAATCATTGTTGTTGTTAAAAGGATTCTTAGCTCCACTTGCTTCGCGATTGGTGCACTCCCTCTTGAAGTGACCCTTCTCCCTGCAACGAAAACAAGTGACTTTAGATTTGTCAAAACCTAAAGTAGAAACACCAGCCTCACGAAGATCATCTCTTCCAGTGATTTGCTTGAATTTCTCAGCTCTCCTCAACACGCTGGCCAAGCACCATTTTATGTCCATCAGTTCCATCTCTTCAGCATCGATCTGGTCGTAATCTTCCTTTGTCAGCATTGGATTCCCAATTCGACCTGCAACAAAACTACCATAAGATTCAAGAACAGTTCCCAATAAAGACATATGGCTTTTTGCTAACTCTTCAGAATATTCCTGATCATTTTCAATGTTCAATACAATGTTGCATTGAAGCTTTTTGCTATTTCTTGTTGTTGAAACGTTCGGATCAAAAGATGGATATGATGAAAAACTTGTGTTGCTGCTTGATCCTTTGGATGAACTATCAGATGAATTCTTTGCATTGAAAGCTGTTTGAATCTTCGGTGACAAGTTGGTGGATTTATCACTAACACCACCTTTGTAGTAAAGACCGATGTCTTGTTCATCGTCGAAATCTTTCATTCTCAAGACTTTTCTCTGCTCCATTTCCTGAGCTTCAATCTTTTCAATGAACTTGCTCTGTGTTAAGCTGCTAAAACCTTTCTTGTTTCTGAGCATCATGAGATAAGTGCCCCAAGCCTCGTGTGGCAATGCATCAGCAAGCTTTTCGATCAACTCTTCATTGTCTTTCTCGATGCTCAATCTCTTCATGTTAGCTAGTAGATTGCAGTATCTTTCAATAATCTGCCTTCTGCTCTCATTCTTCAACCCACGAAACAAATCGAACTCTTTCTTCAAAAGCGATTTCTTGTTTTTAACCATCTCTTGGCTTCCATGGAACTTTGACCTTAATGCTTTCCAAATCGAATATGAAGTTCCATTATGTTGCAATAACACCAAAATGTCTTCTTTCACAGCTTGTTGCAATAAACTCAGCATCATTTTCTCATCTTTGTACTTCTTTCTAGCATCGACACTAAGATCTTTAATTGGAACCACTTGTTCATCATCATTCATCGGTCGAATATATTTTGTCTCTACACATTCCCAAGCATCTAAGTAGTTTACTTGTACCCAGTTTTCGAACCGTCCTTCCCAACCCTTATATTCCTCGATGTTCATGAGTTTAGGCGGTTTTTGCATTGTTCCCGTTTCGTTCTCCAACATTGTATTCTGTGCAAGAGTGATTGGGGTAACCGGAGTAGCGAATGCGTTGTAGAAATCCTCGTCCATGTTTCGGATTTTTAAATGAGCTGTATCACCTTGAAAAAAAATACCTGAAACAAACAAACAAGCAAACAATTTAAACGGACAGAATACGTAAAAATGTTTGACGAATGAATCGATCTAGGACTCGTGTAAAAAATTCGTGGACTCGTTTAATGTATTCCGTAAACTGAATGAATGAACTAGATCAAATGGGCTTCCAATGGGTCGTAAACAATGAAGTTCACTTGGACTTGAAAATGATTTAGGCCGAAGAACTTTAACTTTCTGATTTGGGCCGATGAACAAATTTCTGATTTGGGCTAATGAATGAATAACTTGGGACGACTACAAACAATACCGATTGGCCCGTTAATGAGGATGCAACTTGGGCCGAATATTCAATTAAATCTGCTTCAATATGAATCTCATTGGGCCGTTATAATCACATGAATCTTTGGTCGATGTATATGGATCAATCTCGTGAATCCGACACCTAAAGTAACCTAATTGGACCTCAAAAATAAAATGTCAGACAACAAATAATCTGTCAATAATCACATGAACTTATCAGCAATTCACATGTAACTTTTGAATATGTGTAAACAATGGCCAACAAACTCTGTTGTTCACATGCAAACTGATTTCAAATATTTTTTATTCACATGAAGACAAACTAATATCACATGCATTCCTTGAATGAAGAACTCATGTGACCGACTGACAACTTTGATTAAAGAATTACGCAACTCGATGCACTTTCAAGCACTTTCAAGCGGTGTGTCGGTTTCAAGCGGACTCAACGATGTAATTTCAAGCGAGAGGCCAGATTCAAGCGAAACCTAAACTTTTCAAGCGAAAGACATTGTTTCGCTTCAAACTACACACTTTTTCAAGCGAAACGTCAACTGTTCGTTCAAGCGAAAGGTGGTTTTCAGTCCATTTTTACTGGATTTACTTCGAATTTTAAGCTGATATTCTCAAGGGTTGGTTAAAACACACTTTTACACACACTGATAAAAATTTGTCTGATTTTAACTATGAAATCTTGAAATTTTGAAAGAAGGTGTAGAAAAACAGAAATTTTCAAGCTGAATCGTATAGAACTCCTCCTCCTGAGCTCTGATACCACTTGTAGGATCGAATTGCGACCTAAATGAGTCATTCAGAAGAGCTCAAATCCATTTCAGAGGCGGAAACAAAGAAACGGATGTGAAAACAGCTTCATTAACACTTTAAAAGCCTTGTATATTGATTTTACAATGTTTACAATCAGTAGGCAAACCGGCAGCACCTCGGTATCAATCTCTGAAAACTGTTACAAATGAAATCCACACAAGCCTATATATACTATTCCTGCTTTCGCTTGAAGACACACATGTCAGCACAAGCGAAACCTCCAAGTGACTTTCAAGCGAAACCTAACATTGTCTTCAAGCGGAACCTCATATTGACTTTCAAGGGAACCTTCTAATCTGATATGTATTTATGTTGTGTAATGATTTCCAATGATGATGCAAGAATGATGTCACTTGTGTGATGTCATCATCAAGAATGATGACATCATGCTTGTTTAGATCCACAACGAACCTGAGACTCGATATAAGACGAAGACGACAGATGTATGCACTAACAAGTAAACTTGCAGAAATATACATGCGAGAGATTGTTGCACGTCATGGAGTGCCTCTCTCGATCATCTCTGATAGAGATGGACGTTTCATATCAAGGATTTGGCAATCCTTCCAAGAAGCTTTTGGCTCACAGTTAAATCTGAGCACTGCATTTCATCCGCAAAACTGATGGCCAAAGTGAACGAACTATACAGACTTTTGAGGATATGCTGAGAGCATGTGTAATGGACCTAGGTGGTAGCTGGGATAATCATTTACCATTGGTAGAATTTTCGTACAACAATAGCTACCACACCAGTATTGGAGCCGCGCCATTTGAAGCTCTTTACGGACGCAAGTGTCAATCACCGCTATGCTGGGCTGATGCAGGTGATAGGCAGCTTGTTGGTCCCGAAATAGTCCAAGAGACGACAGACAAGATTGCGCAGACTCGAAAACGCATCGAGGCGGCTCGCGACAAACAGAAAGCCTATGCAGATCCAAAGCGGAAACCTTTGGAATTTCAAGTTGGGGATATGGTTTTATTGAAAGTTTCACCCTGGAAGGGTGTGGCACACTTCGGAAAGCGTGGTAAGTTAAATCCGCGTTACATTGGCCCTTTCAGAATCCTTCAAAGGATTGGGCTTGTTACCTACAAGTTGGACCTACCTGCTGAACTAAATGGTGTTCACGATACATTCCATGTATCAAATTTGAGAAAGAGTCCAACACAAGAGACAGTGATCATTCCTGCTGACGAAGTTCATATCGACGACACACTCCACTTCACTGAAGAACCTGTTGAGGTCACGGATTAGAAAATTAACAAAACTCGCAGGAGCAGTGTCAAACTCGTCAAAGTTCGATGGAATGCAAGACATGGACCTGAATTCACGTGGGAACGTGAGGATCGTATGAAAGAGAAATACCCCCACTTATTTCCTAAGACCCCTGCAACTAGAAGCAGAGCCTAAAATTTCGGGACGAAATTTCTTTAACGGGGGGAGAATGTGGCAACCCTCACCAAACCAGGTATCCGTACGAATTAATTAATATTTAATTAATGCTTAATTACTGTGCTTGCTTACAACTGTGGTTAAACTGCTTCTTGATTTCTGATACGTACATACTCATGCATCACATTTTACACTGTCACTCTATTATTTACACACAAACATCAGTGACAACCTTGATGCACAAAAGCACAGTGAGCACACTATACGGATAACCCAGTAAACATGTTGACATTGGCAGCACTAGACAGATATTGTCTCTAAGGCCAGTACGAGCGGGGAATAGATTACTACACTAGTAAAGAGTGTAGGGAGTTGAGGATTGTAGAACTGCGTCACTAGGTGATAGTTATAGTGACCGGATGTGCCTAAAACATGTGTTAAATATAAAATTCTGCACTTTATACCCAAAATTCAGCATTTAACTTAACTAGTAAAGTGCAAAAACATGGAAAAATAATACTAGACACTTTCCAAAGTGTCGGGAATTCATTGTGTCACTAGAAAAATTATTAAAGACACTCTAAATGCTTAATTAGCACTTTAACGGATCAATATCCAACCGAACAACCGGACTTTACCCGGAACATAAAAATATTGTCAATGACATTGTTTATCCTTTTCTGAGCTAGTTAGGGTCCCCGAACACCCTAACACCCATTATATTACATAACAAACTATTACACTAAATTAGTTACTTAACTAAACAAACTAGATCACTTAACTATATGATTGAAATCCAACCATGTAACCCCCCCCCCCCCATTCGATCGGTTCCCCATGTGGGGACACCCTACACCAATTTTTGATTATAATAATCCCAATGTTTAGTATCAAGGTAACATATTACATGGTGGTTAAAGCCCTAAACTAGTTTATAAGTAAACACTTGAGATTATAACTTTCATTTCACAAACCCAAACTCAAACTCACTCTCCTCTTTCTCTCTTGCTTGGTCTCGGCCGAAACCAACACCCACCATCCCACCATCATTCAAGTTTGATCTAGCTAAACCACTTACATACAAAGGTGCAAGGTGACATACGAGGAGGCTCGGTGCTTACGGAATCACAAGGACCTCTCTACATCGCTTTTATCCACCTAGTTTTCGCTTTGATTCTTCCCTAGCCTTGAGCTAGTTGTAAGTGCTTCTAAACACTTCCTTGTTCATGTTTAAAGTGGTTAATAAGAAGTTTAATGGTTAAAAATCATGAACACTAAAGATCAAAACTAAAAGTCTTGTAAGAATGATAAACTAGTTGGTTAAAAAGAAAATAATGGTGTAAAACTTGTGAATCTTGTTTAGTTATGGTTATTTTATGTTGTTGGTTGCTAGAAGTGGAACGAATCGTCATCTAACCACGCTAGATCATGTTCATGGAACATGAACTAGCAATATGTTAAGTGTAGAAGATACAAGATGACAAACCCTTCCATACATAACCATGAACTTGTGTAAAAATAGTTTTTCATGTAAAATGGAGTTCTAAACTAGTAGATCTAAAGATCTACAAATGGTATTTTCGAAGAATCAAGCAAAATATACAAGTCTTATTTTAACGCCGGATCTTTCATAAACTAAAAGTGTTTTTTTTTGTGTGAACAAACAAGTGTGTAAACACTTGTGTAACAAAAGGGTTTAACAAAGAAATATTTCCGTAATTTTTGACTAGAAGTTGTGAGATTACATCTTCTTTAAAAATAAATTTTTTCAGGAAACCGATTCATTTTTTAAAGATAGAAAGATCTACTAAAAATGTTAGAACGTTACTACATACTTTTACACAACTTATAAGTTCATGTGTTTGCGATTTATGTTTATTTTGACTAGTTTGACGATTGAACATTGACTATTGATGATTGGAAAATTGTTGATTGAATTTTGAAAAGAAAATGATACACTAGTAAGCGTGGCCACCTCCGGTTACAGAGGAAACTCTGGCGAAATTTTTCCAGAAATATAACACTTGGAAAATATTTTTGCAACAAGTGTTATGAATATATTTTTAACTTGTTTTTCCAAACAAACTTCGCCATGATTTTTATTACAAAATTACCAAGTGTCGGAGGTGGATTTTCGTAAATGAAACTTGTTAAATATATATTGAGAATATATATTTCATAGTAAAACGCTTGTGTGATTTTGTGATTATTTTGTGAACTATACATATATTATTTTTAGAGTAAAAATAATATAACTCGTATACATTAAAAAGTAACGACTCCAAAATAATACCAACGCCTTCACAAATAAATGTCTAAGTTACACCGGTATTATTATTACCACCCGAACTGTAAATGTGACTTATGTATTTTCGGAAAAATACTCTTGAAAGCGCATTTTGATAAAAGTATTATTTTGGAAAATTGTATGGAATAAAATATAATATTTTTGGGAAAAATATGTATATTTTGGAGATAGAATATTTTTGACAAATGAATAAAAATATACTTTATTAAGTGAGACTTAATAATATATTTTTGGAATTACGAAAACGCACATGTATTAAAACCCCCATCCTTGGGAAGGAATATAATTATTAAATAATTAAGAAGTGTAAATACGAAATAGTTGCCTAACTATTTCCCAAAAACGTTAAACCTTAAGCCAAGGCACGGCCGTCCGTCTAATAGAAGTTAGTACGTGTAGGTCGTCGCGCAGCAGGTTATTTTGGGTCGTCGCGCAGCAGGTTATTTTGGGACGGACTATTTCGAGACGCACTTCAGTGAGTTCATGTCCCCCCTTTTCTCTTAACTGTTTTCAGTTTTATACTTCGGGGGTGAAATACATGTTACTATGATTACAAATACTTTTTACATGGTATGGTTAGCGTAAGGATGGTTACTACTTAGATCATGTGAGTGAGTAGGCGGGAACTGGAGGCCATTAATCCTCATTGTAGGACCGAGGGTCTTTAGCGGTAGATCTATCTGGGTGTAGCGAGCCCAGCCCCAGGCCCAACAAGAACGTACCTCGGGGTGACTTGGTACCCGACGCAAAAATCTGCTAGGTTTGAGTCTTCCTACTGCACTTCACACATATCAATGGCCTTGCAAACCATTGGTGATCTCTTCATTTCCTTATTTGCTACATACCAGGGATTTATACTTACAAAGGTTTTACATACTCACTATACATGAACGCGCTCAACATTTTTGTTGACTTTTCCAACTTACATGTATTTCAGGGAATTAGGGATCTGGCGAGGTATGTTATGTTTTCAAGCTGCGTAAGAAGTGCGATGTCATCCAAGTTTGGGAGTTGTGGCTTTTACCTGGACGAGTCACAAGTCTTGAGCTGTGTTTGTTTCATGTCCGTGGTTGTGTCTTTTGAACAATGTTTTTAGTTTGTTATGTTGCATTTTCGTTGCATGTGTCGACATTTGAAAACAATGTTGTGGTATTTTGTTTTTAAAACATGAAGTAATGGATGATCATCGTGGTTTTAAATTCATATAGCTTTGATGTGATTAAGCTATGGTATTAAGAAGTCACACCAAATAAACCCACGCTTCCGCAAAGCCAGGGTGTGACATAAATGTCACCTAACCAATATTTAAATGTAACGTTGGATTCTAGATTTTAATTATTAATTGTCTATGAGACATAAAAGGGTATTAATGATTAAAATATAATAATATCGAAAATACTAAAATTGAACCTTGTAAAATTTTGTAGATGGCCGCTAACAATATTACCCAAACCATCCGTAACCTATCATTGAAAACGATCCTAATCCCGATGAACATCTTATGGAAGATAAGGATGCCTATAACGATCGGATTAAGTATATCAAGAATACTACGCAAACCTCTTGCCTCATGTTAGGAATTATGATTCCCGAGATTCAAAAGGTTTTGAACATCATGAGCATACGACATGATTATCCAATTGAAGGAAATGTTCCTACAATATGCAAGGGTAGAACGCTTCGAAACGGTTCGAGCGCTTCATGCATGTCGAATGGAGGAAACCCAATCGGACTCATCTTATGTCTTTAAGATGAAAAGCCACATTGATCACCTCGAAAGGCTCAATATGTGTAAAAGGGCTTTATCCATTCTAACGATCAATGAGAGTGGCAATTAGAAAGGGCATCACCCTGACACCAAAGCAAATGTTTAAAATGGAAACGGGTAATTCAAAGGGAAAAGAAAAGAAAAGAAAGGCTAAAGCGCAACCACCGAAACCAAAATATAAGAAGGCAAAGGTTGCCACAAACGATCCATGCTTTGAGTATGGTAGGACATTTAAATAGGAATTGTCCAACCTATCTCAAAGAGTTGAAAACTAAGAGGGATGCAGGGCAAACCTCAGGTACAATCTTAATGATACATATTGGCCTTAATGTTATTTCTTCTAACACATGGGTATTAGATACCGGATATGGAACTCATGTTTGCAATTTGTTGCAAAAGGTTCAAAAGAAATAAGACAATATGGTTTTGATTTAAAGTTTGTAAACAATGAAATTCATGTTTCGATGAATGACATGTTTTACTTTAAAGCTATGCTTTCAAATGGTATTTATGAATTGGTTCATAATAAATCATTTGATAGCTCAATGTACCAAGCAATCACCATGAAACTCAAAATGGTTTTGAGTGAGACTAATCTTTGGCACTGTCGCCTTGGTCATATGAACAGAAGTCACATGCAAACACTTCAAAAGAATGGTCTTTTGGATACAAGTGAAGTTGGTTCATTTGATACATGTGAGTCTAATTTACAAGATAAAATGACTAAGAAACCCTTTAGTGAGAAAGAGCAAAAGATTTATTAGGTATCATACATTCGGATGTATGTGGTCCTTTTAAAGCCAATGACTAGGAATGGTGAAAGATACTTCATTACCTTTAACCAACGACTATAGTAGTTATGGTTATGTGTACTTGACACAAAGATGAAGTTTTGAAACGTTCAAAGCCTTCAAAAGGTGAAGTACAAAATCAACTCAAATAAAGTTTTTCGTTCCGATAGAGGAGGAATCGAACTCTATTTGGATATGGTTCGATCTATGATGGCTAGGAGCGCATTATCTCTATCATTTTGGGGTTACGCTTTGCTCTCCGTGGCTCGCATATTAAAAATGGCCCAAACCAAGAAAGTGGATAAGACACCTTTTGAAATATGGCATGGAAGGGTTCCATCATTATCATATTTAAAGGTAAGGGGTTGTAAAGCTTATGTTAAGCTATACACCTCAAATAAATTGAAAGTCCGATCCACTAAGTGTATCTTCGTAGGATATCCTAAAGATGGTATAGGATATTAATTCTACGATCCAACAGAGCAAAAGGTATTTGTTGCTCGAAATGCTAAGTTCTTGGAAGCTAAGTTCCTTGTAGAAGGAATTAGTAGAACAGTGGAACTTGATAAGGATCGAGAACCACAAGCCGATACACGTTTGGTTGACACTAGCATTCAACAAGAGGTTGTTGAAAACGATCAAATAGTTGATCAACACACACACAAAACGTTCGCAGACCTGGTAGAATTAGTAGTCCACCTGAAAGATATGGATTTTTCATAGATGGATGCTACATGGTAGATTCAGGTGAATCAACCACATACCATGATGCAATGTCAAAATTCGATTGTGACAAATGGCTTGAAGCCTTGAACGTAAAGATGCAGTCCATGTATAACAACCAAGTATGGGAATTGGTTGTAGCACCTCTTAACTCCAAAGTGGTTGGAAGTAAGTGGGTTTTCAGGAAGGAAACCCATATGCATGGTAACTTGGATACTTGTAAAGCGAGACTTGTAGCAAAAGGTTTCACTCAAACTCAAAAGGTTGATTATGATGAGACCTTCTCGCCTGCGGCGATGCTAAAGTCAATTAGAATATTATTTGCCATACCTGCATAATATGATTATGAGATTTGGCAAATGGATGTCAAAATGACTTTCCTAAATGGATATCTTGAGGAGATGTCTATATGGTTCAGCCTGAAGGTTTTGTGGATCCAAAAACATCCTAACAAAGTATGCAAATTAAATAAATCAATCTATGGATTGAAACAAGCATCTAGAAGTTGGAATCACCGTTTTGATGAAGAAATTAGGGAATATGGATTCATCAAGAACGTCGATGAAGCTTGTGTGTATAAGAAGGCTAGTGGGAGCATCATCACTTTATTAGTATTATATGTTGATAACATTCTACTATTTGGAAATAACATTCCAACCATGGAAGGTGTGAAAGCCTGGCTTGGAAGTTGTTTTCTATTAAGGATTTTGGTGAAGTCGCCTATATTTTGGGAATAAAGATCTATAGGGATAGATCAAGGCGCTTGATAGGTTTAAACAAAAGTGCATACATTGACGAAGTCTTGAAAAGATTCAAGATATAGAACTTTATGAAAGGTTTGGTACCTGTTCAAAAGGGGACAATATTGAAAGCGTTTCAATGTCCAAGCTCAAAGGATGAGCAGGAAAGAATGAAAGGAATTCCATATGCGTCAGCTATAGGATTCATTATGCATGTAATGATATGCACTAGACCAGACAAGTTATGCGCTTTAAGCATGGCGAGAAGATACCAGCGAGTAACGGTCATTGGGTGACTGTTAAAAATATATTGAAATACCTTAGAAGGATAAGGATATATTTCTAATATATGGATCTAGTGAAAAGAACTCGTTGTAAAAGGTTATAGGGATGCGAGTTTCGGAATTCGTTGTAAAGGGTTACATGGGTACGAGTTTCCAAACTGATCGAGATGGTTCTCGATCACAATCAGGGTAGCATTGTCCACTACAGAATCAGAATACATCGTCGCTTCATTGATCAAGATAATTCATATGGATCTACCACTTGAATTATTGCCGATCTAGGGGTAGTCCCTACCAATCAGGACCCCTAGAGATCTTTGTGATAACGATGGTGCGATTGCTCAAATCAAGGAACCTCGTGCACATCAAAAGACTAGGCACATTGAGCGGAATTTCAACTACATAAGGGATGAAGTTGAATAAGGTAAAGATATGTATTTGCAAAGTTCACATTGATTAAAATATAGCGGATCCACTCACGAAGCTCCTTGAACGGGCAAAGCATGAAAGGGTCATACTTGTGCCTTAGGACTTCGATATTCTAGTGATTGGATTTGATCTATTTTGTATTTGGATATTGGAACAATTGTTATAATAACTCTTTATGGTATGTTGAGTTATGTTCCATTTTAGCATGTTTAACTCCGCGAATAAGTTAATTATTCTAAATGTCCGTAGCCGAACATACTTGTGCGAACAAATATGAATGTAAGACTATTACGAATTTGGATTGGTGGATATTCATTAGATATGAATATAGAGCAAAGTGTTGCTGCCAAAGTTCATAGATATTTGTGGGATACAAATATTGGACTGACTCGCTCTCGAATATTACTGCATGGAATCATTTGTGATTGATCATAAGTAAATTTGAGTAAAGGAGAATATCATAGTATCCTCAGACCTGAGATACATATTGGGTCTTGATATTCACCAAATATTATACCTTGACTTATTTATTCGCTGTTAGTAATATGACAGTACATAAGGCTAAGCTCAGGTGTGGTACAAGGTGATTGTGAAAGACGTATGTAGTCAAGATGGGATTTGTTCCTCTTATTCGTTGAGAGTAAGATGTCTAAGGCCTGCTAAAGTTAAATCAACAGAGAGTGATCATTCTGTGTCTCTGGATTTGACATGACATATGTAACGAAAGGATAAATGATAGATTCACCTAAATCATTTTCAAGTAAGGGACTTGAAGGGGATGATTTTATTGAATGGGAAATATAGTCATACGTATTAGGGGTAGTAAATCGTAGTTAGGCGTCATTTACTACTTGCATCAATCTTCTATGTATCTTGTGCAAGTGGGAGATTGTTGGACTCTGTATGCCCAAGACACATATTAAATTGATGTGGCTAGTACGTTATGATCCAAGTCAAGTCATACCCAAATACAAGCTAGACAAACACTTAAAATATTTATTTGTGATATGATCAAACAAATAAATATTAACACTTACAATATTTAGAAATTGGTTTTCTAAATAATTGCACTTGACAAACTAATAAATTATATGGATAATTTATTTTGAGAGAGTAATTTAGTTTGTTATTTAATTGGTTAAATAACAGCATAAGTCTTATAACATATGATGTTATATTTTATAAAAGTTATAAAATATATATATGTAAGACTTATATTATTTAAAAGAAAAATTGGATTTTTTTTTTAAAATAAAAGTCTAGGCCGCCACCCCCCCCCCCCCCCCATGGGGTCTTCCCAAAAATGTTTGGTCCAATAAGGTTTCATGCATTTGCATGTGCCTTGATTGGGTGGTCTTCCCAAGCATTTGAAATCCAATAGGAATTCATGCATCTTGCATGTGTAGAAGGATTTTGATTGGGTACAAAGGGAGGCTACATTCTCTCATATTTACATATAATTTTGTATGACAAAATAGATGTAGAGAACTTGTAGAGAACTTGAAGAAAACTTGAAAAAATGCTCTACAATTTTCGGCCATAGTAGGCTATCCAAGAAGAGTTTCAAGTTTGTAAAAATCAAGTGCAAGAACTCTTATTACTCCTCTACAATTTTCGGCCATGGTATGGTTAATCAAGAGGGGATTTGTAGAGAGTTCTTAAGTGTAGAAATCCTAGCTAAACTAAAGTATTTGTTGGAAGGCTTGGGGTATACAAGCTTGAGGTCTTCTATACTTGAAGGCAACCGTTCAAGAAGCATCATCATCTTCATATCCTTTACTCCTTTGACGGTAGTATTCTAAACACTCTATGGTTGTGTTTTATTTTGATAGCATGCATATTCGTATATGGATCCGGGTATTGGGTTACACATATAAAATGGGTTTTATATCTTGAAATCAACATGTTTTAAATAATATTTTCCGCTGCGTTTTTATTTTATAAGGATAATAAACATGACAAAACCCAACATGGATTTCTAATAATACACTCACAAGTTTGATGACGATTTCAATGAGATTACAAAGTACAATTTTCAATGGCATAAAAATTACCTAGTAATAATTATGTTGCCACATACAAAACTCTTTGTCACAAGTTTTCACAATCAAGATAATGTATTGCAATACTAGACCTTTTGCCATTCTTTGGCTTCAAGATTTCATTTTCAATTGACAACTCTCGTATTTTTCAAAGTATTCTAATACCAAACTTTTTGCCTTTTATTTGGCTAACAAAACCTATGTACTGCCAGATTTATTGTTGACTCTCATTTTCACATATGTTTCAAGTTTTCGATTTATTCAAGCATGCAACGTGTAGGATTGCATCATGGCCTTAGACTTCTTTAAACAAAAAGGTGATTACATGTATTTAATGTTATGGAAAACAATGTTAACAATAATGAAACAATTTAGTACCAGTTGTTGTGAGCAATTTTGTAACAACCCGACTTTTTAAAGTCAACGTACAAGTCAAAGTTAAAGGAAGAAAAGATTGCTATTCAGATCTGTCATTTCTTACTTGATTATTACTTGTACTCTTTGACTCGATAATCGGTACGTTAGTTAACGCTATTTTATTTGTAATATGTGAAGTAACAATGCGATAAACGCAATTAAACGCTAATCTACTTAACGCTATCTTATCGCTATCGCTATCGCAACTTGAATCGCAATTATTGACTTTATGTGTGTGTGTTATTATGTGTTTTACTTGTGCATGTTTATTTATGTTAAAGGTGATATTCGTAAACGCAATCGCAACTCTATCGCAACGCAATCTCATCGTGGACTCGAAAATAAGTTATACTTTTATGTTTTGTGTTAGTTATGTTATTTGTGTAACTATTGTTTAAAAACTATCGCATCACTCGCTAAACGCAACGCAATGCAACGTTCAACGCACGAAACAAAAGTCAGAAAACTAACTCGCGAAGGCCCTCCGATCGAACGACCATTCGGTCGAATGGACATCCGACCGGATGACCATCCGATCGGATGACCTTCCGATCAAACGGTCGTCTGACCAGATGACCTTGCACCGCCTTTCTCACCCTCTCACTATAAATACCCCTCCTGTCACATCACTGTTCATTGATGTGACAGCTCCCTCCGACCCACGCACTCTCAGGCCATTTTCTCTCGATTCCTCACGATTCTTGTAAGTTTTCACCCTAAATCTTGTACTTCCTTGATCTTTACACACTTTCTCATCATCTTCACCATCAAATCTTACATTTCCATCGTGAAATCCTCTGATTCGGGCTGTTCTAAGGTGACGTCATCATGAACTTCTTATGAACATTGAAGTGGGACCTCATCTCATCAAGAATGGTTCGGATCTAATGGATTTCTACATGTTTAAACACCGATTTCAGCTAAATCTAAACATTTAACAACAGTTTCAAACTTTTCTTCAACAATCTTTCACTTTTTACTCAAAACCGTTAGAATCTGGACACGTTCGGGTTCTCTACTCATTCTCTAGTGGGGAACCGATCTGAGAGTGTATTTCTATCAAAGAGATGACCGATCCATGGGTTGAATATGAAACTCCATCAAGAACAGCTGGTTATGATCAAACAAGGTGATTCCCATCCATTCGGACGAGTTAGACTTGATGTGATTTCCATTGTTTAACACGCCGTCATGCCGTCTCCGTCAAACCGCAAACTTTTTAAACTTAACTGATTTTACTAGTTGCAAACAAACTGGTCACTCAAACGAATAGCCATCTGATCGAATGACTATTCGACCAGGTGACTAGATTTTATAAGCTAAACACTTGAAGTTTTGTAAAATTCTCAAAAAACATCAGCTTCCAAACGAATAGTCATCCGATCGGACGACCATCCGATCAAATGACTATCCGGACAGGAGACTTAGTTCCTTGTAACTTTCCACTCAAATGAATTGCCATCTGATCGAACGGCCATCCGTCCGGATGACCATCCGATCGAATGACTTTATTTATACTACAACAAAAACTTCAAAAGTTCAACATTTTACAAACACACCTCCCTCAGTCGAAGTTGAATGACCATCCGACCGAACGGTCATCCGTCCGGATGGCCATCCAATCGAACCACCATTCGATCACTCTTCGCACCGACACACTGATTTACGCACTGTTCAACGCTTATACTGTCGTACTGTGATCAGGCTAACTCTCCAGCGCTCCCTTCAATCCAAGACTGTGTTTATTTGTTAAACACGATCTGTGAGTATACTCGATCCCTTTTTGCTTAACGCACTTTTGGGTGTTACATACGTTACTTATATCAAATCACTTCGACACACGACACAAATACTTTTATACGCTAACCGCGCTGCATGTTATACGTGTTATTCGATAAATGCTTGTATGTTATGTTTACACAGTGATTATTGCCTGACACCTTAGCAACGATAGTACTATTGTTTGGACTCAGCACCTGTCGTGGACATGGGTTGTTAAGGGTATTTCTTCACGTGTCACAGTGGTGATATGTGTTACGCATTCTACAACTCGCAGTCATGTCTGTGCATATTTCATTGTCGATAGCTTACATGCTTCACATTCCTACGTGTTACATGCTGGTTATGCGTAAATCGCTTTTCGCTACTATATGATATTAAACTGGTATGCTCACCTTTACACTGCGTGTATTGACCTATTTCAACGTATGTGACAGGTGTTTAGGATGCTTTTATTTGCTGGATGTCAGGGAATCAAGTTTAGGTGGTCTAGAAACCCACGAAATAATTGATGAGTTGTCGGAACAGTTATGTTGTTTTTGAGACAATTATCTGTAATAACTATTTTTATCTTGTCTGTTAGTAGCATGGGATATTAACGTTAAGGATTTTGTAATATTATAGTTGTTGTGGATTCTCATGAATAATCTGTTTCACTCAGTGCCACGCCATGATGATGCCTCCATCAGTTGGGGTGTGACAAATTTGTAACGTGACTCCCCGATATTTCTGCCGTGTGTTACGCGATTAGGGTGTTACAACACACATAACCAAAGCTAATCAACAACGAAACAAAGAAAATAACACACATGACAACATTTTAGGGTTACACTGACACAATTAAAACCTCTAAACAGATACTGATAGTAAAACTGTAATAGAAAATGTAAACGTACACTTTAAACAGATCGATCTAGAGCCACAAACAACAGAATAACAAATCAAACAGCGAAAAAACTGAAAAATAAAAACCTGCTGCTTGTCGTCTTGTTGGATGAATATAAACGAGGGTTAGGGTTCTTATTGCCGTATTGCTGTTGTTGTTCTTGTTGGCGTTGTTGCTGTTTAGGGTTTCTGTTTGATAGAATTGACAACGGAGGAATACAAAAAATATGGAAATTGTTTATATATTTATTGTGAGTGCACGAATGTCGATCGCCTTTGTCAATCCAGTTCGTAGCAGAAATCAGAAGAAAACAATCTTTTTATAGTGAAAAATATAGGAGAAAGACAAGGTGACATTATTGTAATTACTTAGAACTTTCTCTTAGAGCCTTGCCTATAAATAGGAGGCTAAGGCTAATCATTTAAAAACTTTTGCAACTTTGGAGCCTTGAAGGATAGAGAGAGATTCTAGAGAGAGAAAGTCATCAAGGTGATTCAAGGTGCTTGTACTTTGTCAAATATTCATTAGAATCATGATTATATTACGTTCTTGTGTTCGGTCCACACACGTGTACGGATTCTGCACGTCACACGTGTCATTACACAATCGGTCGGGAGTCGTTTACGGTCCTACAATGCGCTCACAAGTGATATCAGAGCAGGAGCTCGATTGCACGGATCAATTTCACAAAAATCGATGAGATTTCATCAGTTTCAGATTCAAAATCGCATCAGATTTGTCAAATCTCTTCATCTACTCATTTTCTTCACTTTTTGACACAAAAATGCAAAATTAACAAGGTTTTCACAGTTAAAATTGGCTGATTTATTGACATATTGTGCAAAAAACATTGTTTTATAAGCCTACAAATTTTCAGATCAAAATTCCAAGTATTTTTAGAGATATCGAAGATTTTTTGTCCGAAAATGTTGAAAAATAGTTGTTATTGCTGTTCTTATTTTTCACCCGGATGGCCATCTGATCGGATGACCATCTGGACATAAGTCTATTGGTTAAATTGTCTTTGCAGTTCTCGGATTATCATCCAATCAAGGTGATCCGATCGAACGGCAAAAGGTGATCCGATCAAACGGCAAAAGATGATCTGATCGAACGGCAAAAGGTGATCCGATCAAACGACAAAAGATGATCCGATCGAACGGCAAAATGTGATACGATCGGATGACAAAAGGTGATCCGATCGGACGACAAAAAGTGATTCGTTCGGACGACAAAAGGTGATCCGACCGGACGACATTAAGTGACATAATATCTCTCGGATTTTCATCCGACCGAACGATAATCCGGACAATAACATACATTTGCAAAGTCATCCGATCCATTTATTTTGTTCACTATTCTCGGCCCAATAACAGATTATTGTCAAAAGTGGAGCGGCCCAAGTTTATATCAGTTTGCATGAGTTGTTCGGCTTATTCAATCAATTGTTAACTGAAAGTGGTGATTTATCAGATGACCATCCGATCCAACTCAAATTAATTGTTGATCCATCCGAATTAGTTTCAAGTGACTCCATTCGATCATTTTGGCTCATTCGATAAGAGTTGTTTAGTCATTGACGAGTATTATACATTCGAAAAAATCACGTTATTCGAATCATTCGCACGAGTCATAGATTTATGGACTTTCATGAATTCAGTTCGTTTTTAAACTGATCGTTTATTTGTTGTGTTTGCAGGTGATAAACAAGGTGTAAATTCAAAGTGCGTTACACGAAAAAGAAAATCGAAGAATTGTACATCATGGCTGAAGAGTTCTACAACATGTTTTACAAGGCGTTCACATCAAAATCTTCCGAAACATCGACTGTCACACCGAAAAGCATAGCGAAAGCAATAACTGAAAACATTAATCATGATAATTTTTACTGAACTAATTAGAAACCACCAAAACTTTGACAGTGTTGAAGATTATACGTGGTGGAAAGAACGATTCATTAACTGGGCCAAAGCTTACGAGCATGAAAGCTGGTTTTGTATGGAATTCAGTTATAGCTGGCCAGTTGATGATAAAAATGAAGAGATCACACTTAAAAGCCAATCAGTTGATGATAAAAGGAATTTTTCATATGAACAACGGATGATTGCTTTAATCCAACAGTCGATTAGAGATGATATCTTTGCACTGCTTAATCAAGATGGCTCATCTAAATCAGTGTGGGAAGCTTTACGGGTAAAAGCAGGGGGTGGGAAACAAATCAAAAAGAACAAAATAGCTTTACTTAAAAAGGAATTTGATTTATTCGATGGTATAAAAGGTGAATCTGTAAGACAAATGATTGAAAGATTTTGTCACCTTAAAATTGAACTCCCCGTGAAGAAATCATTGATAAAATCATTGAAGCGTTACCACGAGCTGATTAGTGGCAAACGTTTGTGTTTATTTTGAAAAATGATGTGTTGTATGATACGATTACTCTTGATGCTTTGATAGAAAAGATAGAGAGTCATGAGCTTGAGTTGAAAAAACAAAGCAAGATGAGCAGTTCGTCATATCGAGAGAATGTCGGTCTTTACTACAAAGGCAGTGTACCTTCGGTGAAAGTCAGTGAATCGCCAAAGACTGCATACAGTGTTGAAAAGATGAAAGACTCACAGAAAAGCTCATCAAGCTACGATCCAGGATATCATTCATCATCAACAACATCAAACTCTGAAGAATCTAAAGAAATTCTCTGCAACATTGCATTAAAGCTCAAAAATTCTCCAACAATGAATATGAATGCTGCTAAACAACAAATGAGTTTTCCTGCATCGATTCTGGAATCATACGAAAGTCTGGTGGCTGGGAAAATTGGAAATTCTGAGCTGACACATGAAGATTACGACCAGATAGATCCGGAAGAGATGGAACTGATTGATCTGAGATGGTGTTTGGCTAGCTGCATTCGAAGAGCACAGCAGTTCATGGAAATAACTGGAAGACAAACACTCGGTGGACCATCAACAAAGCCGGGCTTCGACAAATCAAAAGTGACCTGCTTCAAATGCAAGCAAAAGGGTCATTTCAAAAGAGAATGCAGAAACTCTGCTATTTAAGAAACCGCTAATCCATTTAAAGACGATTACTATCGTAAAGCGATCTATCACGGGAGCAGAGAGGAACCATCAAAGATGAAACAAATTGAAAACAATTCTGAGAAAGAGAAGTCGAGAACATGTGTAGTGATCCAAGATGATGAAGGATTCAACTGGAATGAATTTCTTCCAGAAGAAGAACAATATGATAAAGGATTCAACTGGGATGAATTTCTTCCAGAAGAAGAATATGGATTCAACGCTACTTTAGTAGCTGAAGGGAAACAGAGTGCATTCATAGCTGTTGTGAATGAGAAAACGAAAGAAGAGATTCTAAAAGAGAAGACATACAGAGAGAGATGTATTGTTGGGTATCGAATCAAAGAAATGGAGAAAGAATATGAAGAGGCGAAGAATTATGGAAGGTATGACAAGAAACGAGAATGTTATGTCAACAGCAAAGGTGAACCAGTTGTCCATAAAAAAGAAGTGGTGTTTAACGACGTTCTTGCAGTAATCCCTCTATCCGGCGAGTACTATTCAAATGTCGCGAAAGATAAAGATTAAGAAGGTTGAAAGTTTGGTGGATGATTTGAAGAAGGTTGTTGTGGAAGAGAAAGTGGAAGGTAAAAAGGAAGAAGAAGCAGTTGGTGAAGAAGTTGTTACTGAAGAACAGCAGGATGAAGATGACCTGAAGAAGAAAGAAGAAGCTGATGTGAAGGTGAAGAGATCGGTTGAAGTGATTGATGCTGATGATGCGGCTGAGGAACAACAGAAGAAAGAAGCAGATCGAAAGCAGACTGAAGAAAAGACCAACGTGCCAATCACTGAGGTAAATACTTCAAATGAATCTGAAGTTTTAAGCAAAAATGTTGATCAGTGCAAGAAATGCATGGAAACGTGCAGTGCTTGTACTGAAAAAGATGAGAAATTCAGAACAAGAAATCTAGAATTTACTAAAATTGAAAAAGTTTTCAAAGAAAAATGCAAAGAAATGTTAGAAAATGAAAAAGTTTTGAAAGATAATGATGAAAAACTGACACTAAAATGCAAGAGTTTAGAAAAAGAAAAGGTTTCAAAAATGACAGAAGAGTGTTTGCAAAAAGGAAATTTGTTTCAAGAAATGAAAAAGGAATACGATTCAATAAAACTTGCATATCATATTACAAAAGAATCATATGAAGACGTGAAGAGTCAAATGAAACTTGTTCAATCAAGATTGAAACATTGTTCTGAAACATCTGATACGCTTAAGCGACAGTATGAAATAAAACAACAAGTTGTTAATTCTTACATTGAAGATGTTGCCAAGCTAAAGCGTAAAATTTCTTATTTAGAACAAGATAATAACAAGTTGCACAGTTATCACGCCTCATCATATGTTCTTGAACGCATTTTCAATCTAAAACCGGATGGTAAAGATTCTAAGCAAAACAAGAAAGGAATTGGCTCAGAGTATCATCAGGTTCCACCACCGTTTGAGGAAAAATTCACGTTCTATGATGATGAGAAGGTGGAAAAAGCTTTCAACATGGTTGATCAATTGCCAGATAATATTGACGTAACCTATTCCAAATCTGATGATTCTAGTGATTCAGAGGTGGTAAGTAAGGTCGTTGAAAGTGTTTTGAAAGAAGAGTCAGTTGAAACAGGTAAATCTGAATCACAAGATGAAAATGAAAATAGTTTTCATGAATGTTATCTGAAAAACTCAAAATCTGAGAAAAATGTGAATGATGATTCAAAAGAAGAGTCAATTGGATCGGACAAATTATTTTCAGATAATGAAGTCCCGATTCAGAATGTGATTTCAGAAAAGATTGACAAAGTGTTCAAGTTGATTGAAATTGAAAAATCCGAAATTGCAAAGTTTGCTGGAAAAAGTCACAAAACTTTTTATAACAAACCTAGTTTCAAAAAGAAAAACATGAAGGCTGGGTTGGGTTATAAAAAGAAACAGAATTGGAAAAGAACTGAAATGCCAAACTATCAGAAAAATGATGAATTTTATTCATGGGAAAACTTCTGAAGAAGAGAAAGAACTCCAATTTAGACGACAGTCTAATAAAGAGTTCTATGCTCAGAAAAAGCAACAACAACAGGTCAAAGATGTCTCAAAGAGAAATTGTTTTAAATGTAATCAAACTGGACATCTTGCACGCAAGTGTCCAAACTCAAAGCCTGTTGATGTTGAAAAAACAGAAATCTGAGGATGTGAAACAAAGGTCAAACATATTTGATTCAAAACAAACTTGGAGGTACAACACAAACAAGTTTGCTTCGAATCAAACTTGGAAATCAAACCAGACTAGGTTTGATTCAAGACAAACCTAGAGTTCTCACACACCCAGATTTAGAACAACACAAAGTTGGAAAACAAATGTTGATGCAACAAAACCAAATCAGTTTTGGAAACCAAAAGTTGTTGTTCAAAATCAAAATGTTCAAAATGAATCTCATTTTTACAAAAGAAGTGTTTCAAAAGGACAAAGCTAGGTGGTTAAGACACAACCTAGTTCTAAACAGAAAACTGATTCAATCAAAAAGGGTGAAGTAAAAGATGAAAAGTTGTTTGTACCAAACGAAGAAAATTTTCCATGATTGAATGAAGCATATTGTGTTGAAATGCCTAAGGTCAAACAGACTTGGGCTAAATTGTTCAAGTAATTAAGTAATTTGAATGTGCAGGTGCTCCAGAAAGAGGATGAATGTCAAATCAACGGAGGAAGCAGCCTGGCACGAGAGGAGGCTGTTGATCCCTGCAACTGAAACCGGGAGTTTGTTCATTTCTGTACATAAATAAATCATATTTCAAAAACCCTAAAAATTGAAAAATCTAAAAATAAAAAATATGTTTGTTTTTAAATTTTGTCAAAAATTCAAAAATTTACAAAAATATGTTGAGTGAACATGCCGAAACCCTCACGGCTAAACAAACATGATTAATTTCACAAGATTGAAAAATGATTTTCAAACTATCAAATATCAATGTGTTGTAAATCATGGGGGTATACTTTCTGCAAAACAGAGCATGTAAAGCAGAAAATGGATGGCGAGACAAAGCTATCAGTATCAGGTTGTCAAATTTTCTTTAAATGTTTTGAATTTTAGGGGGAGTAAGTGTTGTCAGAAAATCCAAAAGCATTTGAAAATTTGAAAAAGCCAAAAACATGATAAAATTCCAAAAGAGTTTTGTGTAAGAAGAGGAAATGATAGGACATCAGTAGGCAATAACAGTACGCTAAAGAAATGTAAAGTTAAAATGTGATAAACGGTCTCACTGATGATATGTCAGTAGGTTTTTACACGCTTAGTAGATTGATTTCGGGATATAAACCTAAATATAAAAAACTTACTTATCTCGTGGGGAACATCTCTCGGATATATGGGTAACCCCGGAAATCTTGTTTGGGAGATTGCCTAACTCTGAGATACTAGGTCTTTATACTGTTTGATATCTGGGGTATTATACCTGGTCTTCTGATATTGCGGAAGCAATGGCCTAGACCTCGTATAATACTTTACGCGATTTAAAAGATTACCCTCTGCATAAAAATTGAAAAATATCAAAAGATATGAACCAATTGCAGTTGTAGAAAAGATTCTCTAAATGGAACACACTTAAAGTCGAGCCTTCATCTCTTTGATTGAATGGTAGTTCATACCTGAGCTCTCAAGGTCTCGCACTAACCCAGAGTACAGATATCATTATGGTATATTCACCTGTAAGACTGAATCTAGGGAATTTTGATACGGGAGTATATTATGAGGTGGGACACGCGAATAAGTTAAGTTCCTAAAACACTAATCTCGTATCTCGAATTAGTTGAACTTTGTGTGAAAATTTAAGTGATCAGTATACTGACAATCTAAGTGAATCGTTTAGAACTTAAAGTGTTTAAAGCTCAACGGTGCTAGTGATTTGTCATAAACTGATATGATCATCTGACACAAACTCAAACAAAAATATTGTCTGTAAATATTTGTTTACTGCTTTATGTTTCAGAAAAATACAAAAAGATTTTGTTTCCGATTTATTTTCGACAACCGATGTCTGAAAGCTAAGTTTCAAAATCTAAGTATGTTGAACATGTTTATGAAAATAAAACAAGTTCATTAATTTGAAACTTGATGTTTTAAAATCAAAAACAGTTTGTGATATCTCCAAGGTCATTAAGTTGGACTTGGATGATTAACTGTGAGGGATTTGGATTCTTAAACTGTCAAATTCATAAAGTCATTTGATATGGGGAGAAAGCCAAGTTAATTCTGAAAAATTCATATTGTTATATCTGTGCTTAGAGCCAGGTTTTCAATCCTGGATGTTCAAAATGCTTTCACTGTTAAATTTTTTAGATTTGCAGATGTTGTACCAGATTACGATCCCGATAGCCGAGTTTAAGGGGGAGTCTGAAGACGAGCTCATCGCAAGGGGGAGCTTGCAACAGGAAAGCCATGTGTGGATCCCAAAAGCACGGAATCTTAACGAAAGGGGGAGCCTGAAGGAAGAGTCTAACCGAAAGGGGGAGCAGCTGAAGCAGAAGACAGATCCACGGGAAGTCTGTTAGATTAAAAGAGGGAGTCTGTGATTGCCGAAGATATCAATCCTTCAAGAAGACTCAGAGAGAGAGAAAAGACAAGATGCTACGAGATTGACTGCGGCAATATCCAAGGGGGGGTCTGTGAGTGCACGAATGTCTATCGCCTTCGTCAATCCAGTTCATAGCAGAAATCAGAAGAAAACAGGATTTTATAGTGAAAAATATAGGAGAAAGACAAGGTGGCATTATTGTAATTACTTAGAACTTTCTCTTAGAGACTTGCCTATAAATAGGAGGCTAAGGCTAATCATTTAAAAACTTTTGCAACTTTGGAGCCTTGAAGGTTAGAGAGAGATTCTAGAGAAAGAAAATCATCAAGGTGATTCAAGGTGCTTGTACTTTGTCAAATATTCAATAGAATCACGATTATATTACGTTCTTTTGTTCGTTCCACGCACGTGTATGGATTCCGCACGTCACACGTGTCGTTACGCAATCGTTCGGGAGTCTTTTACGGTCCTACAACGCGCTCACATTTATTGTGGCCAACCCTAGAAAATAGAAAAAGTGGAACGTGGTTTCCGTGTGGTTTAATCCACGCACACCACGAAATTATACTCCAGGGGGTGGTGTAAGTGTGAATCATGTTCCTATCTGGCAATTAATGATCAAATCCATGTCCCCCACACCCTATAGCCTTATGATTGGCAACAACTAAATAGGCAATTTATTTAGGAGTAGAGATACTAAGGTGGTGTTTGTTTTTTGCCAGAAGTACTTCACAACCTCTTATGTCTGCACCACGCAGACCACGCGCAGACGTTTGAGTCTGTAACGTGTTTGTTTTTTAGAAGAGCTTTCATTAAAAAACCTCTTCTAGAGGTCTTCCCCGCACAGATGTGGCCTTGCCTCTTCAAAACTCTTCAAGCTCCACTTCTCCACTTCTCAACCTGCACATCTTCAAACCTCAGAACCTTAGCCCCATCTCCACTTCTCCAGCAGCAGAGACCTCACCTCCTCCACCTCCGCCACACCTCCGCCTCCCCTCCGCTACCCCCTCCACCTCCGCCACACCTCCGCTACCCCCTCCACCTCCGCCACACCTCCGCTACCCCCTCCACCCTCGCCGCACCTCCGCTACCCCCTCCACCTCCGTCGTTTACCCATCTCCACCTCTGCCGTCGCGTTTTCCCCTCAACTGCTGCCGTCATTCACCCATGTCCACCTCTGCTATCTCCGTCGACAAACTCCTCAGGTATGTTTTTTTTTCAGAATTGAAGTTATTTTTTGTTTCAGATTATAAGTTCTATGTTTCTTTTTAGATTATAAGTGATATGTTTTTTTTCTGATTATATGTGGTTTAGGTTTAATTTCAAGGTTATTTGTTTGCATTTTTTCAGATTATATGTTTTTTTGTCAGATTATATGCTAAAATTTGGTGCTAGTTTGCTTAATTTTGGTGTTAGTTTGCAGAATTTTGATGTTAATTTGCTGAATTTTGGTGTTACTTTGCTGAATTTTTTATGTTACTTTGCTAAATTTTGGTGTTACTTTGCTGATTTTTTATTGTTTTTCATGCCTATTATTTGAGTAGTTTGCAGAAGTTAAAAAACAAACAGTCTTCTTCTTGCAGACTGTAGAGGTTTGGTCCACCTCTTCTGGTTCAGATGTCTGCAGATGTGGTCCGCAGACTGCAGACATTTTACCTCTGAAAAAACAAACAGCACCTAAGTGTGTGAGTTGTCTAAAAAATATTTAATTTAATAGGCAGTTTATTTAGGAGTAGACATAGAAGTGTGTGAGTTGTCTTTGGAAAAATATTTAATTTATGTCAAAATGAAGTATTTGATCCGAAAAATGTTATCATGGGATAATCATGCCCAAGAACTTAGGAATATGCCGAAAAGATGATAAGAAAATTCTTGAAATATTATTTTTGTAATATGTACAAAGTTTTATAATAGTCTTTTATCAGAAAATCATAGTTCTATACAAAAAACGCCACAGGACAAAAAGGGGTATATAAGGGATAAACTATTTTAGAGATTAGACTTTTACAAAATTCTGATATAATTATGATATAAGAAAGTGACTTTTTTTTGTTTCTTGCGATTTTGGTTAGTTTTTGCTATAGTATGATCATTTTTAACCATCTTTTGGTAGAAGTTATCATGACATCATGTATTGTTGGGTCATCTAAATTTTGTAGATATTGGATGAAACAAATTGAAGAACATGTACATGACAAAGGAGTGCCAACTTGCACATTTGTGAATTTGAGAGTTTTCAGAAAATACAATAAAACAAAAGGGAAGATCTTGCGTGTGATTCAATCTACAACATGGAATTATAATTAGAAATTTAGAAGTCATATGTAGGAACTACCTATTTAAAGTGGCGGACCCAAAAATTATTTGTTGGGGGTGTGAATGAGATGTTCAACCATATTTTCAAGGGATGTTCTCGGGTTTTTTGCCTAAAATAACACTAATTTTTTTTTTCAAAGGGGGTGCGGCCGCCCACCCACGACTGTGGGTAGGTCCGCCACTGCCTATTTAGTTAAATAATGAGGTTGGGTGTAGATGAATCTCTATTTTGAATTATATGATAAAAGATACCTAACGAATTGACTCGAAATTTGATTTCTTGGCCGCGAATGGAGTAGTTGTTGGAAATCAAGCATTCTTCACTATAATTAAACAATGGAATTAAAAAAAAACACTTTGATTAAAATTGAAGGTACATAAAATGTAAACATATAATCCCTATTTATACTGAACAATCCCTTAAAGAACAAGTAACCTACTCATGTAAGGAAACCAAATAAAATAAAACAAGTATAAATCCTAAATCTTCTTACAAAAATAAAATATAAATACAAATACAAATAAACCATTTAAAACCTTAAACTTTTGTTTATTGACAAGATTAGTTCCAACAATCACCATAATCTTGTCAAGTTCCTCCTTGGTCTTGTATACCAAGAAAGACCCACAGTTCTTCCACATTAACACTCGTTTCTTGTGTTCGCTTTGCATCAACACCTTTGTTGCAACTAATACAACACCGCACCCCCTATTTTTTGACTCTTTTGGGATCATACTTATAACTTGTCCAAACACTTGAACCACCAACCACAGACAGAGAAACATATTTTTTCTTCCACCTTGATCAAACTGGCTACTTCACCACCTTTGAAATGTGTTGTTGATTCGATCGAACACTGCACTACACTTGGGTTTTCTTCAAGCCTGCAATCATTGCAACTTCATTGCTATAGTCTTGTTGTTGTTGTTGTTGTTGATCACAACCTCGATCACTACAACCAGCTACTGTCGTTTGATCAACAAACCCTTTTGCACATATCTTCTTGATCGCAACAACCTTTTTTCCTTCCCTTTAATTCCCCCTTTTATGTCGAACCCCTTTTTTCACTAAAAGTTTCACCCTGCACTTTGGATGGTTCACCACATGTAGCACCTTTTTTTTTCAATTCATAACTGATGTAGTTTTTCTTTATCAAACAAAAGTCCTAAATTTTCCTTATTTCAATTCGGTAGTCGATGACAAACCTCCCAAACTGATAAACCGCTCTGATACCAATTGTTGGAAAAATAAGGTCTTCTTCAATATAATCAAACAATGGATTTAACAAGACAAACACTTTGATTAAAATTGAAGGCATATAAAACCCCCTAAACATATAATCCCTATTTACACTGAATAACTCCATTGAAGAACAAATAACATGTTAGGAACCCAAATAAAATAAAACTAGTATAATTCTTAAATCTTCCTAGTAAAATACAAATAAACCATTTAAAACCTCCAACTTTTAAGTATTGACAACGATTGGAATTGTAGGCGACATATGCATCAACATTGGTTAGATTCATCTGTTTCAGTAGCTATAGTTTCTTACGAATCGGTTGTATGTGATGATTATTATTTATTATTTCAAACCCTAATCCAAAAAGTGAAGTTTATGTTGAAGATTCCTTTTGTTGTGGGTCTTTGTCACACCCTGACTTTTGCGGAAGCGTGATTATGTGTGACTTGCTTAATATCATTGCATTCAACCATAACAAACAACTATATGATAAACCAAGATGTTCATCCATTGATTAAGTTTTAAAACATTACAACAATATTGTTTTAAACCCCAAAAACACAGACTTCATATTTAGGATACAACACCAACAGATTTTAAGTTCCATAAGGACTTTTCAAAAGACACTAATGAAAACTAGGCTTTGAATTATGTATCCTATCCAGAATAGGATACACACTCCAAACCACTCGACACCGGATGACATCTTTTATTCCTAACAACATTTGAAACCTTCAACGCCCGCCAGATCCATACTTAGTTTCCTGAAATACATGTAGTTTGAAAACATCAACAAAAGTTGAGCGAGTTCATGTGTTTAGTGTGTGAGCTTGAATAAACTTTGTAATAATCATAAGTAAGTATGTATTTGTCAAACCCTGGTATGAAAGCAACAAGGAAAATAGATCATTAATGGTTTGCAAGGCCATTAATATGTGTGACGTGATGCAGGAAGGCTCAAACCTAGCAGATTTTTGCACCGGGCTTCAGTTTGAAGACAAAGTCACCTCATGGGCCAAACCCCAGTCCACATGGGTGTGGGCTCGCTACACCCAAATAGATCTATCACTCATGTCCCTCGGTCCTACTACGAGGATTAATGGTCTTAAGCGTTATACCCACAACTCACATGATCTAGCAGTACTTTTCCTTAGCTAACCATACCACATATAAATGTTTGTAAACAGTTTGTAACATGTACTTCACCCCCGAAGTTATAAAAACCAAAAACAGTTAAAGAAAAGGGGGACATGAACTCACGGTTTTGCGTTCTTCGTAATAAACTGTAACTCAAAACTTCTCCTAGTGCATACGACTACCTACAACGTACTACGGTCTATTAGACGAGCGGGGCGTGCCTTTACTTAGTATTAATTAGTGTCCTTGAGTTACTTTCCTGTATGTCCTTAATATTTGTAGGATCGTTGTACGACCTGACTAAGTCGATTAGAAGAGTTGTTTATCCGAATCAAAGGCGGAATCAATGACACGGACACTCGATACAATTTAAATGTCTCATATATTGATATAATAGTGATTACAGCACCTGGAGACAATTCGGCAACACTTCGTTACCGAATACAATACTCTAATTCCGCTTCAAATGAAACGGACAAGTGCCCTATATATAGATGACCTGATTTCGCTTGAAATGGACAAGACATGTTCAAGCGAAATCAACATTGTTGATTTCGCTTGAACTTGCCATTTGCAGTTTCAAGCGAAATTAGCATAACATTCACTAAACTCAGTTTCTAGCACCTCAAGCACTGTTTATCCTATCCTATCTCATTACATGACTCGATACAAGACGAAGTCAATAGACATAGTGCACTAACAGACTCCCCCTTGGATGTTGACGAAGTCTTCAGTGTCGAGTCTTTATCATGACACATCTTCAGTCTTTATCAGTCTTCATGCTCTTTCCAAATTGTCTAACACTGTAAGCATCCATCAATCTTTCTTCAAGTCTTCAGGCTCCCCCTTTCGTTAAACTTCCATGTTTTAGGGATCGACACCTTGCTTTCCGATTTACAAGCTCCCCCTTGCTTTGAGCTCGTCTTCAGACTCCCCCTTAGACTCTGCTTTCGGGATCGTAATCTGGTATCATATCTGCAATACTCATACATTTATAAGTAACAACATTTTAAACTTCCAAATATCCAGGAATTGTAACCTGGCTCACTCAAACCTTCTAAACAAATACTTTTCAACAAATTTCAGACTTTTGCAGTTTCATCAAACAGAATCAGAAACTGGCTTTTTAACAATATAAGCATCCAAATCCCTCACAGTTAATCATCCAAGTCCAAACTAATGACCTTGGAGATATCACAAACTGTTTTTGATTGATTTAAAAAAAAAACTCAAGTTTCAAATTAATGAACTTGTTTTATTTTCAGAAACACAATCAGCTTACTTAGATTTTGACACTCAGCATTTCAGACATCGGTTGTCGAAAATAAAGCAGAATAAAAAATGTTTTTGTATTTTTCTGAAAATATAAAGCAATAACGAAATATTTACAAACATATATACAGACACTATTTTTTTTTGAGTTTGCATTAGAGGATCATATCAGTTTCTGACAAGTCACAAGTACCATTGAGCTTAGTTACACATTAAGAATTAAACAATTCACTTAGATTGTCGATATACTAATCCACTTAAATTTTCACACAAATTTCAACTGATTCAGGATACGAATTAGATGTCTTAAGAACTTAAACTCATTCATGTGTCCCACCTCTTGAATATACTCCCGTATTCAGATCCCAATATTCAGTCTTACAGGTGAGTATACCTAGATGATATCTGTAAGGGGTTAAATGCGAATACCGTGAGAGCTCAGGTCAGAACTTCCGTTTAGCAGAGAGATGACGGTTTCGACTTTTGGTGTGTCCCCTTTAGAGGATCTTTTCTTCAATAGCAATGATTATCAATTTTATTGTTTCATCGTTTTTGCTGAGGGCGATGCTATATTTCAAGCAAGCAGAAAGTATTATACGGGGACTAGGCCATTGCTTCCGCAAAATCAGAAGTCCCGGGATAATACCCCATATATATCACTGAGTATAAAGACCTAGTATCTCAGAAAGAGGGACCTTTCAAACAAGATTTCAGGGGTTACCTATATATCCAAGTAGTGTTCCCCACGAAATAAGCAAGTTTGAATTTATGTTTATATCCCGAAAAAGTTTACTAAATGTATAAAAACCTATCGGCATATCATCAGTGAGACTGTTTAACGCTATTTAAACATTACATTTCTTTAGCATACTGTAACTGTCTACTGATGTACTATCATTTCCTCGTTTTACGCAAAAAAACTCAATTTTTTAATTTTATCATGTTTTTTACTTTTTCAAATTTTCAAATGTTTTTTGTATTTTCTGAAAATATTACTCCCCCTAAAATGCAAAATCATTTAAAAAAAATTTGACAAACCGATATTGATAGCTTCGTCTCGCCATCCATTTTCTGCTAATGTGCACTGTTTTGCAGAAAATCTAACATAATAAGTAACAATTACCCCCATGATTTACAACCCATTGATTTTCGACAGTTTGAAAACCGTTTTTCAATATTGTGAAAGTAATCATGTTTGTTCAGCCGTGAGGGTTTCGGCGTATTCAATCAACATATTTTTGAATTTTTCTAAGTTTTCAATTTTTAGGGTTTTTGAAATATTGTTTATTTATATACAGAAAACAAACAAACTCCCTGTTTCAACCAAACCAGGGTTCAGTAGCCTTCTCTTCCCGTTGTGCCAGGCTGCTCCAATTTCCAATCTCACAATCTTCGGTTTTGTTGAGCACCTTCACATTTAAACTACTTGAATTACTTGAACAATTTAGCCCAGGTCTGTTGGACCTTAGGCATTTCAACACAATATGTATCATGCAGTTTTGGAAAATCTTTGTCATCAAAGACTTTTTCAACGTTAACTTCAACTTTCTCATCTTTTACCAAAATCACTTGTTTCTTAATACTCCATGCTTGACCTTTCGGAGTACCACTTTTATAAAAATGTGAATCTTTTTGAACATTTTGACTTTGGACAACTACTTTTGGTTTCCAAAATTCTTGGGGTTTTGTCATGTCAACGGATGTTTTCCAACTTTGAGTTGTTCTAACTCTGGGTGTGTGAGAATTCCAGGTCTGTTTTGAATCGAACCTTTTCGGGTTTGATTTCCAAGTTTGGTTCGAAACAAACTTGTTTGTGTTGTATCTCCAAGTTTGTTTTGAGTCAAATTTGGTTGACCTGTGTTTCACATCCTCAGATTTCTGTTTCTCAACATTTTCAGACTTCTCTTTCAACTCAACATCAACAGGTTTCAGATTTGGACACTTGCATGCGAGATGTCCAATTTGATCACACTTAAAACAAGTTCTTTTTGAAACATCTTTAACCTGTGGTTGTTGCTTTTTCTTTTGAGAATAGAAATCTTCATTAGACTGTTGTCTAAATTGATAAACATATTTTTCCTCTTCTTCTAAACTTGTTCCTTGAACAAAGTTCATTTTTTCTTGATAATTTGGCATTACTTGTTCCTTCATATTCTTCTTTTTGTAACCAGGTTTGTTATAAAAAGTTTTCTGACCTTTTCCAGCAAACTTTGAAATCTCAGATTTCTCAATTTCAACCATTTTGAAAACTTTATCAACCTTTTCTGAAATCACATTCTGAATCGGGAATACAACATCTAAGAATAATTTGTCCGATCCAATCATGGTGTAAACCAATCCTTTTGAATCTTCATTCAAATTTTTCTTGGATTTTGAATTTTTCATATATCCATCATGAAAGTTACCTTCATTTTCATCCTGTGATTCAGATTTACCTGTATCAACTGACTCTTCTTTCAACACACTTTCAACGACCTTACCTACCACCTCTGAATCACTAACATCATCAGATTTGGAATAGGTTACGTCAATGTTATCTGGCAATTGATCTACCATGTTGAAAGCTTTTTCGACCTTTTCATCATCATAAAATGCAAACTTTTCCGGTGGTGGAACTTGATGAAACTCTGAGCCAATACCTTTCTTATTTTGCTCAGAATCTTTTCCATCCGGTTTTATGTTGAAAATACATTCAAGCACATATGACGACACATGGTAACTTTTTAACTTGTTGTTGTCCTGTTCTAAATCAGCAATCTATCTCTTTAGCTTAGCAACATCCTCAATATAAGAGTTAACAACACCTTGTTTTATTTCATACATTCGTTTAAGCTCTTTAGTTGTTTCAGACAAATGATTCATTCTAGATTGAGCAAATTTCATTTCATTCTTCACTTTTTCATATGATTCTTTTGTAATATGATACGCCAATTTTATTGAATCATATTCTTTCTTCATTTCTTGACAAACAATTTCCTTATGGTCACATTCTTCTGTCTTTTTCAAAACTTTTTCTTTCAAAACTTCATTTTCTTTTTCTAACTTTTTACATTTTTCCAAAAAAAAAATTCATCATTTTCTTTCAAAACTTTTTCATTTTTTAACATTTCTTTGCATTTATTTTTGAAAACTTCTTCAATTTTATTGAATTCAAGATTTCTTATTTTGAATTGTTTGTCTTTTTCAGTACAAGCACTGCACTTTTCCATGCATTTCTTGCACTGTTCAACGATTTTGATTTTAATTTCAGAATCCGAATTTACCTCAGTGATTGGCACTTCGGTGTTTGTTGCAGTCTCTGTCTGCTCCTGATCAGCATCATTCTGCTTTTCTTCAATACTAATTTCATCACCAGCATCACCAACTTCCAAATTCTCATTCTTTACTTCAGCCAAACTTTCAATTTTCTTCTCATCTTCTACAATCTGCTGTTCTTCAGTAACAGCTTTCTCAACTTCTACATTCACCACAACTTCTTCTTTCACTTCTTCCACAATCTTCACATCTTCCTCTTTAACAACCTCAACTTCCTTCACAACCTCAACTTCCTTCACAACCTCGACTTCAACAGCTTCGGCTTTAACTTCTTCAGCAATTTTCTTCAGATTTTTTACCATTTCTTCAACACTCTTCTTCATTCTCTCTTCATCCCTCTTCCTCAAACACGATGTCATGGCATATTTTATTTCCTTTTCATGCCTTTTTGCATATGTATCATCTTATAATACATTTCTATAGTATTCGGCAGATGAAGGAATTATGAGAAGAACATCTTCAAAAATTATGTCTTTCTTTGGAACGACAGGTTCACCTTCTCTGTTGAAGTAGCACTCTCTTTTCTTATCCCATCTCCTACTGCTAACGGCATTCTCATACTCCTCTTGCATTTCATTCATTCTGTTCAAAGCAATGTTTCTTTCTCGGTAAGTTTTCTCACTCAAAATCTCTTCTCTGGTTTTCTTTTTGACCTCAGCAACAACATTTTCTTCTTTGTTTTCATCTTTGATTTCAGCGACAAAAACATAATGTTGACTTTTTGATGTGTTTCTTCCATGAGCTGTAACGATATTTTCCAAACGATCTTCTTCTAGACAAATCTGGCTCCAATCATATCCTTCATCATCATGAAATACAACCAGTGCTCTTGATTTTTCTCTGGGTTTATCCTCAATCATTTTCAGCTCTTCTTTGCTTTGGTGGTAAATTGCCTTCCGGTAGTAGTCATCATTGAACGGATGTTCATTTCCTCCAACCGCAGAATTGTTGCATTCTCTCTTGAAATGACCTTTTTGCTTACATCTGAAGCAGGTCACTTTGGATTTGTCAAATCCAAGCTTCGTTGATAGACCACCCAATGATTGCTTCCCAGTAATCTCCATGTATCTCTGAGCTCTACAAATGCAACTTTCCAAACACCAACGGATGTCAATGAGTTCCATCTCTTCCGGATCAATCTGGTCGTAGTCTTCTTTGGTTAATTCGAAGTTTCCAATTTTGCCAGCTACCAGACCTTCATACGATTCCAAAACAGATGCAAGAAAACTCATTTGCTGCTTAGCTGCATTGATGCTCATAGCAGGAGAATTTTTCAATTTAAGAGCAATATTGCAAAGAATTTCTTCAGAATCTTCAGGACTTGCTTTTGAAGATGAATGATATCCAGAAATGTAGCTTGATGAAGTTGTTTGTGGTTCTTTCATCTTCTCACCACTGAATGCTGTCTTTGGTGATTCAGCAGCTTTCACCGAAGGTAAATTACCTTTGTAGTACAGACCAACATTCTGATGATGTGATGAACTGCTCATCTTGTTCTGTTTCTACAATTCAAGCTCATGAGTTTCAATTTTTTTCAAATAATGTATCAAGAGAAATTGTTTCATACAAAGCATCATTTTTCAAAATAATAACAAACGTTTGCCACTGATCAGCTCGTGGTAACGCTTCTATGACTTTATCAATTATTTCTTCTCTTGTTTTCACAATCTCAAAACGTTCAAGTTCAATTTTTAGGTGACAGAATCTCTCTATCATTTGCCTCACCGTCTCTCCTTTAATGCTATCAAACAGATCAAATTCTTTCTTTAACAGGGCAATTTTATTCTTTTTAATCTGTTTACCCCCCTCAGCTTTAACTCGTAAAGCTTCCCAAACCGATTTCGATGACCCATCATGGTTAAGCAATGCAAAAATGTCATTTCTAATTGCCGACTGCCGACTGGATCAAGGCAATCATTCTCTGTTCAGACGAGAATTCCTTTTTGTCCTCAACCCCTAATTTCTTCATAGGAATTTCCTCTCCTTTGTCATCTTTTGGTCTCTCATATCCAAACTCTAGACAGAACCAGCTTTCGTGTGCATACGCTTTTGCCCAGTTGAGAAACCGTTCTTTCCACCAAGTATAATCTTCAAAATTATCCAGCTTGGGTGGTTTGGAATAAGTTCCATAAAAATTGTCGTGATTTATATTTTCATTGACTGCTTTTGTAATTGACTTTGGTGTGACTGTTGATGTTTCGGAAGATTCGGATGTGAAAGCATTGAAAAACGTATTGTAGAATTCTTCAGCCATGGTTTGAAATTCTTGAATAACCTAGAGACAAAACAATCAAACAAACACAATCAGTTTAAACAATAACAAACAATTTGAAACAGACTGACACTCGGTTGATGCGAAATGATCTTGACGTGAAAAATCCACTTTTGGAGCGAAATAAGGATCTCAAGCGAAATCACTTTTGGAGCGAAATCACTTATTTAAGCGGAATATCAACTTTCAAGCGGAATCCATACTTTCAAGCGAAATAATTGATTCTTTTCAAGCGAAATTACTCTTTGAAGCGAAATAAGATGAATTTTCAAGCGAAATAGCGGATTCGAGCGAAATCAACTAAACTTTTCAAGCGAAATAAGCATGTCCGTTCAAGCGGAATTAGGTTTTTGGCCTGTTTTTGTCACTTTTAATCCATATTTTGGTCTGATTCTCTCAAGGCTTTGTTAAAATACAGTTTCGCATGTACTGTGAAAAATTCAATCCATTTTGACCGTGAAATCTTGTCCAAATTGAAAAAGGTGTAGAAGTCAGAAAATAGATGCAATCAAGCTAAACTCTTCCTCCTGTGCTCTGAAACCACTTGTAGGATCGTTGTACGACCTGACTGAGTCGATCAGAAGAGTTGTTTATCCGAATCAAAGGCGGAATCAATGACACGGACGCTCGATACAATTTCAACGTCTCATATATTGATATAATAGTGATTACAGCACCTGGAGACAATTCGGCAGCACTTCGTTACCGAATACGATACTCTAATTCCGCTTCAAATGAAACGGACAAGTGCCCTATATATAGATGACCTGATTTCGCTTGAAATGGACAAGACATGTTCAAGCGAAATCAACATTGTTGATTTCGCTTGAACTTGCCATTTGCAGTTTCAAGCGAAATTAGCATAACATTCACTAAACTCAGTTTCTAGCACCTCAAGCACTGTTTATCCTATCCTATCTCATTACATGACTCGATACAAGACGAAGTCAATAGACATAGTGCACTAACAATATTATCCCAAGTTATATAATTATTTGTCAAAATAATAAATATTTTAACTTAAATTATATTTATCAAATTTTGGAATAATAGTTAAAATAATATATTTTAACTTGTTACTTTTTATGTATTTATACATGTATATCCTTCCTAAGGGTGGGTGTATTTGTATTCGTATTCTTATACTTGTATATTTTTGCCAAGTATCGGTGGCGTATTCCGGTGTGTATTTATACGTACGAGAATACGTATCTTCTTGTGTTTATTAAGTATCCTTATACTTAATTTTCGTATTAATTTTTCTGGAATAATATATTTAATAAAAAATACATCAAAATATATATTTTAATAAATATTAGTTAGAGAAATTATTTATAATTTTTCCCTTGGCAAAAATGTTTACAAATCTCATACAAGTCTCCAAAAATAATATATTTCCAAGTCTAACTTAGAAAATATGTATAAATTTATTTTTTACTCAAAAATAATATATTTCAAGTTTATTAAAAAAATACATTTTCTCTCAAAAATAATGTATTTCACGTTTGTTTGAGAATGTATATATCTTCTTCCAAAAATGATACATCTTCTAATGATTCCAAGAAAAATATATATATTTTTATTTGCCCAAAAATAATATATTCTCTCATGGTAAAAAAATATGATATATTTTGTAGTAATTATGAAAATCCCATTCTCATTCTCTTGGTGTCCAAAATATCGATTACCAAAATATATACTTGTAAATAATTTTCCGGAATATTTTGTGAGTTATATTCCTTTGTTCGGTTTGTCCAATATTTAGGTATAATTGTCACACCCCAACCGATGACGGAAACATCGGGGCATGACACTGAGCGAAACAGATTGTCAAGAGAAATTCCATAACGACTAAATTACCAAATAGTTAATATTATGTCCCATACCATAACCCATTAAGTAATCTAATTATTACAGACATAGATATTCTCAAAACACATCATGTTCTGACAACTCAGATTTCGAATAAAATATAAATTGTCTTTGTTTCTAGACTCTCGGTCCTACTTGATTTCCACAAGAGCAGGCAAGCACATCCTAAGCATTCAAACACCTGTCACATACGTTAAAATAGAGGTCAATAAACATAGTGTAAAGGTGAGCATACAAGTTTGATAATAGCATATAGAGTTCGAAATCGTTTACGCATAACCAGCATGTACAACGTATAATGTGAAGCATGTAAGTTATCGACAAAGATCCTATCAATACCGCTGCGAGTAGCGAGTACGCAACACATATTCACCACTGTGAACACGTGAAGTAGTTGTCCTTAACAACCCCTGAATGAACAGGAGCTGAGTCCAAACTATAGTACTATCGTTGCTAAGGCAGGTAGATAGCAATCAATGTGTTAACATAACAAACAGGCATTCATTGAGTCACGTATAACATGCATTTGAGGTCAGCGTATAAATAGTGTTTGCGTTGTGTGATCGATGTGATTTAGAATAAGTAACGTATGTAACACCCAAAAGTGCATAAAGCAAAAAGGGATCGAGTATACTCACAGATTGTGTTTAACAAGTAAACACTCTCTTGGATTGAAGGGAGCGCTGAGAGAGATTAGCCTGAACAGTTCACGATAGCATAAACGATGAGCGGTGCGTAAAATGGTGCAAGTGTACCAAGGATCGCATGGTAATCCGATCGGATGGTCAGTCGATTGGGTGGCAATCTGTTCGGATGGTCATCCGATCAGATGGCCATTCGATTGGATTGTCACCTCGTTTGTGATGATGTGTGTGTGTATGATAGTTTGTATTTTGAAGTTTTCGTTGTAGCATTTTTAAAATAGAGAAGTATCTCTACCCTTCAGGTTGGTCGATCGAACGATGGCTCGATCGGACAGTAATCCGATTGGTAGGACACTTAGTGAAAACAAGTTCATAGCAGGACGATCACTCGATCGGATGGCTATCCGATCGAGTGGCAATCCGTATGTATTGAACATGTTGAAAATTTTTTAAGTATCAAAGTCCCAACGTCATACGATCGAACGGTCGCTGGATCGGATGGCAATCTGCTCGGGCGGTAATCCGTTCAACGTTCAGATCCTTGAAATGTTTGAATAAAAGTTTAAGTATGGAACCAAGTGCAACCCGATCGGATGGCCGGTCGATCGGATGGCAATCCGATCGGACGGCAGTCCGTCCCAACGGTCAGATCGTCTTTAACACTTGATTTCTTTTGAAGTTTTTGATGTGTGCAAAATGCAACATATAAATTACATCAACTATGGCATAAAACTAACCTTTTTTTAGTACTAATGTTGGAAAAAGTGTGTTTTTGTCTTCCTTTTGTATTTTCAGGATTAAATGAGCTCAAATTAACAAAAGAAGCAAAAAGGCAGCTAAATCTAACATAAATACAAGAAAAGGAATAAACGTGGCATGCCCGACCTCCCCGAAACCTTCTTCCCAAGCAAAACAAGAGAGCAGAAGGCTGAACACGCCCCGTGCTCAGTGAGCACGGGGGCGTGCCCAAGTGTCAGCATAAAAGACAAAGTTGTAGAAGCTTCCATCGCTCACCACGGGGCCGTGCTCAGCGGACACGGGGTCGTGGTCAACTATAAGATTCGCAGAATCCAGGCAAATCTTGATAGTACAGATATGCTTCTACACACGGGGTCGTGCCTAGCGGACACGAGGCCGTGGTCAACTAATAAAGACAAGAGCAATTAATGAAGACAGAGAAGGATGTGGACACGGGGCCGTGCCCACTGGACACGGGGCTGTGCCCGAGCTTCTGTTCAGCCTATAAATAGGAGTGCTTGGTTCAAGCTCAAACCATCCCTTGGCACACCACCTCTCTCACACTTCATCCACCACCCACCACCACCATAACACCATCATCCACCACCATCATCCATTGTCCATCATAGAGTGTGTGAGTCATCTCGGGATCCAAGATTGATCGTAAGAGTTCTTGACAATCAAGGCCATGTTTGCCTAAGTCTCTTACATCACTTGGTGAAGACAAAGTGTCTAGTATAATACTTTTTATTTTTAATCTTTTCGCACTTTTTAATTGGTTATGTATTAATGACTTTAATAACTAGTTTCTTATGTTGAAGGTGATTTTTCCTTATCGTTTGTCCGTGGTGTCTTGGAATTATTTTACTGTCTATATAAAATAAAAGATTTTCACCATTCATATCTCCACGGTCTATATGGAGGTATGTTGGCTACCTGGTCGGGGGTTAAGGGAACGGTTTGGTAAGAGTCTTGCCATTGTTCAGTGTATAGATCCTGCAAAGGACCTGGGTCAAATTTAGTAGGACCTCCTTCAATACTTAACGGTATTGGATGGCGGGGGTCCAAACTCTTTGATCCCCTCATAAGTTAAACTACTATTAAAACTTTAACCCGGCTACTTAGGACTGTATCCCTGCTGACTTAGATTACTTAGCCGAGGGTAACGTCGCCTTCAAAAGAGGGGCCTACCACATTATGCATTAATAACTTAATTAATTATCTTTCAATAATCCGACCCTTTAGGATTGTATCCTTGCTGACTCAAACTACTGGGTTGAGGGTAACGTCACCTTCAAAAGAGGGGCCTACTACAATAACTAAGATAATCTCTTAAATAGTGCAAAAGTGCGGAAATAATCAAAGGTTACACTAAACACGAGTCGGAGCCAAGTGATTCATCTTGTCTATCTGTTTTTACTTTTATTTTTATTTTTCAGCATTTTAGATAGTTTTTATTTTCTTAGTTTAAAACATTTTTCTAAACTTTTGATTTGATTAGACGTTGAGGATAAACCGGTATTAAAAGCTCTTGTGTCCTTGGACGACCTCGGTATCTTACCAACACAATACTACGCTCACGATGGGTGCACTTGCCCATATGTGTGTTTAGTGTTAGTAAATATCGTGTTTTATAAATTTAAAACATAGCAAAAAAAAGTGTAAAAGGGCTTAAAATATACTTAAACTTATATACACACTTCACACGAATCAAGTTTTTGGCGCCGTTGCCGGGGACACAAGGATTTTAAGAAAGTTAGGAATCAGCGGCCAAATCGTTTTTCTTATTTTTCGATTTTTTTAGGATTTTTCTTAGTTTTTCAGCTTCTGCAGAACTCAGCACGGGCCGTGCCCGCTAAACACGCCCCGTGCCCAATCATTGGAACTGGAAATCTTGTTTTAAGTCAGACAGTAAGCTGAACACGGGGCTGTGCTCACTCAACACGCCCCGTGCCCAAGATTCAGTTACTGAAAACAGAACCGTAAGATCCCGACGGTTGGTAATTTCTGACACAAACATGAGTGATACTGATACTTTTTACTTTCGGCACTCTTATGGTACGTGGTGTCAATTATGTGGTGGTACCCATAAGGAATTAGAATGTTATTTTCTAAATTATAAGCCCCACTATATAGACCCATCGTTTTCTTGTATCCTTAAGAGGGGCGAAAGTAAAAATAATCCCTATCTCTCCCTTGAATGCTCCCAACCAGATTTTCTAGGAGAAATGCTTCTTGATGAATTATTTCAATTAGAAGATCTAATTCTTAATTGGTTAAAAGAACTTAGGATAGATTTCAATAATTTATCTCAAGATGATAACCAAGAAGAAGTGTTGGAATCGCATTCAAACAACTTCGTTGTCCCCGACGATACTTCTAACTCTAGAGAGGACTTGAGCGATAGTCGTCCCTGTGCCGATTGTGCCGTGAAGGACTCCCCCATCGACTTCGTTCGATGCATACATAGACCTGAGCGATTCGGCATACACCTTCTTTAACGAGAGCCCGGGAAAGGGTTGGACTTGTCCACCTACTTATAGCATAGGAATAACCCTCACCGACAACCTCTTGCATTCTAGTCTTAATCTAGATCAATTAAGGTATCTTAGGCACTTTGGGGTTGTTCCATCCAGTAAGGAACTGCCCGATCCGGAAAAGTTCCTTAAAAATAGACAAACTTCATAACCAGCCCTTCGACACGGGGCCGTGCCCAGGTCAACACGCCCCCGTGTCCACCAAAAGATTCCCTTCTGACTTTTTGTCAGAATACGGACAAAATGTGTCAGGATCTTGCCTGCACACGGGGCCGTGTCCAGCCGACACGGGGCCGTTTCTAGTATGCTATCGTTTTCTATAAATGCAGCCAAGAATCCTGCACATTTGGACCATCCAGGGACAGAGATTTGGAAGGATTTTCTAACTTACCATCCTAGGTATGTTCTAAAAGAAGTTTCTAACAAACATCTTGTCCCTACCTCTTTTATCCATTACCTTCTTCTTCATCTTTCTTGCAACAACACCTCCATTAAAACTTGATTCCAAGCTTTATTGTGGTGTTTGTTAACTTTTTGCTCAAGGAATCTTGTTAAAAATAAGTTACACAACATTGTTTTAAGTTATTTCTGTTCAAAAATGCTTCATAAGTTGGGAAAATAATTTGAGACTCCAAGATTCCTTGTTCTAAAAAACTGCAGAAAGGTGAACACGGGGCCGTGTCCGTAGTACTGTTTCATTAAAATGAACTATTTTTGGTTTGTTTTCGTAGAATGTCTAGCCAAAACAGTGGAACCTCTTCTGCGCACTCCAGGAACAGTCGAAGGGAAAGGAGGCCATCAATTGAAGCAACTCTCGTACGATACGTGATGGCGTTACATGAAGCTCTTGACGAGATGACTTCGGTAGAGGAGGTCCTGATAGACCGTATAAATTATCTTACGGTGGGGTTGGAAAACAATTTTCAAGAAATAAACCTCTTGCACCAAAGGTTAAACATTCTTGTAACACCTCCAATGGAACCAATCCTCCCTCAAGAGGATTGGAACCTAGCACTTGGAATCCCCAATCCTACCGGTTGGGACGACATTCCAGCGGAACCTCCTCTTGAAGATCTACAAGAAGTCCCGGTGGAGGTTGCACCTCCTCAAACCAATGCCAATGAGCCCGCTTTTCTTCTCCCTAGGGAGATAGAAGAATGGCTTGCCGACGTGTGAGGAACCCATGCCCGGAGAAAGAAGTTTTTTCAAGCCACATTTAACCGAGGGATTTACCTTTTCGGAAATTTTGCTAATAAAATAAGTAGTAGGCTAGAACTTCTTGGTTTAGATTTCTTGTGTTTCTTTGACCTAACAATCTAGTATTTTAACTTTTAGACTATTATGTAATTCTCTCTATGACTTAATGAATGATGGTTTTAGTTAATTTGGTGTTTGGATGGTGTTGAAACGAATAAAACACACTCGGGATGGCAAAGGATAACAAGGGAAACTTGAACCAGCACCCCATGCAGGAAAACAGGGCCATCCGACAATTTTCTTCATTAACAGTAAGCTCAGCACGGGCCGTGTCCGTCCAACACGGCTCCGTGCTGCACAGTCTGCAGAAATGACCCAGTTCAGGTAAACTGGACACGGGCCGTGTTCACCCAACACGCCCCCGTGTCCAGGCTTCTGTTTCTTTTGTTTAATTTTTGTTACTGGCACTTGAACACGGGGCCGTGCCCGGACAACACGAGGCCGTGTCCAGCGCCTAGTAACACAAATTTTTGGTTAATTCACACCTTTTACACATTCAATCAACCTAAAAACTTATTTTTGGGACACATTGAGGACAATGTGTAATTTAAGTGTGGGGGGGGGGGGATGCTAAAACCTTGAATCTTGCAAGTCCTAATAACAAGCCTTACACAAAACTCTATTGGAACCGCTAATCACCCCAAAAATTTTTCAAAAATTTTCATTTTTTTATTTGTCTAGGTTTAATTTGGGAATTTCAAAATTCTAAAAAGGTTATATCTTTACAAATTTACAACCGATAGCGTCGTGATAAAAAGAACCAACATAAGAAAATTATGAAAAGGCATGACAAGCTTAGTTAAAATTTAATTATATATACTTGATCACATAAAAACCCATTCCCACAAAAGTGAGTTTTGAGCCTTTATTGAGCATACACATACATATCTTTAAATTAAATGCTCATTTTTCGTTTCTTGTGTGAATAGCCGCTTGGTTCTTACAACTCTAGAACTTGCCACGACGATACATTCCCGTTCCTTACCAACTTAAACCCGAGTAAGTAAATGATGGAGGCATTAGGACTAACCCTTTTTATTTCTATACCATTATTTTTCTTTTTTTTACCACCTACCCAAAAATCCCCCTAGTTAACCCCTTTTGAGCCTAAACCTTTTCATTTCTTAACCCAAACCAAACACCCTTTCACCCACCAAAACCCTTTTTATTTTTAACCATTTATTTTAGTAACAAGCCCGGTTTTTCGTATGACTTTCAAAAGAAAAAAAAGAGAGAAAGTCATATGAAAACCGACGCTTGTTGCGCTTTTTGCCCTTTTACTAACCACTAACCCAACCACCTACCTTTAACCCAAGCCTAACCCTTCACCCAAAAAAGTCCTCTTGATATTTACAAAGGTATATAGTTAAAAAGGAGGATGATTGATTGCTTGGCAAGCTTATGGTAGGAGTAAGTTCCATGCCGCTCTCGAGTGATTCACTAAAATACATCTCCGGGCGAGTGTTAAGTGATCCCCCGTGAGGTATGTGAACTTGTATATAAATAAAATTTTAAAGAGGCATGTTATGCCCTAATAAGTAATTTATCTTATGAAAAGTTTTAAATAAATCATGACGAATAGGATTGTAAATAAATAAAAATAAAACTTAGTAAAGAATCTTGGAGATCCCGACACTCTGTGACAAGCCCAAAAATCTTCTCTTCTACCCATTCCATTTGGGAGTGTAAAGCCATATTATAAAGAGTTTTGCTTGAGGACAAGCAAAGATTCAAGTGTGGGGGTATTTGATGTGTGCAAAATGCAACATATAAATTACATCAATTATAGCATAAAACTAACCCTTTTTTAGTACTAATGTTGGAAAAAGTGTGTTTTTGTCTTCCTTTTGTATTTTCAGGATTAAATGAGCTCAAATTAACAAAAGAAGCAAAAAGGCAGCTAAATCTAACATAAATACAAGAAAAGGAATAAACGTGGCATGCCCGACCTCCCCGAAAGCATCTTCCCAAGCAAAACAAGAGAGCAGAAGGCTGAACACACCCCGTGCTCAGTGAGCACGGGGGCGTGCCCAAGTGTCAGCATAAAAGACAAAGTTGTAGAAGCTTCCATCGCCCACCACGGGGCCGTGCTCAGCGGACACGGGGCCGTGGTCAACTATAAGATTCGCAGAATCCAGGCAAAGCTTGATAGTACAAATATGCTTCTACACACGGGGTCGTGCCCAGCGGACACGGGGTCGTGGTCAACTAATAAAGACAAGAGCAATTAATGAAGACAGAGAAGGATGTGGATACGGGGCCGTGCCCACTGGACATGGGGCCGTGCCCGAGCTTCTGTTCAGCCTATAAATAGGAGTGCTTGGTTCAAGCTCAAACCATCCCTTGGCACACCACCTCTCTCACACTTCATCCACCACCCACCACCACCATAACACCATCATCCACCACCATCATCCATTGTCCATCATAGAGTGTGTGAGTCATCTCGGGATCCAAGATTGATCGTAAGAGTTCTTGACAATCAAGGCCATGTTTGCCTAAGTCTCTTACATCACTTGGTGAAGACAAAGTGTCTAGTGTAATACTTTTTATTTTTAATCTTTTCGCACTTTTTAATTGGTTATGTATTAATGACTTTAATAACTAGTTTCTTATGTTGAAGGTGATTTTTCCTTATCGTTTGTCCGTGGTGTCTTGGCATTATTTTACTGTCTATATAAAATAAAAGATTTTCACCATTCATATCTCCACGGTCTATATGGAGGTATGTTGGCTACCTGGTCGGGGGTTAAGGGAACGGTTTGGTAAGAGTCTTGCCATTGTTCAGTGTATAGATCCAGCAAAGGACCTGGGTCAAATTTCGTAGGACCTCCTTCAATACTTAACGGTATTGGATGGCGGGGGTCCAAACTCTTTGATCCCCTCATAAGTTAAACTACTATTAAAACTTTAACCCGGCTACTTAGGACTGTATCCCTGCTGACTCAGACTACTTAGCCGAGGGTAACGTCGCCTTCAAAAGAGGGGCCTACCACATTATGCATTAATAACTTAATTAATTATCTTTCAATAATCCGACCCTTTAGGATTGTATCCTTGCTGACTCAAACTACTGGGTTGAGGGTAACGTCACCTTCAAAAGAGGGGCCTTCACGAGTCAGAGCCAAGTGATTCATCTTGTCTATCTGTTTTTACTTTTATTTTTATTTTTCAGCATTTTAGATAGTTTTTATTTTCTTAGTTTAAAACATTTTTCTAAACTTTTGATTTGATTAGACGTTGAGGATAAACCGGTATTAAAAGCTCTTGTGTCCTTGGACGACCTCGGTATCTTACCAACACTATACTACGCTCACGATGGGTGCACTTGCCCATATGTGTGTTTAGTGTTAGTAAATATCGTGTTTTATAAATTTAAAACTAGGCAAAAAAAGTGTAAAAGGGCTTAAAATATACTTAAACTTATATACACACTTCACACGCATCAGTTTTGTAGTATTGAACGAGACGTTTCGATATCTTGCTTGAACAATAGAACCCTTATCTCGGCCCAAGTGACCCGACCGAACAGGAATCACACTAGTCCGACCGTTTCACGGTTCGCGTCGGTAGTTCATGTTCAAACCCGAAATCAATCTCTTTCTCGGATAAAATTCAGATCTAGAACTAACCCATCACTAAGAACGAATAGAAGATCAGAACGAGCTCCAATTCTATCGGTTTTGAGTGCATTGAGTGTAAAAGAGTTGAAAGAAAGTTGGAAAACCTTCTCTCAATCCTTTTAACCATGAATTTGTGTAGATCTAAGTGAAAACATTGATTAATGTTGTGGAAATCCTTCAGATCTAAGTTGTTCTTGGTGGAATGAAGCCAAACATTGAAGTTCATAAGAACTCCATGATGACATCATCCTAGAACACCTCAAATCCGGTGATTTCACGGTTAAAAGTTAAGATTCAAAGGTGAAAATGATGTAGAAGTGCGTGTAGATCATAGAAGTACAAGATTTAGGTTGAAAACTTACAAGAATCGAGAGGAATGAAGGCTGAAGGTTGGCTGGTTGAACAAGGGAGCTGTCACATCACAATGATGTGACAGGTGGGTATTTATAGGGTTTCCCAAAAAGGAAAGTGGGGGAAGTGGCTGGTCGATCGAGTGGCAACTCGATCGGGTGGCAGCCCGATCGGGTAGCAACTCGATCGGATGGCCACCCGATCGGATGGCCACTCGGTCGGTTGGCCACTCGATCAACTTGTCCAGCGCGATGAGTTTTGTCGTTTCGATTCGATTTCGATGCGATAGATTGTGATTGCGACTAACACCTCAACATAAACATAACATGCACAAGTAACACGTAAATAGCACACACACATAAAACAATATCCAGAACACATAATTCGGGTTGCGATAGCGATAAGCGATAAATCGGTTAAGCATGCGATCAAATAGCGATTAAACATCGATTATTAATAGATACTCCACATAATACAACTAAAGCAATTTAATAGATAGATTTGATTACAAGTCAAAGAAGTCAAAACAGTAGTTGGGCAAGGAGTGACAGATCGCAATTAGCAATCTTTTCTTCCTTTGACTTCAATCTTGACTTTGACTTTTGAAAGACGGGGTGTTACAGCCTCCCCTACTTAAGGGAATTTTGTCCCGAAATTAGGCTTCAGCCATAACAAACAACTGCGGGTACTTCGCCTTCATGTCGCTTTCGAGTTCCCATGTGAACTCTGCGCCTCGTTTGCCTTCCAAGCGAACCTTCACAATGGGAATGCTTGAGCGCCTGAGTACCTTAGTTTCTCGTCCCATGATCTCGACAGGCTTTTCCATGAAGTGTAATGTTTCGTCCACTTGCAAGTCCTCAAGAGGGACATGTAATTCTTGGTCAGCCAGGCATTTTCTGAGGTTCGAAACATGGAAAGTCGGATGGACATTACTCAGTTCCTTTGGTAGTTTGAGTCTGTAGGCTACCTTTCCAATCCTTTCCAGAATCTTAATGGGTCCAACATATCGAGGCGCGAGCTTTTCTTTCTTGCCGAATCTGATCACTCCCTTCCAAGGTGCAACCTTTAGGAGTACGTGATCGCCAACGTCAAATTCGAGGGGCTTGCGGCGTCTATCAGCGTAACTTTTTTGTCGGCTCCGAGCTTTCAACAAATTGTCTCGAATTTGGAGGATTTTGTCTGTCGTTTCTTGCAAAAGCTCGGGACCGGTAATTTGCGTGTCTCCGATCTCGTGCCATACAATAGGCGATCGACATCTTCATCCATATAGAGCCTCAAATGGTGCTATTTGTATGCTAGAATGATAACTGTTATTGTACGAGAATTCGACCAAAGGTAAGTATGCGTCCCAATTACCACCGAAATCAATGACACACGAACGGAGCATGTCTTCAAGGGTACGAATCATTCTTTCAGTCTGACCGTCAGTTTGGGGATGGAAGGCGGTACTTAGATTAAGAGTAGTACCGAGAGCAGACTGAAATGATTCCCAAAAACGCGAGGTAAACCGACCATCGCGGTCAGAGATGATGTCGCGAGGCGTCCCATGTCGACTAATGATCTCGTTAGTGTAGATTCGGGCTAATCTTTCTACCTTGTAGTCTTCTCGTATCGGCAGGAAGTGAGCTGACTTGGTTAAACGGTCAACCACAACCCATATGCTATCATGACTAGATTGAGAACGCGGAAGTTTCGTTATGAAGTCCATGGCTATACTCTCCCACTTCCACATCGGGATCTCGGGTTGAACGAGTAAGCCAGAGGGTCTTTGATGCTCAGCCTTGACCTTGGAACAGGTCAGGCACTTCAAAACATAGATTGCGATATCCTTTTTCATGCCCGGCTACCAGTACTTGTAACGCATGTCCTGGTACATCTTGTCAGCACCGGGATGAATGGAATATCGAGACTTGTGGGCTTCGTCCATCAGAAGTTGTCACAAGTTTGTACGCTTGGGAATCCAGATTCGATCCAAGTAGTAAAAGATACCATTTGACTTATTCTCGAATTGGGCACCATCGTTTAGAATTATTTCCTTCTTCAAAGTTTGCTCGGTAAAACAAGCATGCTGCGTGTCACGGATGAGAGCTTCGAGGTTAAACTGGGCTTGGGAGTTACGAATGCTCAGCAAGTAGCTTCGTCGACTGAGGGCAACGGCAACGACATTTGATTTACCTGGATGGTAACGAATCTCACAGTCGTAATCGTTGAGTAGTTCTACCCACCGTTTTTTACGCATATTCAGTTCCCTTTGGTCAAAGATGTGTTGTAGGCTCCTATGATCGGTGAAGATCGTACACTTGGTACCATAAAGGTAGTGTCTCCAAATATTTAACACAAAAACAACTGCACCAAGCTCGAGGTGTGTGTGGTGTAGTTCTTCTCGTGGATCTTGAGCTGTCGAGAAGCGTACGCGATAACCTTGTCTCGCTGCATAAGAACACAACCAAGACCAAGGTTCGAGGCATCGCAGTAGACTACGAAGTTGTCGTTTCCGTCGGGCAATGAAATCATGGGAGCATTGCAAAGCATAGTCTTGAGGGTTTGAAAGGCTTCCTCCTGTTTAGTTCCCCAAACAAAAGGTTTATCCTTATGCGTAAGAGAGGTTAACGTCACGACGATCTTAGAGAAACCTTCGATAAAACGACGATAATAGCCTGCCGGTCCTAGAAAAGAAGGGACTTCAGACGGATTCTTGGGCATAACCCAACTCTTAACGGCTTCGATCTTCGCAGGGTCAACGTGGATATCCTGACTATTGACAATGTGACCCAAGAATTGAACCTCCTCTAGCCAGAATTCACACTTGGAGAACTTGGCGTAGAGGTGGTTCCCCTGAAGTAACTCAAGAACCAAACGTAGATGCTGCGAGTGTTTGGCTTTTGATTTTGAATAGATCAAGATATCATCGATGAATACGATCACGAAGCGATCAAGGAAGGGTTTGCACACTTGATTCATCAAGTCCATGAAGACTGCAGGAGCGTTGGTCAAACCAAAAGGCATGACAACGAACTCGAAATGACCATAGCGGGTTCAAAAAGCGGTTTTGGGGACATCTTCCTCTTGAATGCGCAGTTGGTGATAGCCTGAACGTAGATCGATCTTAGAAAAACACGTAGCACCTTGTAGCTGATCAAAAAAATCATCGATTTGAGACAAGGGATAGCGATTCTTGATTGTCAACTTATTCAACTCCCTATAATCGATGCACATCCTGAACGATCCATCCTTCTTTTTGACGAAAAGGACAGGCGCGCCCCATGGAGAGGTGCTAGGGTCAATAAAGCCTTTGTCAAGAAGTTCCTGGAGCTGACTTAAGAGTTCGCGCATTTCAGAAGGAGCGAGGCGGTAAGGCGCTTTCGCAACAGGGTTGGCTCCAACAATGAGGTCGATTCAGAAATCGATGTCACGAGCCGGAGGTAATCCCGGTAGATCATCAGGGAAAACTTTTGGAAATTCACGAACAACAGGGACCTGATCCACCTCCTTAACTTCCTTTTTCTCTGCAACTACAATGTGCGCCAAGAAAGCTTGGTATTCCTTGCAGAGATACCTGCTAGCCTGAACACACGACATGAGTTGGAGTTTCTTCGACGCGACTTCGCCCTAGACACACAATTGATCACCAATCGCGAGCGAGAATCAAATCATCTTATCAAAGCAAACAACTTTAGCATGGTTTTCACGAAGAAAGTCCATGCCTACTATGACATCAAAACTTCTGAGTTGCATCAGAATAAGGTCGATAGGAAAAACGTGATTGTTGAGCTCGAGAGTACAATCACGAAGAACAGAGTTGACAGCGACGGTTCTTCCGGTGGAAACTTCAACATCGAACATCGAGGGGAGATGAGCGCACTTACGATTGAGGAGCTTTTCGAATTCAAACGATACAAAACAGTTATCCGTTCCAGTATCAAATAAACATGTAGCATATATACCATTGACGAGGAACCTTCCCTTGACCACATTGTTATCGTCTTGGGCTTGGCGGGCGTTAATTTTGAATGCACATCCGCGTGCTGCTGCTTACTGTTGTTGTTGCTGAGGCTGCTGCTGTTGTGGCTCTTGCTTGACCACTCTGTTCGGGCACATGTTGGCGAAGTGGTTGGGATCACCACACGCATAGCAAGCTCTAGCATTGACCGCGGGTGCCTGAGCCACTTGTAGCCTTGAGGAGCAGCAAGTAGAGCTTGATGAGCAGGAGCTTGACCTTAAGTGGGAGCGGGGTTTTGACGTGGACCTGTACGGCAGTTGGCAGTGAAGTAGCCGTACATGTTGCAATGAGCGCAGTATCTGCAGGCGATTCCCACTGGATGATGATAAGTACAAGTAGGGCATGCCGGGTGAGGACCAGTATACGCACGCTTTTCCGGCGGTGCGTTGGTAACCGGGGCCGCTACTTGGCGGTGTTGATGTTGCTGAGGAGCTGGTACGGCTTGAAGCGGGGCAGCATTGGTCACGGCACAGTTCTTGTTGTTGGAACTGCTGTTGTTCTTTCTCTTGCGTCTTGAGAGCTTGGATGACTGAGAAGCGGTGGCGGTTTCAGGTGTTGCAGCAGTGGTAGCTTGATGCAGATTCTTGGGAGCTTTGTCCCAGACACCAGACTTGACTCGCTTGTCATTGATCTCAGCTGAGAGCAAGTAGGTTTCTTTAATCGTTGTCATCTTTGCTGCTTGAACAAAGTCAGCCACACAATCCGGAAGAGCACGGATATACTTTTTGATGGCGATATCGGGTGTCTTGACTTGATCCGGACAGATAATACTAAACTGCTTGAAGCGTGCAGTCAAACCAGCGTTGTCACCTTCCTTCTGTTTACTATGCCAGAATTCGTATTCTTGTGTAGTTCACTCATGATCTGAGGGATAACCTTTGCCATTTTCTTAGTAATCATAGAGGCGAGGCGTTTATCTGCTTGCTTTCGGAGTGCAGCTTAAGTAGCGCGAGATCCAGATGACGACATTGTCTGCAACAGACATCGTCACAGGACTCAACACAAATTTCGATTATTCCTAGTATAGTCTAGCGATTTACCATAAAACTCAGGAACATGTATCCACATAAACACATAATCACACAGGCACATAAACACCTAAGCACATAGGCACGCAGAGCACAGAAACACATAAACACATAAGGCACAGAAGCACATGAGGCAGTCAGAGTACAGAAACCTGACTATATGTTACACGTATTCCCTATCCTTCACAGCGTGTATAGCGATTGCGAGTATCGAGCAGTGATTGCGAATAATGACCAGCGATTTGTTAGCGTGTTGAGGTAGGTGTGCAGTGCGAGTCGTGCGTATTGATCGAATTAAACAGCGAAAATAAATCACCAAAATCGAACACGTAATCACATAGAACACATAAAATCCACATAAAATCGACAAATATCAGAGTCAGCAGTTGCGGGCTCAGAATCGAAACACATAGAAATCGAGAATAGATTGTCTTTGGCTAGATAGACGTCGACTACCCAAAGCGATTCAACTATTCACAAGAACTTTAAGTGCACACTTTGGCCTTCTGGACTGTGCTCTCGCTTCGATTCGAGCAATCGGCACACATCCTTCCAGTTACAATGTGACCTCAAGTCGTTGGAGTCCGTCGAGACTTTGGTAAGAGCTTTGTGAAACCACATTAGAGAGCGGAATGAATCATCAAGGTTCGGGTTTCACCCCTAACTTAGCGACTACATTCCTGCTGGTGTGATAAAATCACGAGATTGATAAGGAGATTTGCGCCGAAGTATGGATTTCACTCCTAATTCAACGCAAATTTCTCTTGTTGTATAGTAAAAATATTAATTCGAACGAGTAATCTGGTCGAGAGTTTGCGGTTTCCACACCTAATCTGAACCAGATTATCCATTTGTGTGTGAAATCAGCCTTAGGAAAGGCTGATTTTGTGCAGAATTGTAGCATGCGATGCTCGCGCAAGTGTGTAGTGTACAGCGAGGTCGAGCGAGACATAGCGAGTAAGCTCGTGCAAAACCCCTACTGGGTATGCACAAGTCGGTCTGTTGGTACTTAGACTATAGACTAGGTCGTTCTAATACATCGACCCGGACTAGGTCGAGTCTTGCCTAATTCCCTATAGTTATGGCTCTGATACCAATCTGTCACACCCCAACCGATGACAGAAACATCGGGGCATGGCACTGAGCGAAACAGATTGTCAAGAGAAATTCCATAACGACTAAATTACCAAATAGTTAATATTATGTCCCATACCATAACCCATTAAGTAATCTAATTATTACAGACAGAGATATTCTCAAAACACATCATGTTCCGACAACTTAGATTTCGAATAAAATATAAATTGTCTTTGTTTCTAGACTCTTGGTCCTACTTGATTTCCACAAGAGCAGGCAAGCATATCCTAAGTAATCAAACACCTGTCACAGACGTTAAAATAAAGGCCAATACACATAGTGTAAAGGTGAGCATACAAGTTTGATAATAGCATATAGAGTTCGAAATCGTTTACGCATAACCAGCATGTATAACGTATAATGTGAAGCATGTAAGTTATCGACAAAGATCCTATCAATACCAATGAATGCGAGTTGGCTGCGAGTAGCGAGTGCGCAACACATATTCACCACTGTGAACACGTGAAGTAGTTGTCCTCAACAACCCCTGAATGAACAGGTGTTGAGTCCAAACTATAGTACTATCGTTGCTAAGGCAGGTAGACAGCAATCAATGTGTTAACATAACAAGCAGGCATTCATCGAGTCACGTATAACATGCATTAGAGGTCAGCGTATAAATAGTGTTTGCGTTGTGTGATCGATGTGATTTAGAATAAGTAACGTATGTAACACCCAAAAGTGCATAAAGCAAAAAGGGATCGAATATACTCACAGATTGTGTTTAACTAGTAAACACTCTTTTGGATTGAAGGGAGCGCTGAGAGATATTAGCCTGAACAGTTCACGATAGCATAAACGATGAGCGGTGCGTAAAATGGTGCAAGTGTACCAAGGATCGGATGGCAATCCGATCGGATGGCCAGTCGATTGGATGGCCAGTCGATCGGGTGGCAATCCGTTCGGATGGTCATCCGATCGGATGGCCATTCGATTGGATTGTCACCTCGTTTGGTGAGGATGTGTTTGTGTATGATGGTTTGTATTTTGAAGTTTTCGTTGTAGCATTTTTAAAATAGAGAAGTATCTCTACCCTTCAGGTCAGTCGATCAAACGACGGCTCGATCGGACAGCATTCCGATTGGTAGGACACTTAGTGAAAACAAGTTCACAGCAGGACGGTCACTCGATCGGATGGCTATCCGATCGGGTGGCAATCCGTATGTATTGAACATGTTGAAAATTTTTTAAGTATCAAAGTCCCAACGTCACACGACCGGACGGTCGTTCGATCGGATGGCAATCCGATCGGGCGGTTATCCGTTCAACGTTCAGATCCTTGAAATAGAATAAAAGTTTAAGTATGGAACCAAGTGCAACCCGATCGGATGGCCGGTTGATCGGATGGCAATCCGATCGGACGGCAGTCCGTCCCAACGGTCAGATCGTCTTTAACACTTGATTTCTTTTGAAGTTTTGTAGTATTGAACGAGACGTTTCGATATCTTGCTTAAACAACAGAACCCTTATCTCGGCCCAAGTGACCCGACCGAACAGGAATCACCCTAGTCCGACCGTTTCACGGTTCGCTTCGGTAGTTCATGTTCAAACCCGAAATCAATCTCTCTCTCGGATAGAATTCAAATCTGGAACTAACCCATCACTAAGAACGAATAGAAGATCAGAACGAGCTCCAATTCTATCGGTTTTGAGTGCATTGAGTGTAAAAGAGTTGAAAGAAAGTTGGAAAACCTTCTCCCAATCCTTTTAACCATGAATTTGTGTAGATCTAAGTGAAAACAATGATTAATGTTGTGGAAATCCTTCAGATCTAAGTTGTTCTTGGTGGAATGAAGCCAAACATTGAAGTTCATAAGAACTCCATGATGACATCATCCTAGAACACCTAAAATCCGGTGATTTCACGGTTAAAAGTTAAGATTCAACGGTAAAAATGATGTAGAAGTGCGTGTAGATCATAGAAGTACAAGATTTAGGTTGAAAACTTACAAGAATTGAGAGGAATCGAGAGAAATGAAGGCTAAAGGTTGGCTGGTCGAACAAGGGAGCTGTCACATCACAATGATGTGACAGGTGGGTATTTATAGGGTTTCCCAAAAAGGAAAGTGAGGGAAGTGGCTGGTCGATCGAGTGGCAGCTCGATCGGGTGGCAGCCCGATCGGGGGGCAACTCAATCGGAGGGCAACCCGATCGGATGGCAATCCGATCGGATAGCCACTCGGTCGGTTGGCCACTCGATCCACTTGTCCAGCGCGATGAGTTTTGTCATTTCGATTCGATTGCGATGCGATAGATTGCGATTACGATTAACACCTCAACATAAACATAACATGCACAAGTAACACGTAAATGGCACACACATGTAAAACAATATCCAGAACACATAATTCGGGTTGCGATAGCGATAAGCGATAAATCGGTTAAATTTTTTAGAATTGCAGATGTTGTACCAGATTACGATCCCGATAGCCGAGTTTAATGGGTAGTCTGAAGACGAGCTCATCGCAAGGGGGTGCTTGCAACAGGAAAGCCAGGTATGGATCCCAAAAGCACGGAAGCTTAACGAAAGGGGGAGCAGCTGAAGCAGAAGACAGATCCACGGGGAGTCTGTTAGATTAAAAGAGGGAGTATGTGATTGCTGAAGATGTCAATCCTTCAAGAAGACTCAGAGAGAGAGAAAAAATAAGATGCTACGAGATTGACTGCGGCAATATCCAAGGGAGAGTCTGTGAGTGCACGAATGTCTATCGCCTCCGTCAATCCAGTTCGTAGCAGAAATCAGAAGAAAACAAGATTTTATAGTGAAAAATATAGGAGAAAGACAAGGTGGCATTATTGTAATTACTTAGAACTTTCTCTTAGAGACTTGCCTATAAATAGGAGGCTAAGGCTAAGCATTTAAAAACTTTTGCAACTTTGGAGCCTTGAAGGTTAGAGAGAGATTCTAGAGAAAGAAAGTCATTAAGGTGATTCAAGGTGCTTGTACTTTGTCAAATATTCAATAGAATCACGATTATATTACGTTCTTGTGTTCGTTCCACGCACGTGTACGGATTCCGCACGTCACACGTGTCATTACGCAATCGTTCGGGAGTCTTTTACGGTCCTACAACGTGCTCTCATTTATTGTGGCCAACCCTAGAAAATAGAAAAAGTGGAACGTGGTTTCCGTGTGGTTTAATCCACGCACACCACGAAATTATACTCCAGGGGGTGGTGTATGTGTGAATCATGTTCCTATGTGGCAATTAATGATCAAATCCATGTCCCCCACACCCTATAGCCTTATGATTAGCAACAACTAAATAGGCAATTTATTTAGGAGTAGAGATACTAAGTGTGTGAGTTGTCTAAAAAAAATATTTAATTTAATAGGCAGTTTATTTAGGAGTAGACATAGAAGTGTGTGAGTTGTCTTTAGAAAAATATTTAATTTATGTCAAAATGAAGTATTTGATCCGAAAAATGTTATCATGGGATAATCATGCCCAAGAACTTAGGAATATGCCGAAAAGATGATAAGAAAATTCTTGAAATATTATTTTTGTAATATGTACAAAGTTTTATAATAGTCTTTTATCAGAAAATCATAGTTCTATACAAAAAACAACATAGGACAAAAGGAGTATATTAGGGATAAACTATTTTAGAGATTATACTTTTACAAAATTCTGATATAATTATGATATAAGAAAGTGACTTTTTTTTGTTTCTTGCGATTTTGGTTAGTTTTTGCTATAGTATGATATTTTTAACCATCTTTTAGTATGACATCTTTACCCAAAAAAAAAGTTATCATGACATCATGTATTGTTGGAATAAATTTTGTAGATATTGGATGAAACAAATTGAAGAACATGTACATGACAAAGGAGCGCCAACTTGCACATTTGTGAATTTGAGAGTTTTCAGAAAATACAATAAAACAAAAGGGAAGATCTTGCGTGTGATTCAATCTACAACATGGAATTATAATTAGAAATTTAGAAGTCATATGTAGGAACTACCTATTTAAAGTGGCGGACCCAAAAATTATTTGTCGGGGGTGTGAATGAGATGTTCAACCATATTTTCAAGGGATGTTCTCGGGTTTTTTTGCCTAAAATAACAATATTTTTTTTCAAAGGGGGTGCGGCCGCCCACCCACGACTGTGGGTAGGTCCGCCACTGCCTGTTTAGTTAAATAATGAGGTTGGGTGTAGATGAAATCTCTATTTTGAATTATATGATAAAAGATACCTAACGAATTGACTTGAAATTTGATTTCTTGGCCGCGAATGGAGTAGTTGTTGGAAATCAAGCATTCTTCACTATAATTAAACAATGGAATTAAAAAAAACACTTTGATTAAAATTGAAGGTACATAAAATGTAAACATATAATCCCTATTTATACTGAACAATCCCTTGAAGAACAAGTAACCTACTCATGTAAGGAAACCAAATAAAATAAAACTAGTATAAATCCTAAATCTTCTTACAAAAATAAAATAAAATATAAATACAAATACAAATAAACCATTTAAAACCTTAAACTTTTGTTTATTGACAAGATTAGTTCCAACAATCACCATAATCTTGTTAAGTTCCTCCTAGGTCTTGTATACCAAGAAAGACCCACAGTTCTTCCACATTAATACTCGTTTCTTGTGTTCGCTTTGCATCAACACCTTTGTTGCAACTAATACAACACCGCACCCCCTATTTTCTGACTCTTTTGGGATCATACTTATAACTTGTCCAAACACTTGAACCACCAACCACAGACAGAGAAACATATTTTTTCTTCCACCTTGATCAAACTGGCTACTTCACCACCTTTGAAATTTGTTGTTGATTCGATCGAACACTGCACTACACTTGGGTTTTCTTCAAGCCTGCAATCATTGCAACTTCATTGCTATGGTCTTGTTGTTGTTGTTGATCACAACCTTGATCACTACAACCAGCTACTGTCCTTTGATCAACAAACCCTTTTGCACCTATCTTCTTGATCGCAACAACCTGTTTTCCTTCCCTTTAATTCCCCCTTTTATGTCGAACCCCTTTTTTCACTAAAAGTTTCACCCTGCACTTTGGATGGTTCACCACATGTAGCACCTTTTTTTTCAATTCATAACTGATGTAGTTTTTCTTTATTAAACAAAAGTCATAACTTTTCCTTGTTTCAATTCGGTATTCGATGACAAACCTCCCAAACTGATAAACCGCTCTGATACCAATTGTTGGAAAAATAAGGTCTTCTTCAATATAATCAAACAATGGATTTAACAAGACAAACACTTTGATTAAAATTGAAGGCACATAAAACCCTAAACATATAATCCCTATTTATACTGAATAACTCCATTGAAGAACAAATAACATGTTAGGAACCCAAATAAAATAAAACTAGTATAATTCTTAAATCTTCCTAGTAAAATACAAATAAACCATTTAAAACCTCCAACTTTTAAGTATTGACAACGATTGGAATTGCAGGCGACATATGCATCAACATTGGTTAGATTCCTCTGTTTCAGTAGCTATAGTTTCTTACGAATTGGTTGTATGTGATGATTATTATTTATTAGTTCAAACCCTAATCCAAAAAGTGAAGTTTATGTTGAAGATTCCTTTTCTTGTGGGTCTTTGTCACACCCTGACTTTTGCGGAAGCGTGATTATGTGTGACTTGCTTAATATCATTGCATTCAACCATAACAAAAGACTATATGATAAACCAAGATGTTCTTCCATTGATTAAGTTTTAAAACATTACAACAATATTGTTTTAAACCCCAAAAACACAGACTTCGTATTCAGGATACAACACCAACAGGTTTTAAGTTCCATAAGGACTTTTCAAAAGACACTAATGAAAACTAGGCTTTGAATTATGTATCCTATCCAGAATAGGATACACACTCCAAACCACTCGACACATGACATCTTTTATTCCTAAAAACACTTGAAACCTTCAACGCCCGCCAGATCCATACTTAGTTTCCTGAAATACATGTAGTTTGAAAACATCAACAAAAGTTGAGCGAGTTCATGTGTTTAGTGAGTGAGCTCGAATAAACTTTGTAATCATCATAAGTAAGTATGTATTTGTCAAACCCTGGTATGAAAGCAACAAGGAAAACAGATCATTAATGGTTTGCAAGGCCATTAATATGTGTGACGTGATGCAGGAAGGCTCAAACCTAGCAGATTTTTGCACTGGGCTTCAGTTTGAAGACATAGTCACCTCATGGGCCAAACCCCGGTCCACATGGGTGTGGACTCGCTACACCCAAATAGATCTATCACTCATGTCCCTCGGTCCTACTACGAGGATTAATGGTCTTAAGCGTTATACCCACCACTAACATGATCTAGCAGTACCTTTCCTTAGCTAACCATACCACATATAAATGTTTGTAAACAGTTTGTAACATGTACTTCACCCCCGAAGTTATAAAAACAAAAAACAATTAAAGAAAAGGGGGACATGAACTCACGGTTTTGCGTTCTTCGTAATCAACTGTAACTCAAAGCTTCTCCTAGTGCACACGACTACCTACAACGTACTACGGTCTATTAGACGAGCGGGTCGTGCCTTGACTTAATATTAATTAGTGTCCTTGAGTTACTTTCCTTTATGTCCTTAATATTATCCCAAGTTATATAATTATTTGTCAAAATAATAAATATTTTAACTTAAATTATATTTATCAAATTTTGGAATAATAGTTAAAGTAATATATTTTAACTTGTTACTTTTTATGTATTTATACATGTATATCCTTCCCAAGGGTGGGTGTATTTGTATTCCTATTCTTATACTTGTATATTTTTGCCAAGTATCGGTGGCGTATTCCGGTGTGTATTTATACGTACGAGAAAACGTATCTTCTTGTGTTTATTAAGTATCCTTATACTTAATTTTCGTATTAATTTTCCTGGGATAATATATTAAATAAAAAATACATCAATATATATTTCCAAAATATATATTTTAAGAAATATTACTTAGAGAAATTATTTATAATTTTTCCCTTGGCAAAAATGTTTACAAATCTCATACAAGTCTCCAAAAATAATATATTTCCAAGTCTAACTTAGAAAATATGTTTAAATTTATTTTTCACTCAAAAATAATATATTTCAAGTTTATTAAAAAAATACACTTTCTCTCAAAAATAATGTATTTCACGTTTGTTTGAGAAAGTATATATCTTCTTCCAAAAATGATACATCTTCTAATGATTCCAAGAAAAATATATATATTTTTATTTGCCCAAAAATAATATATTCTCTCATGGTAAAAAAATATGATATATTTTGTAGTAATTATGAAAATCCCATGCTCATTCTCTTGGTGTCCAAAATATCAATTACCAAAATATATACTTGTAAATAATTTTCCGGAATATTTTGTGAGTTATATTCCTTTGTTCAGTTTGTCCAATATTTTAGGTATAATTGTCACACCCCAACCGATGACGGAAACATCGGGGCATGGCACTGAGCGAAACAGATTGTCAAGAGAAATTCCATAACGACTAAATTACCAAATAGTTAATATTATGTCCCATACCATAACCCATTAAGTAATCTAATTATTACAGACAGAGATATTCTCAAGACACATCATGTTCCGACAACTCAGATTTCGAATAAAATATAAATTGTCTTTGTTTCTAGACTCTCGGTCCTACTTGATTTCCACAAGAGCAGGCAAGCACATCCTAAGCATTTAAACACCTGTCACATACGTTAAAATAGAGGTCAATACACATAGTGTAAAGGTGAGCATACAAGTTTGATAATAGCATATAGAGTTCGAAATCGTTTACGCATAACCAGCATGTACAACGTTAATGTGAAGCATGTAAGTTATCGACAAAGATCCTATCAATACCAATGACTGCAAGTAGCGAGTGCGCAACACATATTCACCACTGTGAACACGTGAAGTAGTTGTCCTTAACAACCCCTGAATGAACAGGTGCTGAGTCCAAAGTATAGTACTATCGTTGCTAAGGCAGGTAGACAACAATCAATGTGTTAACATAACAAACAGGAATTCATCGAGTCACGTATAACATGCATTAGAGGTCAGCGTATAAATAGTGTTTGCGTTGTGTGATCGATGTGATTTAGAATAAGTAACGTATGTAACACCCAAAAGTGCATAAAGCAAAAAGGTATCGAGTATACTCACAGATTGTGTTTAACTAGTAAACACTCTCTTGGATTGAAGGGAGCGCTGAGAGATATTAGCCTGAACAGTTCACGATAGCATAAACGATGAGCGGTGCGTAAAACGGTGCAAGTGTACCAAGGATCGGATGGTAATCTGATCGGATGGCAATCCGGTCGGATGGCCAGTCGATCGGGTGGCAATCCATTCGGATGGTCATTCGATCGGATGGCCATTCGATTGGATTGTCACCTCGTTTGGTGAGGATGTGTTTGTGTATGATGGTTTGTATTTTGAAGTTTTCGTTGTAGCATTTTTAAAATAGAGAAGTATCTCTACCCTTCTGGTCGGTCGATCGAACGACGGCTCGATCGGACAGCAATCCGATTGGTAGGACACTTAGTGAAAACAAGTTCACAGCAGGACGGTCACTCGATCGGATGGCTATCCGATCGGGTGGCAATCCGTATGTATTGAACATGTTGAAAAAATTTTAAGTATCAAAGTCCCAACGTCACACGATCGGATGGTCGCTCGATCGGATGGCAATCCGATCGGGAGGTAATTCGTTCAACGTTCAGATCCTTGAAATGTTTGAATAAAAGTTTAAGTATGGAACCAAGTGCAACCCGATCGGATGGCAATCCGATCGGATGGCAGTCCGTCCCAACGGTCAGATCGTCTTTAACACTTGATTTCTTTTGAAGTTTTGTAGTATTGAACGAGACATTTCGATATCTTGCTTGAACAACAGAACCCTTATCTCGGCCCAAGTGACCCGACCGAACAGGAATCACCCTAGTCCGACCGTTTCACGGTTCACGTCGGTAGTTCATGTTCAAACCCGAAATCAATCTCTCTCTCGGATAGAATTCAGATCTGGAACTAACCCATCACTAAGAACGAATAGAAGATCAGAACGAGCTCAAATTCTATCAGTTTTGAGTGCATTGAGTGTAAAAGAGTTGAAAGAAAGTTGGAAAACCTTCTCTCAATCCTTTTAACAATGAATTTGTGTAGATCTAAGTGAAAACATTAATTAATGTTATGGAAATCCTTCAGATCTAAGTTGTTCTTGGTGGAATGAAGCCAAACATTGAAGTTCATAAGAACTCCATGATGACATCATCCTAGAACACCTCAAATCCGGTGATTTCACGGTTAAAAGTTAAGATTCAAAGGTGAAAATGATGTAGAAGTGCGTGTAGATCATAGAAGTACAAGATTTAGGTTGAAAACTTACAAGAATCGAGAGGAATCAAGAGAAATGAAGGCTGAAGGTTGGCTGGTCGAACAAGGGAGTTGTCACATCACAATGATATGACAGGTGGGTAATTATAGGGTTTCCCAAAAAGGAAAGTGAGGGAAGTGGTTGGTCGATCGAGTGGCAGCCCGATCGGGTGGCAACCCGATCGGGTGGCAACCCGATCGGGTGGCACCCCGATCGAATGGCAATCCGATTGGATGGCCACTCGGTCGGTTGGCTACTCGATCCACTTGTCCGGCGCGATGAGTTTTGTCGTTTCGATTGCGATGCGATAGATTACGATTGTGATTAACACCTCAACATAAACATAACATGCACAATTAACACGTAAATAGCACACACACGTAAAACAATATCCAGAACACATAATTCGGGTTGCGATAGCTATAAGCGATAAATCGGTTAAGCATGCGATCAAATAGCGATTAAACATCGATAATTAATAGATACTCCACATAGTACAACTAAAGCGATTTAATAGATAGATTTGATTACAAGTCAAAGAAGTCAAAACAGTAGTTGAGCAAGGAGTGACAGATCACAATTAGCAATCTTTTCTTCCTTTGACTTCAATCTTGACTTTGACTTTTGAAACACGGGGTGTTACAATAATTTATATGTTCATTCTCTTGGAATTTTGATAATATTTTGGATTGTAATTTCTTGATATTTTGATGAGTTATATTATTTCAAGTCCTAAAATAATATAACTAATACACATAATATAAAAATAATCACACACATGGTGACATCTAAATATATATTTCCTAAATACATATTTAGTCACTTTTATTTATAAAAACCAACCTCCAATATTTATAATTTTTGTAACAAAAATTATGGCAAACTTTATGTGAAAGTTTATGGTTTAAAATATTCTTGTAAATATTTGTTCAAAAATATTTTTCTAAGCGTTTAATTTTTAGAAAAATTTTGCCATAGTTTCCCCTAAAAATAAAGGTTTCCATGCCTTCAAGGCATATCATTTTCTTTTGTAAAACAACACAATCAACAACAAATCAACATATACTTACCTTCTTGCTAAAAACAAGCATAAACTACTACTTCATGAACTTGAAAATTTATAAAAATGTGTAGTAACTTACTAGTGTATTTAGTAAGTCTTGTTACCCTTTAAAGTATGGTTGTTTATTTAAGAACTTCATTTCTAAATAAAATAGTTCTTTACAACTTGTGATCACATTTTCTAAAAATGCTTCTTCTTGGATTTTTCTTGTTACACATGTGTTTCTACACTTGTTTAACCTTTAAAAACATGGTTGATTTCTTTAAAAACCAAGATTAAGTAAACTTTGTATTTTTAACTTGGTTTCTTAAAAAATCATTCTTGAAATCTTAGATTTACAAGACTTTATACTTATTTTGATCATCACTTTAACAAGAAAATAATTTATTCTTTCAAGTTCATGACTTTTGTGAGGACGATCTATTGATCTCTAACATTTTCATCCTCTCATCTTGCTAGATTATGTTTTTAATCATAATGAGCAAGATCATATGATGATCTACATCATTAACATAAACAATCAATCATCAAGCATCACAACAACACTAAACAATATGATTTCGTTAAGATTTTAAGCTTATGTTCATGTTTCATGTTCTTGTTTCTTAGTGTTCTTTAAGATTAACATCATGTATCATCTTTTAACCACTTAAACAAGATGTAAAATGAAGAGTATGATGTTCTTAACACTAGCTCAAGGCTAGGGATGATCAAGAGAAGAAAAGAAGTGGATAAAAGCAAATGGTGAAGGTCCTTTAGCTTTCGAAAGCTCCAAGTTTCCTTATATGTCTTCTTGCACCTTTAGGAACTCTAAGGTTATACTTATAATCCATCACATAGCTTTATCTCATGGTTTAAGTGTTCAAAAAGAGCCAACATGATCTAATATTTTAACACAATAAAATCCAATGTGGGACCCTTGTTTGGGCCGATTACTAGGTGGGGGGGGGGGGGTATAGGCTAGGTTTCAACTAAATGGTTAGTTCATGGTTAGAAATCAAGTATTAGTTAGGTTGTATGTTTACTAGTTGTTATATGATGTGTTATGAGGTTCGGGGACCATAACTAGCTTGGTAATGTTAAAACAATGCTTCTAGTGAAAATTTGGTGTTTCGGGTAGTGTCCGGTTGTTCGGTTGGTTACCGGTTCGATAAGGTGCTAAACTATGCAGTTTAGTGTGCTTTATGTTACCTTTTATGACAGTTTTGATTCCCGACACTTAGGAAAGCATTCAGGGCCATTTAATCATATTTCTGCATAATATTAGAGTGTTTAAATGCTGATTTTCTGCATAATTCTGCAGTTTATGTGAGTTTTAGGCACTTTCCGGCACTTAAACTATCACTAGGAAGGTAGTTTTGTCATCCTTACTTTCCTACACATTATACTAGTGTAATACTTGGTTTCTGGCTCATTCTGTGTCTCAATACAATGTCTGTCTATTTACTGAACTCCGTCAACATTTTTTTTTATTTGTCTGATAACTGTGTTGCCGGTGTTTCGTGCATCATTCGAATCAACAAAGTTTGCATGCAATAATGATATGTTATTTGCAATATATGATGCACATGTATGTATATGGCAATAATCAGAAAGCAATTCAAGTAATTAATTGTAATTCAGACAGTCATTAAGCACTAATCATTATTTAATAATTGTACGGATACCCGGAATTTTGACAGTTGTCACAGTCTTGATCTCTAGTTTGGAAGCCCGATCAAATCTCCTTTTGATGTAAACGAATTCATGCAAATATATTTTACTACTGACTCCTTTACAGATTATTTGTTCATGTATGGGGGGATATCATGTGATAGTCGGCACGTGGATTCTCTACCACGAGGCCACAACTCACATATATTCGTATGGTTCATGATGGGACGATATATCTTGCGAGTGATAGTTGGCAATGGTATGACGCCTAACAGTTTTCATATTAGTTCAATGTTTTACTTTTTTTTAATCATATCACATCACACTTGTAATGGCTTCTTTGAAAATGGACCATTGGTTTAGAAACGATGCGGAAATGAGTCCCATTTTTTTAATCTGTTTATAAACTCAATTACATACTTAAAAAATAGTTCATGATACGCGAGCGATTGTGAAGAACCTTTTTCACAAAAAAAGACATGAGATGCAAGGGGTGTTTTGCTTAGCTTTTTAAAACTTATTGGCTTTTTCAAGCAATAATGTTTGGAGAAGTGAAAAGTACTTTTTATAACAACTTTTTGTATAAGGTGGAAAAATTATTTTAAAAAGCCAATGTTTCCTAGCTTTTTAAAGTGACTTTTCCACCTTATACAAAAAATTGTTTCAAAAAGTCTTTTTCACTTGTCTAAACATTATTTTCACTTATTGGCTTGAAAAGGCCAATAAGTTTCAAAAACCTAAGCCAAATACCCCCGCAGTCTTGTGCCACGCTAATTTGTAAGGGGGATGGATATAACAAGTGGTTTGGGAGGAGGTAACCCCATGATCTTCCACGAGGTCATGGGTTAGAATCCCAATTTGTTTCAGGTGGACCAGTGGTTTTATAACAGTGGGCCTTCATCACTAGTGTTGTCTGCGTACGTAAGGCGTGGGTGGCCTTTCGCCAGTAGGTTTGCCCGAGTGACCGAGCTTGTATAATATTTGTTGGTCATTAAAAATAAACTTGTGGCGGCATGTCATATTATTGTTGAGTTTGTTGGATCCACTTGTTATAGTAGGTTATCCAACCTTCATTTATTAGGCTGTTAGGGATCCTATTCTGTTGTAGATATAGCTCTAAATCTTCCTATACTAATAAATGAAAATCTCATATGGACATGTGTTACTTTCTGGTGTTTCTCACCTTATTTTTCTATTTATCTCTTATATCAAATACTAATAACAATTTTAAACAAAAACTAGATAAGAATATATATTTTTTTTCTATAAATAATTTTAAACAACAATTTAAATAAGGATAAAGGTTTGTTTTATATATAATCATATACTTATATCCCGAGTATTATGAGTAGATATGTATACTTTGAAGTTCGGTGATTGTAATTATTGTAAATTAGGAATCAAAGTTTCTCGTTTGATATACTTAATAATTGTATTATTGTTCTTTTTCACTAGAATAAATAATTATTCTAGGTCCGGGGCATATGCTTTTATCAAATTATATGTGTGTTTAGATGGATCGCTATAATGGTTTAAACTCATCATTATAGTCGCACAATTCTTTCAAATGTCAAATCTAGACAACTTAGTTTCACCTTTTTAATGTTAGGCCTTGGGATATACTTTAACTCTTTTTAACACTATCTAGGTGCCACATCACTTACTTTTCTCCATTTCACTTTACATCACATCAAGGAAATGGTTTAACCTCTTAACTTTATTCTTTTAACGGTTTGAGTGTAAAAACTTTTAATGGTTTAGGTGTAAAAAATGAAAACAAATTAAGACAATCTCTTAACATCATGTTAACATATAATCCCTTTAACACCCCTTAACACAAGAAGGGAGTGGTTTGCAATGTCTTTTAACATGCCATCTCATCGTTAACACACTAGATGTTAAGGTACACCCATGGCCTTAGGCGTACTGTTATAATTGGTATAAACCCATCATTTATCGCACATTGCATCAACATTTAGAAAGAATACCAATTTTAAATATAACAATTCTATACTTCATTCAAAGAGAATTTAATTCTCGATTTTACTGTATAATTCATAAAAAATGATGAAATATATAAAAACATGGAGATCGATCTTCACCTTTTTGTACCGTAAACGGTCTTGAATATAAATTTGAAACATGTGTTTTATGAATGAAATAAACAAATAAGCATTAAGGTGCATAAAACTAATTAAATAATTGTATTTCATAATTTGAATGTATCATAAAATGGGATTGAACCCTATGTAATAAATGTATTTTTACCTAATAATAAATAAAAAACAAATTAAAATGTTATAATAAGTAAATAGTAAATCAAAGTTTATTTTTAAAAGATAATTTTTGACGACTGTATATGTTAACATATAACATTATATTTTATTCAACATGTACAATACACGAGTTTTTTTTAAGATACATCTTTTTTTTATTATTTATTATATAAAATTACATTCATGTTTCTTTGTTTCTAAAGTAGCAATTGTCCAGCAGTTTCAACAAATGTATGTTCATTGCTTCAGTATCACTTTAAAGCCATAACAAGGTTATCAAGTTGGTTGCATCTTATCATACGCCGCACCTATTGCGGCTTAACAAGTAAACATCTCATGATCATAAAAGGGTTGGTTTGGCATTGATTGTAGAAAGTGTACTATGCATGCAGATGCTCAAAAAGAACCATAAAATAACATTACATTTGAACTAGTTGGATCTTGTTGATAATACTACTGCATGGACACTTAACATTCATTCATCTGCTGTCAAACATTCTGTCATTAGGCCTGCCACCTTTTGGCTTTGACCGGCAACTGTTATGGATTCAGGTGATATGTGTGTGTGTCGATATATATATAGAGAGATGAAGTTGATTGTATATGTATAGATTTGCATCTATCATACTAGTAGCAAAACTGTAAGCCACCATATCTGCATGCTATTATAGGATATGGAGTGTGATTAGGATGAACAACACCGGAGAGAGTACACGCCACAAACCACCACTTTCTGCAGCTGCAAATACATTGAGAATGTCAACATTAGAATCCACATATATGTATGATTACAAAAGTCGTATTATTTCAAAATACACTATTTTACTTAAATAAAAATAATTTAGAAGGTTTTGGGCATTAAAAATACAATTTCGATGACTTTCAACCAGTTTACTTTTAAGCTAACTGAATCAACCCATTAATGACATACGCGCGCACACACACACATGTATACACACATACACACACATGTATATATAGGGTGAGATTCGTCACAGAAAACTATATTGTTGCGAGAAAAAGAACTTAAATTGTTAAATTTTTTATCAATGCTTATTTTTTATGTGTTGTGCTTCTTACATACACATGCGTAGATTATGTACATAGAGACCCATCAAATTACTTTTTTCCGTATGTTTTTAGATAGCCCACACATGACATACAAGTGTGTAGGTTATACATATATAAAAAAATAAAACTAACTTATCCCTATTTTTTTTTTTTTTTTTGCATTTATATCATTTTCTCAAAATATTTGTTTTCTGATAGATTCCTCCCCTACACACATATATAGGGGGAGAGAGAGAGAGACTTACAGGAGGATCGTACAGATTGAGATGAAGGCGCCAAACCTATCTGAGGTGAAGGGGCCAAATCTTCTTGATGAGGACTAGACCCGTAGGACACAGCAGGTAAAGGAGGAAGCTCCGGGGAAGCACGATGACTTGGACCAGGGGACCCACCACAAGACGGGTCTATTGCAGGTGACGGAGAACTAGGAGGTAAAGATCGGTAAGGCCTGTCGTCAGGTGATGGGGAGATCGCGGGTCCCATTTGATAAGCAGAAGAAGGTGTAGGTGTAGGCGTAGATGCGGGTGCCATTTGATCAGGTGATGGAGCAGGAGAAGGTGTAGGTGTAGGCGTAGGTGCGGGTGCATCTAGAGTATGATAGAGATAAGATGACAAACTGATTTCCTTAACTTTACCAAACATGGAGTGATCTAGTCCAAGATTCTTTGCAGGTGGAGATCCCCTAATTTCCTGTGCTAATTCCTTCAATCTTTCAGGCCCGAGACTCCCGAAGGTTGACGTAACTGATGCCTGGACTGTAACCGGTGGATGGTGTGTTGATCCACCTTTGTTTGTCACTTGCACGAATACACTCTGTGTATAAAGAAGTGTACAAAAACCGTGTTAGTCATGAACATCATGCAACATTACGTATAGAACTATGTTATCTATCAAAAAGACAAATGCACTATAGGACATTAGATGACTTAACAATGTCCCACAAACTCATTCAAATTGACAAAATTATTTATTCCCATTCTCCAATTAATAAATTCCACTAAAAAGATTTTAGTTCATACAAGTATTCCGACATAAAATATAAGAAATTCTACATACGAGCATATGCGTTATGCTTTGTATCTGATAGGTCATATGCTAATAAATAACTTTCTAAGGGAACAAATCGAAAGGCACAAAAGTGTATATTTAATGAACATATCCTTTTAAATGATTTTATTAGAAGAATTTAGATTACTATAAAAAGAAACAGAATATAGTGTTTTGGGTCAACCCAACTGACCCTTTCAAACCATACGAAATTACCAACTTAGCTTGTTACCCAACCAGTTTCGACCCGCCCATTTTGCCACCTCTAATAGATAACATATTTTTTTTTTCAAAATTAACCCCGTATGAACTAATGTAGTCCGGTGTAGACAACATGGTGCTCATTTGCTTATAATATATATATATATATATATAGGAGAAGGATCCGTTAGGAACCACCCTTTATTGCAAGAACCGCGAGAACCAGTGTGAACACAACCAAAAATACCTAGCATTTAGCTGTGTGTGTGTGGGGGGGGGGGGGGGGGGGGGGAGGGGTTTTTTTCGGTTTTTGGTGATGTAGTGGGTTTATTTTGTTGTGTTCGCATTGGTTCTCGCATGAACCCTACCCTATATATATAAAAGAAAAAACTCGAGCAAGAAACGTACCTCATAAGACATTAGCTGCAACCCTGATTTTAGTTGTTCCTCCAACTGAAGATAATTTTCCTCTATCTCATGTATAGAATTATGAAGAGTAAAGTTAAAGAGAACTTGCGGTGGTATCCAAGACGAAGAAGAAGATAGCTTAGGAATGATCGTGATCCCACCGGGGAACTTGAGAATTTCAAAAGAAGACGGTGTCCCAAATATTGATTTTGTTAGTGTCAGATTGGAACTTTGAGTAAAAAGGTCAACTAAAGAAAATCTCAAAACGCTTAACGAGATGGAGTTTATAGGAGAATTCATAGGTTTAGAAAGAACACCAAACACCACATCGGTCCAGTTAGATGCACCAGCTTCGTGCATTGACAAGATAGCAACCTGGGAAACGTAACAAAGATTTAGGATGCTTTTCGAATTCAAAGCACATGCAACTACAATAGTATTGGAATGCACAACGTGTCAAACGGGTTAATTAGAAAGAATAACTATTAGAGAAACGCAAATTAGGGGTCAAAATTCATCCAAAGTGTATTTTAATGAATAAAATTTAGAGTAAAGTACACAAATGGTCCCTGTGGTTTACCAAAATTCTAGATTTGGTCCCTAGCTTTCCAAAAGTACACAGATGGTCCCCGTGGTTTGCACTTTATAACGCATTTAGTCCCCAGCTTTTCCAAAAATACATGAATGGTCCCCGTGGTTTGCACTTTGTAACGCATTTAGTCCCTAACTTGGGCATGCGAAAACCTTTAGATTTCTTAGCTGGGGACTAAATGTGTTACAAAGTGCAAACCACAGGGACCATCTGTGTACTTTTGGAAAGCTAGGGACCAAATCCACAATTTCTGGTAAACCACAGAGAGCATCTGTGTACCATACTCTAAATTTTAAAACCATATGAATCATCATCATCATCATCATCATCATTCATCATACTCAGTATATCCCACCAATAGCACAGCTAAGGTAGGGTCTAAGGAGGGTAAGATGTAGACAGCCTTACCTCTACCCCCTAGGAATAGAGAGGCTGCTTCCAATGAGACCCCCGGCTCGATACGAATCATTTTTATTCAAAAAATTAGGTATTGCAGACAAAAAAAAACTAATTTCTGCAATCATATTTCACAAACTAATTATTTATAAAAAGATAAAAAAAATTAAAGCAAAACGTGTTCCGAGTCAACCTGTGCACGTTACACTGCCATTTTGACACCTCTTAACTAATGCAGTAAATGAACAAACCTAACTTATATTTTGTAACAAACCTGTGTACCAGGGACGCCTATTTCACCGCTGATATCATACTCTAGTCTTGTAATTTGAGAAATAAGAAACGAAACGGGCTTTTCCAATTTGAAGTATGCTTGCACTGTAGCTGAAAAAAAATTGCATACTATAAGCATACATTTGACATAAAAAATAACTAAATAGATAAGGTACTGATAACATGTTGAGACATGAAATGTGGAAAAGTTGGTATAATACTTTTAAAAGTTAAACAACATCATCTCATAAAGCCCGAAGTAGCAGAGCGAATGAAAAAACTTTACAAACTAAAAATATGGTCAGAAGTTCTAATAGTCGCTAAACCATGGTGTGATACTGTGATGTATGAACCGCGAAAAGCCATTTTACAATAATGGAGTTATCAAATTGAAATAACAAATTTAAAAGTTGAAACTTGAAAGTAAACAATGTTAACTTATAATACATGTTGTTAACTAAGTGATTCAAATGCGTCAACCTCTGCTTTTGAAGAAGTGATGAAAACATGCCAAACAACCGCTTTCATTAGTTGATACGTTAATAATTTAAAATATTAAGTTCACGATATCATTAGTAACAAAGATGGTGGATTCATCGTAATACCTACAACCATTATAATCAATAATGTTCACAAAGGATGTATATTACAGGAATCTAAGGTTAATAAAAGTGTTAGAAATCCTAGTTGCAGCCCATGAACGTAGGTCACACCGACAAAACCACGTTAGAACTTTTTGTCTCTATTTTCTACTCGTAATTTTCTGCTTTGTTTGTGTGTGTGTTCTGCCGTCTGCGAATTCAAAACAGCAGCAGCCAAACCAGTAAGCACCACTGCCGCCACTGTTCACACCGCCGCCGCCTGTTGACCATCACCGGTCACTGAAGTAACAGCCACTGCTGCATTCAACAGTGTTCAATAGACAGCCGTTAAGTTCCGGCCACCGCCGCTTCAGTGTTTGATAACTGAACCCGTCTGAGCTCGTCCTACCAGAAGGATTTCCCCTTTCACAGGCACCCTCCTCAAACGCTGCCCCTCCGTAGGGCCTCTGCGCGTCACTCCACACGGGCACCTTGTAGTTGACGGTCTTACTAATTGAAAAGATGGTTGGCCAGATAGGAAAAGGGAATCCACATTCCAGAAAATTAAAATTTGTGATGATTCAAATTATAGTTTAAATCTTACTGCAGGAGAAATGAGAATAACATAAACCCTAAGTTCATGTTGAAAATCATCAACCAAAATCACCCAACAAAAAAACCTAGTTCAACTCTTGAAGATCATTAAACCTGGCTACAATCCGAATTCAATCCAACCCGTATGCTCAATTATCAGAATTACATAAACCCTATATTAGTATTTCAATAATCAACATCCTAGATCAAACCCTCAGGAAAAACAGTTCATAGATTGCTGAAAACCGCTCAATTATCGAATTGCATAAACCCTATATCAGTAAAACTATACTAAAACTCCACACAAACAATCAAGAACACTGAAAACAAAAACAGAATTAGCCAGCAAAAAACCCTAATTCAATTGTTCAAGATCAATAAACTTATTTACAATCCAAATTCAAGTCAAACCCATATGCCCAATTATCAAAATCACATAAACCCTAAATTCATCTTGCAAATCATCAACAGGAACCCCCCCAACAAAAAACCCTAATTCAACTACTCAACATCATTAAACCCAACCACAATCAAAACCCATATGCCCAATCATCAAAATCACATAAACCCTAAATCAAATTTTCAACAGTCAACACAACAAAACCCTAAATTAAACCGACAAAGATCACCCCAACATACCTCCCTCCTTAATCAAACGACTCGCATCAAACCCAGATTGTCGGTGATGCAAATGAAAGACCGAAAAGATCGCAGAGAGAGAAACCGCAACACCAAGAATCAAAACAAAAACGCACTTAAAACTGAATAATCGAGCAAATCTTGAAAAACCCATCGAGCATTGAGAAAATAAGGACGACCCATTTCGATTCTGCTGGTTCTGGTGGTTCTGACGGTGGTTAATCGGCAATTGGGGTTGGGATTTCCCCATTCGCAACGCATCTGGGCGCTAAAGATCGGTGCTTTATGGTGAAAGATTGGATGGGGTTTTGAGAGAATTCATGGAATACATACAATCTATCTGTGTGATTTGAACAACTGTTACTAGTGCTGATGAGGAAGCATCAGTTTTGTACCACTAGCGGTGTTTTGTCCTTTTCTTGGGTTTTAAATGTTATTATTATTATATTTGGTTATAAGTTGATGATAATAATTGATTTTGGGTTTTAACAGAATGAAAATGGTGTGTGGAATAAGGGTGAAGGGAGTGGTTAAACACTTTGGAGTGGCAAACTAAAAAACTGACCAATTAGAGTGTGCCACGTCAATCAAGCAAAAGTGTTTAAACTTTGGTGAAAAGTGTTGCCAATGGTTTAAACATTTGGTGAAGTGGTAAATTTTTTTTAGAAAAAAAGGAAAAAAGGTGTGATTGGTTGAGATTGGATTGGACCCCACCTACACACTCCATCTCTCTCTCCTTTCTCCCCTCACCGATTCGGCATGCCCCCACCAATTTGGTAAACTTTCAGCGGCAAACTAGTGTTGGCGGCGGTGTTGCCCCGTGGCAAACTCCTTTGCGGTTTGGTTTGCCGAGCCACTCCCTTCACCCTAATACATGTATTTTATACGGTTTGGTGTGATTTGATGTAGGATGGCTCTGACTTTGACTATTTGGGCAGCCATCTAATGAAACAACTACAAGTGTATTTTGAAAAAGAAATTAATGATCATACTTGTTTTTATATTTACGTCTTATACTCATCTAATCTACTTTTAATTCTACTTTAGTGTTTACTAGTAGGAAAGCCCGCGCGTTGCGACGGGTATCCCGACTGATATCATATTCATTTATGATATGTATTATAAACGTTGACTTTTAAGCATGAAATTTGTTAGTTACAAAACCCAACATGTCACTCTTATCTTACAAAACGAAACATGTAAAGTTATGATAAATTAACTTGAAATGCGTAACAATTGTTGGATGAAAGAACAAATATAGCATATCACCTAGGACTGAATAAAATTAACTGGAAATCAGTATCACAAATGAAACCTAAAGTTAAGGTGTAATCGTTGTGTGCCTACAGTTTGCATGGTTTGTTTCACCTAGTTTATCTTTTAAAGTATTGTGGTAGTATCATTAATATATCAATTCATGAATTGCATAATTGAATAAAAACCAAGAATATAATAGTTGGTAAACGAGATAATGGAAGCGGAAATCATTACCAAACTGGACCTCATGTTTCTTTTCTCATTTAGTTATTTGTTTGTTTTTTACTACTTTAGTAGTAGGCTTGTTTATTGATTTAATTTTTTAATATGGACTTCCCAGTTTGTTTGTATAAAAAAGTGATCATTTGATTTATGGCCAAATGGCCTAAAAATGTACTAAAATGCTTAAAGGTAAGAAGAAAAGGTCGTCTGAAAGTCATTGACAAATTATTTTAAATCAGAGGACCATAGTAACCACGTCGAACGAGATAGTATGATCAATTTAAATAAGGTTTGAATGTCTCCTTGAATTCGTCTATACTGGTTGTCCAGCGTTCATCATCCTCCCAATCGTCTTGTTCGTTAGTTTGCTGGTGAGCTGGGGTGTTTAGTGGTGTAGACGTCGTACCAATACATCCATGGGTCTTCTCTATTTCTTTGATTATGTTGTATGTGTGCATGGACGTTGCTAAGAAACCATTTTTTGTTAATACAAATAAGCTGGACTGTGTATGTGCCGTAAACTATATGAATAGTGAAAGTTGTTGTGGATGTACCAGGTAGGTTGTTTTTCTTTTGATTTGTTGGTGAATCCTTTGGTTGATGAAAATCACTTAAGGATTGTTTAGTGGAAGCCGTACTTTTCCCTTTGTTATCATCCTTGACTTGTGGGGTTGTTGTTTCAGTGGTACATGCGTATTATGAATGTTAACGCATGCAATACAAATTATTTGTGTACCTATTTGTTTTGAAGTGTAGTGGGCGCTGTTGATGTACCTGACTTCTCTGAAATGGAACTAAGTTATCAGCTACAGAAAACAAAATCTGTCTAACCCGTTGATGATTCTAAAAGGTGTGTGTAATATCTTTTATGTGATCGTAAAAAGGATGGGCATTCAGAAGACGAGATAGACAAAGGCTTGAGGTGGCGGTTGCGTTTGGTTGCCGTGTTGTCTTTTCCGGCTTAACTGAGATGAGATCACTTCTGATTGGTCTTGGACCACTGCAATTGAACTACTGAACGGAAGATGGTGGCCGTTGAATCCCGAAAATGGGAACGATAGTGCTAGCGGTTGTGTTAAACTGGCGAGCAAAGATGAAGGTTGTGGTTGGATTTGATGTGATAGCTCAGATGACTTCACACAATTGCGGCGGTGCTCCAATTCGAAGATGTCGTGATTAGAAGTCGTTGAGTTAACAAGATGGTGATGCTATCCGGTCATGGAGGTTACTTTTGCCAGAAGATGCAACATTTGCAGGTTTGGTTCGATGATGATTTTAGAACCATTTCAAACTGAATTGATTCACATGACGGTGTGTTTCTTATATATATATATATATATATATAGGATTGGGTTCAAGAGCGAACACTAGTGTAGCTTGCGAACTGAGTGAACTAATCCTGGCCATACACGTGTGTAGATTAATAGCCAAGATTTTATGTTGAAATACACTAGTGTATTTTACGATTTGATGATGAGATCCTGGCCATACACGTGTGTAGATCAATGGTCAGGATTTGTTCACTCAGTTCGCAAATACACTAGTGTTCACTCTAGAACCCCTATATATATATATATATATATATATATATATAAACTTTCATCAAAGTGGTTATAACGATTTATGTGATTCTCAATGATAGTCATTTAAGCAAGATCGGTTATGACACTTGATAAAATGAAACGGATTATTTAAGTTACACTGCATTCAACAAAAAGAGTTAATTCCAATTATATGTTTATTTATTGATTTATTTGAGTTTTCAACTCCACGAGGAGTTTGGTTTTGATCACTTGTTATATAAATATATGTTTGAAATATTATTAATTTTATACATTTATCTGATAATCATAAAATATTGATGAGTAGTACTAATGAAAAAAATTATACATTTATCTTAATTATAGGTTACAAAGGTGCCGAAATCACTAAAATGCCCATAAAGTGTCTTAAAATTTTGGAAAATGCGTAAGTTTACTCCCTTTAAAATAGTTTGGCTCTCTTGTACATGTTACTCAAAATGTGTACACAATGTAAAATTACCAAAAGGGAAAAAATCATAGTTCTCTTAATAAGGTAATAATATTATTAATTTTATACATTTATCTGATAATCATAAAATATTGATGAGTAGTACTGATGAAAAATTTTATACATTTATCTTAATAGGTTACAAAGGTGCCGAAATCACTAAAATGTCCCTAAAGTGTCTTAAATTTTTGGGAAATGCGCAAGTTTATCCTCTCTAAAATAGTTTGGCTCTCTTGTACATGTTGCTTCAAAATGTGTATACAATGTAAAATTATCAAAGTGTAAAAATCCTAGTTCTCTTAATAAGGTAGTATAGAAGTATAGATTATTTAGATTTATACATACTATTAAATCATGAAAATCCCAAAGGTTGCATGCTTAACTGTAACACCCATGTTATAAATTTAAACTTTTAATATTTAAACAACACATTTCATACAAAATGCGTCCTTACAAAAACTTTTTAAGTTGATAAACCTACATAACCAAAGTATCCAAGTCGACTCCCCGACTAATTTAAAACATTCAAATGAAGTATTAAGTATTCACAGGATTCATATAAACTGAAACAAAATAAATTATAGCAGAAGCTTCAAAAGATGTGTGTTCGGTTCTTGGAACTTGCTTGATCCTCATCCATGTGCTTAATTCGATCACCTAAATTCAAAACCAACATGAAAGTTAGTTTTGATAAGTTAATTACATGTTAAAACAAGTTTCATGAGTCAAAACAACAAAATTCAAACAATTTTTGGAATTTAGGGGCGTCGCGCTACGCCAAGCCCTATTTTTGACAGAAGGTTCCTTTATTTGCTGCTGCACTTGCCCATCTCAACCTTAAACCAAATTTCAAACTTTGAAACTTCATAACTCTCATTCTACATATCCGTTTTACGTGATTCTTTTTCCTACGCGCCCGTAATTAAATTACCAACGCATCTATTATGATTTTCATTTAAAAAATTGTGTGTACGGGCTGGAAGTTTATAAATGCCTAATGTAGTTATTTGACCCGTATAGTTTTGCACTAATTCAATCACTAGCAATGTTTATGATCACAAGGCGTATCTACCCACCTTCTGGGGCTTACAATCACTGGCGTATCGTTACCAATTCCATGGTTAACGCCCTTACGATTTTCAAACGCCAAGGGATCTTTTAACATTTTCATAATATCAAACAACACGCAATTCTTTGACCCGTTTGGTTTGTCAAGTGAATCCCATCACTTCTTAGACTCACCAAACGCAACTATTTTCGCTATAACAACATTAAACATATCTACAACTAGGCTTGTCTACATAAATGTAACGAGACGACAAGTCGCGTACCTTCAAAGCGTTCCTTTCAAGCGCGTGTCCGCTCCGGCTTGTCCGCTTGAATACTCGGCTCCTTTGCCTATAGAGTTCAATCAACACTTCGTTTAGAACTCCATTCATGTCTTATAACGCATAATTCATCTTATCATTTAAATATGCATTTCGTTCGAAATCACCATATCTAGCTTTCTTTTAGGCATTTCGACAAACACCTAAAGGGCATAATTTCACTAAATCAACACTTAAGTTCATGACTACTTATTTAGCCAAGATTTTAACACCTTTTACTAGCCAATCATCTAATTTATAGTTCAATATCAAGATTAACTTCATAGAGTTCAAATAAAACTAGTTTACTAATCATGATTCTAGTGTTCATCATTTTTCTACAAAACCCACTACACACACATGGTGGATGATCATGAATTTCATAGTTTAATCATTAATTCAACAAGATAATGACTAGGGTTTACCCCTAGACATGATTTTATTCCAATTTCATCCAAGCAATGATCATGCAAGCTCTAATTTCGGTTCTCATGTGTTCATCTAGAATTCAAGATGAAATCAAACAACGAAATTTTACATACCTTATGATCCCTTTACTGCGGTGATCATTGATCTATGATTGGATTTCAATTTGGGCTCGATTTGCCCTTCCAATTTGTTGATTTTGTGCTTGTTAGGGTTTGAGTAGGAGAGCCCCTTGGCTCCTGCGATTGTATCGACCAGAACACACACTTAGAGTGTGTGTTTTGGTGTTGACATTTTATTAAATAAAAACTAGTTTCCAATTTATCACCTTTAGTCCCTCTACTTCACACAAGTTTTCATAAAGGGTGTTTTAACCATGTTTTTCTTATTATTTCAAGACTTATAACTAACTAGGTTATTTATTCCTAGTTATTTTATCTTGAATATTACCGACATTTTAATATCTATATATAAATCTATATTTTGGGGGTGTTACATTAACCTTTAATTTAATCAATTAATTTCTTTAATTATTATAAAACTTTTATTTAATCCCTTAATTTAATTCAATTAATGGAAGACATAAGTGGGCATGGATTCCATGGATGAAATGTCTAGATTGCCCTCAAAGTGTCTTAAAACTTTGGACAATGTCCAAGTTTCCCCCCTCTAAAATGGCTTGCTTCATTTGTACATGGTGCTACAAGATTTGTACCTAGGCAAAATTACGAAAAGCGTAGAAAATCCAGTTCTCTTAATATAGTATTATAGATAACGAGAATCAAATTAAGAGGAACAACATTTAACACATCAAAATACCATTAACTATATGTGTTGTTATGTTAACTTGGTTAGTTACTATGTCACTATGTTAATTTATTTGTTTTTGTTATAGATTCTTTCATTATCCAAAGTTATTTAAGCAGTAATTAGTTGATAAAGAATAACAGAAAAACTAATATACTAGTGTATAGTGTCACACCCCGACCACGTAAAACAACAAATCGTGGCGGAAACGTCGGGGAGTGTTGTAACAGAATTATTGTTTCACAACCATGGAATACAAAAAGTTTCGTTTTATTTATTCATTAAGTAATTTACATTGTTTTAACACGAAACAAACAAGTTATATATCGACTATCATTGTTATTATGTCACTAAGGCCTCGTCCAGATCCTATGTGACTCATGCATCCTAACAATCAACATCAAGCAACATCACCTGAAACATATGTAAAAACAAAGTCAGCAAAGAAATGCTGGCGAACACATAGGTTTTATAAGAGTGTCGGATTCATGGCTAGTTTACATGTTGCAATACCTTATTAAAAACCTTGTTTTGAAAAGAGTATAATATTGCAACAAAATTAACCAACTCAAATCAAGCGGGTTATAATTTATAAAACCTCGTAGCCATGATTCTTAACCCAAAAACATTTGTTTTAGTAAACCAAATTGTAAAACATTTCGTATTAACTCGTTTAATAAATCTCGTATGGTTTATATCCTTTCGAAAACATCGTTATGTGACATCGTTTCAAAATCGTTTACCCAAGTTAACTAAATAACGCCACGGTATGTAATATGTTGAAAACATTTATATATAAGAAGTACCAGCGGCGTATCTACCATGTTTTCACCATATTACACCCGTCCCATTATCTAAACACTTAACCAAAAACCAATCATTTATCCAATTCGTTTAATCTTGTTCAAATCGTTTCCAAATCGTTAACTCGTTTCCAAATCGTTTAACTCGTTTAAGTCGTTTAAATCATCCTCGTTTTAATTGTGAAAACTATTTTTGGTAGTCTCGCTAATAACATTCAAACCTTCGTGACTCGACTATCTCGCTTCTCGCATTAACAAACCACCAAAGGGTAAGTTAACAATCAGATTCAGTCATTACCCACCTAACCTACACATAACCATGGGTGCAGTACGATAACGGGATTTGTCAGATCCTATGGTACCATAACCTAATACTGGTCGGCTTGATAAATGCTAATGAATGTAATTCGTTATGTAACTACAACCAACAAGTTCGTTCACATTATCGAAATCGCTATTAGTTTAGTATAAACCATCTTAATCGTTTTTGAAATCATCGTTATAATATCGAAAATCGTTTTGATGCATATGAATCACCCCAAAACAATTGAAAACAGTAAAATAGGGGAACTATGTACTCACTTGAAGTGCAAAGTATCCTCAATCAATAGAACTTCCACAAACTCAAGTAAACTAGAGAAATCAAGCAGCACCTAGTAATCGAATCGCTAGTAAATAAATTGACACCTCAATCGGAAGATCGGATAGAATGAGGTCTTGTAAACCAAATGAGTGTTGGAACTCATGTGATATGGTTTAACAGAGTCTACATTCTAGATCGGAACCTAACCTAAGTGCTTTCGACCCGTTAAGACCCATTAAGGTAGCTTACGCTACTTTCACGCATCGTGCGTGCATAAGCGCGTTCGAGACGTCTAACTAGTCCTATGACAAGTATTATATGCCTAAACATGTTTAAATATATTGCATAATCAGTTACGTGACAAAAGTTTATGTTACATATGCTTAATTACCAATTATGCATGAAAAGGGCATTTTGTTCAATTACCTAAGGCATATAAACTATCTATCATACAACTAATTAAACCTAAGTGACCATAAGGTATAACCTCGGAAGGTTATTCCCTATGCAACTATGGTCACTAAACATGTTTGGTCGGATCCTAATGATCGACCAAACGGGTCGTGTTCGAAAGTCTAAGAGGGTGTTTAGTCCGCTTGACTTACGACTCTACACAAGCACTAATCTAAAAAGTGACGAGTTAAACATGTTAAAACATGTTTAACGAATTTAGAAAACAGGTTTGGTATCAAAACAAACGGTTTTGATACCCAAGAGTAGTTTGGTTACAAAATATGCATAAATACGCATTTTGGCCGAAACTACGACTCGTCACTACGCCTAGTCAACTTGGTAATCAGTAGGTATAGTCACAAGGGACTATAACCATCGTGATTACGCTCACGTTGCAAATTTCAAATGAACTTTGTGTTGACCATTGACTGGTCAAAGCTGAAAGTCAAACTCTGTTTGACTTTCATGCTTGAAAAACGAAACAAGAACAAAAGAATACTTACAAAGGGTCCACACTAGGAAGCTTTGATCCGAATATTCTTAGGTATGAAGTGATAAACACATCAACTTAGAGAACCAATTCAGATTCAAAGGTGTGAGTTTGAGAGTGAATTGGGTGTTGCTATTTATAGAGAATCAAGAACCGTTTAGATCGTTCCTCGATAAACGAGCATCAATCTAGACCGTACACATATGGCCCATGGTTTTGGGATACTAGGGGTGCCCCAAAACCAGCAAACGGTATTGAAAATGTTACAAAATAGCCCCTAAACTTCAAGTTAAGTGCTGAAAATGGACCTGCAAGTGCAAAAATGGAGTTTCTGCCCATATCAGTTGCTCGCGCTGTGTAACGGCCAACCCACATAGTGGTGGCGTGATGCCAGCAGGTGCCCAGGTCCAGAAAGTTTCACATATTTACAGTTTTGGTCCCTGCACATGTTTAAGGCCTTTTTTGATGCGTTTAAACCCCGTTAACCCCATTTCAAGGCTCTAAAATGAAGTAAAAGTATAGGGAACTCAAAACATGCTCAAAAATATCTCGGATGTTGGCTCGTTTGGTCGTACGGTTGCGTTGTTCGGTTAATTACGACGGGAGTCGTAACGAACGCAAAAACGATCCAAATTGCGCGACAAATGGAATTTTATCAAGCCAATCACTAAAATAAAATATTTTAATGATTACATAAATTTTTGGATGTCCGGATATATTCAGAACGTAAGATATGCGCGAAAATGCAAACTTGTGCACTTTTTGACGCTTTTAGTCCCTATTGATCAATAAAGTTTATTTTAGCATACCGAACCCCTCAAAGCCTATTTGTAAGCTATGTAAAGGATATTTAGGGTATGTTTAACTTATGATCAAGTTCCGGAATGTTCGTTACTATACAAATCGGTATAGTTTCACAGTTTGACACAAATAGTCCCTACGATCGAACAAACTTGATTTTAACACACCAAACCATCCAAAACTTATTTCTAAGTTATGTGGAGGTTATTTAAGGTATGTTAAGCCTATGTCACTATTACAGAGTGTTTGTTGCGTTAAACTGACTGCGTTTACGCACCAGTTTGCGTATAACCTTCCAGAAAGCGATTTAAAGCTTGAAATCGGAATCGAATCAAATTGTAAAATCATTAAACACAAATACACACATAATAACACCAAAACACATATAATAACACCAAAGCACATTGTTTTATTAATAAATGACATTGTTTTATATTGTATATCGATTACAGAGCATAGTTGTCACAGTCTCCCCTACTTCAGGAAATTTCGTCCCGAAATTTTAACTAGAGGAAGCTTGTGAAAACAAATGCGGATACTTCGTCTTCATTTGGTCCTCACATTCCCAAGTAAACTCTGGGCCACGTTTGGATTCCCAGCGAACCTTGACCAATCGAATCCGTTTGTTCTTCAACTGTTTGAATGTACGGTCCACTATCTCCACAGGTTTCTTGACAAAGTGCATCGTTTCATCGATTTGAATCTCGTCGAGAGGAATGTGAAGGTCAGCATCAGCTAAACACTTTCGCAAATTAGACACGTGAAAAGTTGGATGAATATTTCCAAGCTCTGGAGGTAGCTCTAGTCGATAGGCAACCTTTCCAATTCTTTCAACAATCTTAAATGGTCCAACATATCGGGTTGCAAGTTTTCCTTTCTTTCCAAATCTCACCACTCCCTTCCAAGGTGACACCTTGAGTAGGACACGGTCTCCGACTTGAAATTCTAAGGGCTTGCGTCGCATATCCGCATAACTCTTTTGACGGCTTTGAGCTGTCACAAGATTATCGCGGATTTTCTTGATTTTGTCTGTTGTTTCCAGAATGAGCTTAGGTCCAGTAAGCAAGCTTCACCGGCCTCATTCCAACAGACAGGTGAACGACATTTTCGACCGTAGAGAGCTTCGAATGGTGCCATATTAATGCTAGCATGATAACTGTTGTTGTAAGAGAACTCAATCAATGGAAGATGAGAATCCCAATTACCACCAAAGTCTATCACGCATGCTCTAAGAAAATCCTCCAAAGTTTGAATCGTTCTCTCAGATTGACCATCTGTTTGGGGATGATAAGCAGTGCTTAGATTTAGTTGGGTTCCCAAAGCAGATTGCATGGTCTTCCAAAAATGAGATGAAAACCGAGCATCACGATCGGAAATGATAACCAAAGGAACACCATGTCGTGATACAATCTCATCAACATAAATCTTTGCAAGTTTATCAGCAGATAGATCCTCGCGAATCGGAATAAAATGAGCTGATTTAGTTAAACGATTGATAACAACCCATATAGCATCGTGACCTTTAGATGTACGCGGTAACTTTGTGATGAGATCCATAGCAATGTTCTCCCACTTCCAAACTGGTATCTCTGGTTGTACTAGCAAACCAGAAGGTCGTTGATGTTCAGTCTTGACTTTAAGACAAGTCAGGCATTTCGATACATACATGGCAACATCCTTCTTCATACCATACCACCAATACTGTGTACGAAGATCCTTGTACATTTTATCAGCACCAGGATGGATAGAATATCGAGACTTTTGAGATTCGTCCATTACCAAGGTGCGAAGATCGTCTTGTTTTGGAATCCACAAACGATCCTTGAAATAAAGCAAACCATCGTCTTTCCTTTCGAGCTTAAGCTCAAGCTGATGTGGTAATTCCTTACCTATCAAATTTTGTGTAACACAAAATTGTTGAGCTTGATGGACACGAGTTTGAAGATCAGATAGAGTGCGAACAGAATGAAGCTTGACTCGCTCTTTTCGACTAAGCGCATCAGCTACGACATTCGCCTTACCAGGATGGTAGCGAATCTCGCAATCATAATCACTTAAGAGCTCAACCCAACGTCGTTGCCTCATGTTCAGCTCCTTCTGATTTAGAATATGCTGGAGACTTTTGTGGTCTGTGAAAACCACACACTTCGTGCCATAAAGATAGTGTCTCCAAATTTTAAGAGCGAAAACCACAACACCTAACTCAAGATCATGAGTCGTGTAGTTCTTCTCGTGAATTTTCAGCTGTCTAGACGCATAAGATATGACTTTACCTCGTTGCATAAGAACACAACCAAGTCCTAGATTCGACGCGTCACAATAGACAACAAAATCATTGTTTCCCTCAGGTAGAGATAAAACAGGAGCATCACAGAGCTTCCGTTTCAGCGTTTGGAACGCTTCTTCTTGCTTAGATCCCCACTCAAAAGGCTTATTCTTCTGAGTTAAAGCAGTGAGTGGAACCGCAATATTTGAGAAATTAGAAATGAATCGACGATAATAACCAGCAAGACCAAGAAAAGATCGAATCTCTGTAGGTGTCGTCGGTGTATTCCAATCCTTAATAGCAGCTATCTTGGATGGATCCACATGAATACCCTGCTCGTTGACTATATGACCCAAGAACTGAACTTCTTTAAGCCAAAATTCACACTTGGAGAATTTAGCAAAAAGTTGTTCCTTCTTAAGGAGTTCCAATGTTAAGCGAAGGTGTTGCTCGTGCTCGGCTCGAGACTTTGAATAAATGAGAATATCATCGATGAACACAATAATGAACTTGTCTAAATAAGGTTTACAGACCCTATTCATTAAGTCCATAAAGATAGCTAGGTCATTTGTCAAACCAAAAGGCATGACAGTGAACTCGTAATGCCCATATCTCGTGCGGAAGGCAGTTTTGGGAATATCTTCTTCGAGAACACGAAGTTGATGATACCCAGAACACAGATCGATCTTGGAAAAGCATGAAGCACCTTGCAGCTGGTCGAAGAGATCATCAATTCGAGGTAGGGGATATCGATTCTTGATGGTAAGCTTATTAAGCTCACGATAATCGATACACATTCAAAAAGATCCATCTTTCTTTTTCACAAAGAGGACAGGAGCGCCCCATGGTGAAAAGCTCGGACGGATGAATCCTTTATCAGATAACTCTTGAAGCTGTTTAGATAACTCTTGCATCTCCGACGGTGCAAGACGATAAGGTGCTTTCACAATCAGGTTGGCATTGGGTACAAGGTCAATATGAAACTCGACTTGATGAACTGGGGGCAAACCAGGCAGTTCATCAGGAAACACCTCTGGATAATCCCGAACAATCGGAATATCCTGAATACTCTTGCTTTTGCCTTTCTCCTCAGTGACATGTGCCAGGAAAGCAACATATCCTTTTTGCAAATAACTTTGGGCTTTCGTACACGATATAAGCTTCAATCCACCAGATGGTTTCTCGCCACGAACTTCCAGAACATCGCTAGATGGAAGAGGAATACGAACAATCTTATCAAAACAAACCACCTCAGCATGGTGTTTGGTTAACCAATCCATCCCCACGATAATATCGAAACTCCCAAGTTGCATCAGCGTGAGGTCAATAGGAAAAAGATGGTTATCAAGGTTTAACTGACAACCACGAATAACAGAATCGAGAACAAGAGGTTTACCAGTAGCAACTTCGACAGATAAGGGTTTCCTCAGTTTAGTTCTAGGTATCGCAAGTAAAGGCTCAAAAGATAACGAAATAAAACTTCTATCGGCACCAGAATCAAAAAGAATAGATGCAGGTCGATTGTTAACAAGAAACGTACCATTGACAACGAGGTTGTCAGCTCGAGCCTCGTTAGTGTTCAGATTGTATGCTCGTCCACGAGCGGGATTCACATTCGCGTTTGCATTAGAATTGGCATTTGCATTCGCGTTCATCAACCTCGGGCAGTTGTTGCGGAAATGACCCATTTCACCGAAATTATAACACGAACCAGGTGGGAATCTCGCAGCATTCCCCTGAACCTGTGCTGGATTCTGAGCGGCTTGATTCTGGCCTAAGCGACAAATGTTGGCCAGATGCCCAAGTTTACCACACGTAGTGCATTTCTTGCAAGCTTGTTGTGCAACATGATGACCGTTGCAGCGAGCACAATGAGGTGCGTTACCAGCATATACTTTCTTCGCAGGAGGTTGAGCCGGTGGGTTCTGAGGGTTCTGAGCTGTTACTGCAAAATTCTGAGCACCCTTTCGTTTTCTCGACTTCTTCGACGACTCACCTTTCTTACTCTTACCCTTTTCCTTGACAGAATCGGTCGACTTCTTCTTATCACCCTTGTGGGTAAGTTTACCCTTCCTGACTTGAGACTCAGTCAGGGTAGCAGACAACTCGATCGCGTGACGAACAGTAGTAGGACTAATGCCAGTCACAATATCCTGTATGGAATCGGGTAAACCATCGATATATCTCTCGATTCCTTTCTCGACTGGGGTAACCATAGAGGGACACAACAGACTGAGCTCCTCAAAACGATCCATATACGCACGGTGTTCACCCCCATCTTGTTTCAGATCGTCAAACTCTCGTTCCAATGCTCGAACCTCGTGACGGGGACAAATCTCTTTCATCATGAGAGCTCGAAGCTTTTCCCATGTTTGTGGTAATGCCACTTCAGCACCCCTATCGCGCATCACTCCGTTCTACCACGTAAGAGCATGCTTCTCAAACACACTTGATGCAAATTCAACCTTACGCCCATTCGGACATTGCACATGTCTGAATGTGCTCTCGATACTTTCGAACCATTGCAGGAGCGCAGTTGCTCCTTGTGACCCAGAAAACTTTAGCAGCTTAGCAGAATTGAAATTCTTAAAATTACACTAAGCATTGTTATTATTATTGTTGTTGTATAATTCGTGGATTTGGGTCACAACGCCTGGAAGCACAGCAGCCATTTGCTGAGAGACAAGGGCTGTGACTTCTTCAGCAGTAAAAGATTGTGCATCACATTGAGGAGGCATTGTCTAAAAGGAAATATGAGAAACGAGTGAGGTTGACAATTAGGAAAAACAAAAGAGGTATTGAAAACATCGACAAAACACAAGGAAGGCGATCATTTGTTCGTTACCTCGAACAAACAAACGACATGCAGTGACTAATCAAAGTAAATGGGTCAAAATAACGTATCGCGAAGACATGCTCGCCTATAAGTGAACACTCACCCCAAGAGTTCCCAGGTAAGAGTGACTGGTCCGATTATGTGGATTTGTACGAACACTCTAGCCTTAGACAGAAAACTCAGGGTACAGGCATTCACTCTTCCAGTTTGCACGTGTTCACATTATTTAGGCCCAAACTTTGACGAGATTTTGAAAACTCAGAAGGTACTAAGCCAAAAATGAGTCAAACTGGAATGGTTCAAAACCTTATAACAGAGGGTTCAAAACCTAGTAATCAATCATCCTAGAATGGATGATTAATTTTCGAAGCAGATTCAAATTTGTGTTCTCGTAGTGGTTATCACCTAAGGGTAGGTGACGGTTTTGTTTTAAAAATCTAAACGCAAATTCACTTGCGTTAGGGTCCTAAAAGTTATAGTCTAGGTCAAAGCATTACTAATAACCTAATTCCCTATAACCATTGGCTCTGATACCAACTCTTCTGTCACACCCCGACCACGTAAAACAACAAATCGTGGCGGAAACGTTGGGGAGTGTTGTAACAGAATTATTGTTTCACAACCATGGAATACAAAAAGTTTCGTTTTATTTATTCATTAAGTAATTTACATTGTTTTAACATGAAACAAACAAGTTATATATCGACTATCATTGTTATTATGTCACTAAGGCCTCGTCCAGATCCTATGTGACTCATGCATCCTAACAATCAACATCAAGCAACATCACCTGAAACATATGTAAAAACAAAGTCAGCAAAGAAATGCTGGCGAACACATAGGTTTTATAAGAGTGTCGGATTCATGGCTAGTTTACATGTTGCAATACCTTATTAAAAACCTTGTTTTGAAAAGAGTATAATATTGCAACAAAATTAACCAACTCAAATCAAGCGGGTTATAATTTATAAAACCTCGTAGCCATGATTCTTAACCCAAAAACATTTGTTTTAGTAAACCAAATTGTAAAACATTTCGTATTAACTCGTTTAATAAATCTCGTATGGTTTATATCCTTTCGAAAACATCGTTATGTGACATCGTTTCAAAATCGTTTACCCAAGTTAACTAAATAACGCCACGGTATGTAATATGTTGAAAACACTTATATATAAGAAGTACCAACGGCGTATCTACCATGTTTTCACCATATTACACCCGTCCCATTATCTAAACACTTAACCAAAAACCAATCATTTATCCAATTCGTTTAATCTTGTTCAAATCGTTTCCAAATCGTTAACTCGTTTCCAAATCGTTTAACTCGTTTAAGTCGTTTAAATCATCCTCGTTTTAATTGTGAAAACTATTTTTGGTCGTCTCGCTATTAACATCCAAACCTTCGTGACTCGAATATCTCGCTTCTCCCATTAACAAACCACCAAAGGGTAAGTTAACAATCAGATTCAGTCGTTACCCACCTAACCCACACATAACCATGGGTGCAGTACGATAACGGGATTTGTCAGATCCTATGGCACCATAACCTAATACTGGTCGGCTTGATCAATGCTAATGAATGTAATACGTTATGTAACTACAACCAACAAGTTCGTTCACATTATCGAAATCATTATTAGTTTAGTATAAACCATCTTAATCGTTTTTGAAATCATCGTTATAATATCGAAAATCGTTTTGATACATATGAATCACCCCAAAACAATTGAAAACAGTAAAATAGGGGAACTATGTACTCACTTGAAGTGCAAAGTATCCTCAATCAATAGAACATCAACAAACTCAAGTAAACCAGAGAAATCAAGCAGCACCTAGTAATCGAATCGCTAGTAAATAAATTAACACCTCAATCGGAAGATCGGATAGAATGAGGTCTTGTAAACCAAATGAGTGTTGGAACTCATGTGATATGGTTTAACAGAGTCTACATTCTAGATCGGAACCTAACCAAAGTGCTTTCGACCCGTTACGACCCATTAAGGTAGCTTACGCTACTTTAACGCGTCGTGCGTGCATAAGCGCGTTTGAGACGTCTAACTAGTCCTATGACAAGTATTATATGCCTAAACATGTTTAAATGTGTTGCATAATCAGTTACGTGACAAAATTTTATGTTACATATGCTTAATTACCAATTATGCATGAAAAGGGCATTTTGGTCAATTACCTAAGGCATATAAACTACCTATCATACAACTAATTAAACCTAAGTGACCATAAGGTATAACCTCGGAAGGTTATTCCCTATGCAACTATGGTCACTAAACATGTTTGGTCGGATCCTAATGATCGACCAAATGGGTCGTGTTCGAAAGTCTAAGTGGGTGTTTAGTCCGCTTGACTTACGACTCTACACAAGCACTAATCTAAAAAGTGACGAGTTAAACATGTTAAAACATGTTTAACGAATTTAGAAAACAGGTTTGGTATCAAAACAAACGGTTTTGATACCCAAGAGTAGTTTGGTTACAAAATACGCATAAATACGCATTTTGGCTGAAACTACGACTTGTCACTATGCCTAGTCAACGTGGTAATCAGTAGGTATAGTCACAAGGGACTATAACCATCGTGATTACGCTCACGTTTCAAAGTTCAAATGAACTTTGTGTTGACCATTGACTGGTCAAAGCTGAAAGTCAAACTCTGTTTGACTTTCATGCTTGAAAAACGAAACAAGAACGAAAGAATACTTACAAAGGGTCCACGCTAGGAAGCTTTGATCCGAATATTCTCAGGTATGAAGTGATAAACACATAAACTTAGAGAACCAATTCAGATTCAAAGGTGTGAGTTTGAGAGTGAAGTGGGTGTTGCTATTTATAGAGAATCAAGAACCGTTAAGATCGTTCCTCGGTAAACGAGCATCAATCTAGACCGTACACATATGGCCCATGGTTTTGGGATACTAGGGGTGCCCCAAAACCAGCAAACGGTATTGAAAATGTTACAAAATAGCCCCTAAACTTCAAGTTAAGTGTTGAAAATGGACCTGCAAGTGCAAAAATGGAGTTTCTGCCCAGATCAGTTGCTCGCGCTGCGCGACGGCCAACCCACATAGTGGTGGCGCGACGCCAGCAGGTGCCCAGGTCCAGAAAGTTTCACATATTTACAGTTTTGGTCCCTGCACATGTTAAGGCCTTTTTTGATGCGTTTAAACCCCGTTAACCCCATTTCAAGGCTCTAAAATGAAGTTAAAGTATAGGGAACTCAAAACATGCTCAAAAATATCTCGGATGTCGGCTCGTTTTGTCGTACGGTTGCGTTGTTCGGTTAATTACGACGGGAGTCGTAACGAACGCAAAAACGATCCAAATTGCGCGACAAATAAAATTTTATCAAGCCAATCACTAAAATAAAATATTTTAATGATTAAATAAATTTTTGGATGTCCGGATATATTCAGGACGTAAGATATGCGCGAAAATGCAAACTTGTGCACTTTTTGACGCTTTTAGTCCCTATTGATCAATAAAGTGTATTTTAGCATACCGAACCCCTCAAAGCCTATTTCTAAGCTATGTAAAGGATATTTAGGGTATGTTTAACTTATGATCAAGTTCTGGAATGTTCGTTACTATACAAATCGGTATAGTTTCACAGTTTGACATAAATAGTCCCTGCGATCGAACAAACTTGATTTCAACACACCAAACCATCCAAAACTTATTTCTAAGTTATGTGGAGGTTATTTAAGGTATGTTAAGCCTATGTCACTATTCCAGAGTGTTTGTTGCATTAAATTGACTGCGTTTACGCACTAGTTTGCGTATAACCTTCCAGAGAGCGATTTAAAGCTTGAAATCAGAATCGAATCAAATTGTAAAATCATCAAACACAAATACACATATAATAACACCAAAACGCATATAATAACACCAAAGCACATTGTTTTATTGATAAATGACATTGTTTTATATTGTATATCGATTACAAAGCACAGTTGTCACATATAGAGCAGTAACTAGAGGCTTTCAAATCAAGGTAACGGGCTAGGGCCTCTAGAAAAAGAGAGGCCTCCAAAATTTTAAAAATCTTTATATATTATATATGTATTACTCTACTACACCCAAATAAACAAAACAAAAATTATATTTATTGGAAGGTCCAACAGAAGAACCAATTTTAAAATTAAAGAGGTCCAATTCCAACTCCAAGCAATATGCAATTTGTATTTAATTTAGGTCATCATCGTCATATTTACTAACTATAACGTCACACATGCGTGTTCCACTTAATGGTGTCACCGATTGGGGAAAAATTAGAGGCGAATTAGGGGAAATAAGTGGTGTCGCATGGATAATCCAAGTTGGTTAATAGCTATTTTTATAGTAATCTCTATATATCATTGTTTTCCCCCAAGTCCCTAATTGATACTTTGAATCTTTGATTTTTGATATTGTGCTTACAATTGAGACTTAAAAGGAAGAAAGCAAAACCGATGTTTTCTTTATACAAATTCGAAAGGGCCCGTCATTGTAGTTTTCTTAGGGCATCGAAATACATAGGAATGACCCTGCTAGTGTAATTCACATACCAGTCATATTGTTCGTGTACATGGGTTGCCCTAATGTATAAGTGAAAAATAAGTCGTGTTAGACTAGGGGTATGTTTAAGCCGAAAGAAAAAAATAGATCCGCATGTTCTACCTCCAATGGGAAGTGTCAAAGATGATAAAGAATAGTCGCTTGATAATATAAGATCAATCCGAATCTATTTGTAAGAACACTAAAAGGTTAAACCTAAATCGTTTAGTTGTTTGATTAATGGTTTATATTTTCTTAAATTTGATGCTTCTTACACATAAATGTGTTGTTTATGTACATAAAAAAGCCATCAAAATAATTTTTCATATGTTTTCGTATTTTTATCGATTTACCTACACGTGTATAAGTAATATAACATACACATGATTTACATATGTGTAAGTTATATACACAAACAAGTATTTTTTCACATGACTTGGACATGTATGTGTAATATACATAAATAAAATTTGCCGCCAACATTTTATATTTGGGCAAAATTCGTCGACGACTTCTTATAGGGAAATTATCACACCCCAACCGATAGTGGAAACATCAGAGTGAGACGAAAACAAGATTGGTCGAGACATCATAACACAAAATGTGACAATATATAATTAATTCGAATTGCATAAATACTAAATTGGAATACATTGTTCAAAATGAAAATACATCAAGTTGCAAACCAATTCAAATACATGAAACAAAATTATAAGTTCAACTTTAAGGTGTGTATCTAAATCCACCCTAAACAAGTTTCTTCACATCATCAACTAGCGACCTGTAACATGTGTTAAAATAATGATCAACATAAAGTTGGCGAGTATACAAGTTTGATAATTTAGTATAATGGTGAAAAGAGTTTGCTCAAATCCAACATGATAAATGTATATACTGTTACTAACATACTAAACAAGTGTAAGGTATATGTGAAACCAGAGTTTAACGCAATCGTGATTACCAAATATCGTCGAAACGACAATGTCGTAACATAGTTTACTTAACAATACAACTAGAATACGGGCAGGGCGTTAGTCCTATAGCGCTATAATTGTTAAGGTAGGCTTGCAAAGTTAATGAGAATATAGACACAAGTATACATAGCATGTGAGATTAACAAGAATAACACAAGTCTCATTTTAAAGTGGATAGAGTGTGATTTGTAACAAGTTTACTTGTGATTGCGTGTTTTTGTATAAGTGTACATGTTGCACCCAAAGTGTATAAAATTGAAAATGGGATCGAGTAAACTCACGGTTTTGCGTAGCTTCTGTCGCAACCCCCTCCCCCTATCTGTCCCGGGAACGGGCGGCCGCGAACTCAGTGTCGGTGGTATCGGTGTTTATTAATTTGGCAGCGGAAATTACATCAGGACCGTAGTTAGGAAATATTTTATCAGAGTAAAATACCACATTTTATAGAAATAAACACATTGGGATAAAACCCAAGTTTTCATTACAAACTGATTTATAGGGATAAATCCCATTTTATTGAATTAAAACGCCTTCTTTATTTAGGTAACTTTTATAGCCACTTTTCCAAGCCTTCAGTGCTATCCAGCTGGCTTCTAATTGGCTTTCACATTATGTTACCGGAAACGCGTTTTAAAAACATTTGTCAGTGGGAAATACTGGTGAGTGAATCCCAGTTTAATCAAGAAACATTAATTTAATTTAAACAGTATTGAGAGCAATCACAATGTTTATATCTACCCAATTACTCATTCAGTACTGTCAATCCTGACTGGTGGGTCATATTACACATTGGCTAACTCTTCGTCCAATGGTAACGTGTCTCACATTTTGTATAACAAACCCCAACATACTGGCAGTAATCGTAGAATTACAAAGACTCAATCACTGCTAAATTGCATTGTAAAATATTTAAGGTTTTGTAAAATCAGTTTACAAAAAGAGATTACTTACATTGCTGTCTTAGATTATCCTTTAGGGTTTCCTGGTGACAATCTATAATTTACACAAATGCACACGTGTTAGTATAATAACCCATTTTAACATTAGTAATACCCTCCCCGAGACGGCATTCCAACGACTACGTCGGGCAGAACCACGACAGCCGTTACGGAACCCTAGATCAATCGGGCAGCGTATCTAATACGTATCCAGGGGTTATGATACTTACAACGGAGCAGAACTTCGCTAATTAGGGGGTATAATACCCGAGTATAGTGTACACTACGTAATATTGAGAGAAAGAAAGAAAGTTTTGAATGAATTCGACTGAAGGCCCGAGCTCCCATTATATAGGGGTTGATCTTGAGTTTCTCGCGGCCCGCGTAAGAGTAGCCAAGGGGCTACGCGGCCCGTGTCAACGCTGGTCAACAGCGTAGCTTGTCCGGGTCAGCAAGTAGGGTTGCCGGGTGTTGGGCCACGTGGCGGCCCAGGGTTTCGCCACATTTTACCTTGTCGCGGCCCGCGTAAGGTTTGAGGTGTGGCTTAAGCGGCCCGCCTCAAACCCAAAATCTTGATTTTTAATTAATTTTAATAATATTTAAGGTATTCGGGGCCCGTTTTCACGTATGGGGTGTATTTTAAGACGTATTGTGATATTTTAAAATATATTAGGGTGTCGGAAAAATATTCAGGAGAGTGTCGGTTTTCTTTAGGGTTGTTATATCCTTCCCACCTTGTTTTAGAGCTCGTTCTCAAGATCTACTGGAATAGGTGTGGATATTTCCTTTGCATTTCCGATTCAAGCTCCCATGTGTACTCAGGTCCTCTTTTGGAGTCCCACTTCACTTTGACCAGAACTAATCTCTTGTGCTTGAGGTTCTTGACTTTCCTGTCTTCAAACTGTAGAGGCCTTTCTACAAACTTGAGTTGTTCATTTACCTCTATATCCTTTAGAGGTACCATAAGTGATTCATCAGCTAAGCATTTCTTGAGATTAGATACATGAAATACATCATGTATTCCTGCCATTTCCTCTGGCAGTTGTAGCTGATAGGCTACAGGTCCTATTCTTCTAATAATCTCAAAAGGTCCAACGTACCTGGGACTTAGCTTTCCCCGTTTGATGAATCTTACCACTCCTTTCCAAGGAGAGACTTTTAACAATACTTTGTCGCCTATTTGAAATTCTAACGGCTTACGTCTATTATCAGCGTAGCTCCTCTGTCGATCACGTGCTGCTTTCAGTCATTCCTTGACTTGAATGATCTTGTCGGTTGTTTCTTGCACTATCTCAGGTCCAGATAGTTGTTTTCCCCTAATCTCTGCCCAACAGACTGGGGTTCGGCACTTTCGTCCATAAAGTGCTTCGAATGGTGCAGCATTGATACTTGTGTGATAACTATTATTATAAGAAAACTCTATTAAAGGTAAATGATCGTCCCAATTACCTCCGAAATCAATTACACAAGCTCTGAGCATGTCTTCCATTGTCTGAATTGTCCTTTCGCTTTGTCCGTCTGTTTGAGGATGATAAGCTGTGCTCAGATTCAACTTGGTTCCCATTGCCTTTTGGAAACTTGACCAAAAATGAGAGGTAAAACGACTATCCCTATCAGAAACGATTGATAAAGGAATTCCATGTAATGAAACTATTTCATTTACATATAATTTAGCTAACTGTTCCATACTGAAAGTTTCCTTCATTGGTAGGAAATGGGCTGACTTGGTTAGCCTATTTACAATCACCCAGATTGTATCGTTGCCTTTTCTTGTTTTGGGTAATTTAGTAACAAAATCCATTGTTATCAATTCCCATTTCCATACGGGCATTTCTAATTGTTGTAGCAATCCTGAGGGTTTCTGATGTTCAGCTTTAACTTGTGAACAAGTTAAACATTTAGAAACATAGGTTGCTACGTCCTTTTTCATTCCTATCCACCAGAAATTCTTTCTTAAATCCTGGTACATTTTATCATTTACTGGGTGCATCGTATATTTGGACTTATGGGATTCTTCTAATATACGATGGTGCAGGTTTCCTAATTTAGGTATCCACATTTTCTTTTTATGGAATCTCCAAATTCCATCTGTTCTTTGTTCTAATTCCTTAATCATTCCTTTTAATTTTTCAGTGTCATCCTTGATTATTGATTCTTGTGCTTTTCTAATTTGATCATTTAAATCTACTTGTAGATTTAATTTAAGAGAACGTATCCTTTTTGGCTTTTCATGGTACTTTCGTTTTAAAGCATCAGCAACTACATTTGCCTTTCCTTCATGATACTGGATATCACAATCATAATCACTAAGCATTTCCATCCAGCGTCTTTGTCTCATATTCAATTCCTTTTGCCCGAAAACATACCTTAAACTCTTATGATCAGTGAATATGGTAAACTTACTACCATAAAGGTAATGTCTCCAAATCTGAAGGGCAAAAATTATAGCTCCTAATTCCAAATCATGGGTTGAATAATTTTCTTCATGATTCTTAAGTTGCCTAGACGCATAAGCTATAACTTTTTGGCATTGCATTAATACACATCTATAACCTAATTTAGAACAGTCACAATAGACTATAAAGTCTTCAGTTCCTTCTGGTAACGCTAGTATGGGTGCGTGGGTTAATCTTTGCTTAAGAATTCTAAAGGCTTCTTCTTGCTTTGGTCCCCATTCAAACTTAATGGATTTACAGGTTAACTTAGTTAAAGAAATGGCTATTCTAGAAAAATCTCGAATAAATCTTCTATAATAACCGGCCAATCCTAAGAAACTTCTAACCTCGGTTGGTGACTCATGGGTTTTCCATTTGGTAATCGCCTCGATCTTTGTGGGATCCACATGAATTCCTTCATGATTAACTAAGTGTCCAAGAAATTGTACATGTTCTAACCAAAACTCGCACTTTGAAAACTTAGCATAGAGCTTTTCCTTTCTTAATAGACTTAATAGTGCGTGCAAATGCTTTGCATGTTCCTCTTTACTTTTAGAGTAAATGAGAATATCATCAATAAAAACAATTATGAATTTGTCCAAATATGGCTTACATATTCGGTTCATCATGTCCATAAATGCGGCTGGGGCATTGGTTAAACCAAATGGCATGACAGTAAATTCATAATGACCATACCTTGTTCTAAACGCAGTTTTAGGAATGTCCTCTTCCTGTACCTTTAATTGATGATATCCTGACCTTAAATCGATTTTTGAGAAAAATCGAGCTCCTTGCAATTGATTAAACAGGTCATCGATTCTTGGTAATGGATACCGATTCTTAATCGTGACTTTGTTCAATTCACGGTAGTCAATGCACATACGCATCGATCCGTCCTTCTTTTTCACGAATAAAATTGGTGCTCCCCATGGCGACGAGCTTTACTGTATAAATCCTTTCTCCAACAATTCATCTAATTGTTTCTTCAGTTCCTGCATTTCAGCGGGTGCCATACGGTAGGGTGCTTTGGCAATCGGTGCTGTTCCTGGTAGTAGATGGATTCTGAATTCGACTTCTCTGTCTGGCGGTAGCCCTGGCAATTCTTCTGGAAATATATCTGAAAACTGAGACACTACTGGAATGTCTTTTAGTTCTTTTCCTTTAGTGTTAGTGATTATGGAAATCAAATACACTATAGATCCTTTTCTTATATAACTTAGAGTTTTCATCACAGAGATGAATTTTGTGGATCTAGATGGTTTATCACCTTTAATTGTGATCTTTTCACCCTTTGGTGAATTTACTTGAATTGACTTTTGATCACATAAAATATTAGCTTTATTGGCTATTAACCAATCCATTCCTAATACGATATCAAATCTTGTCAGATTCATTGGGTACAAGTTTGCAATATACTTTTGGTTTAAAAATTCTATTCTTGCTCCCTGCAAGTGTTGGTGCATATGTCTGTCGACTTCGTCTTGTATCGAGTCTTGTAAAAGAATAGATAGAACAGGGCACGTAGTACGAGAAAAATGGGAAACTGAGCTGAACAAGCTGGTTCATGCGAAGTGACCAGTTCGTGCGAACTGGCCAGTTCACACGAACTGGACCATGCATATTCATGCGAAGTGGCTACTACTATAAATAGGTGTCTTGAGTCTTTCATTTGTAACATTGCTGATTCCGGAGCAGAGGTGCTGCCGAAGTGTCAAGTGGTCTGTAAAGCTTTCAAATCAATATACAAGACAGTTAAAGTGATTCTTAGTGCAAATCAAGCTGATTCACCTTCAATACGTATGTTTCCGCCTCTCGTATTGATCGAGAACTCTTCTGAACGACTCGTTTAGGTCGAATCTCGATCCTACAAGTGGTATCAGAGCTCAGGAGGAAGAGTTCTTACCGATTCAGCATGTTTTTATCTGAAAATCTCACTTCTACTCACTTTCTTCACATTTTTTCAAAATTAATCGAGATTTTACGGTTAAAATGAACTGATTTTCACATATTACACGCGAAATACTGTTTTAATCAATCCGTGAACATATTAGACCCTAATTCAGCTTAAAAGTTAATCAATTTGTCAAAAAACCATCCGATCATTCGACAATATCATCAGTTCGCACGAAGTGAACCTCCACTTCGCACCAAGACCACTCACTTCGCACGAAGTCAGTTCCAGTCCGCGTGATTTGAGTCCAGTTCGCACTAAATCAAACCAGTTCGCACGAAATTGACCCAGGTCGCACGAAGTGAGACCTTTCAGTTCGCATAAGAGTCCAGTTCGCACAGAGTGAGTTCAGTTCGTACAAGATTGTTCATTGATCAGTTCACACGGATTGAAAGTCACCAGTTCGCACTAAGGGAGTTCAGTTCGCACGGGATTGTTCATTGATCAGTTCGCAAGACTTGACAATAGTTCAGCTCGCATGGTTTGAAATTTCAGATCGTTTGGTTTTAGCTTTGGTCCAGATTGTTTGATTGATAACCAGATCATACAAAATTCAGATTGTTTGAAAAGTTATTTTTGTGAACCCTCGAAAACCAAAACATGGATTCTGAATTCTACAATGTGTTTGCTACAGCTCCGGGTACTCCTGTTACCGTTGCTCAGAGTGTAACCATGGAAAATGAAACTGGAACGTTGCAGAAACCTCCGAAACTGATGAGCATTGAAGAGTATTATAGTTGGCAAGAGCGTTTTGAAAACTGGGTGCAAGCAAATCATCTAAGGTCTTGGGAGTGTATTGAAAAAAAGTATGTTCGTCCTCGAAATAACATGGGAGTTGTAAAGACTATTTCTGAATTTACGGACAAAGAGAGAGACATGTACAAGGCAGAAAAAATGATGATCAGTTTACTTCAACAAGCTGTGAAAGAATACATTTTCATACTACTTCAACATGATGATAGTGCATATTCGATTTGGATAGCACTTCGTACAAAATTCGAACAAAAATGATCAAGAATAAGAAGTCTCTATTAAAGAAAGAATTCGATTTGTTCTCAAGTTTGCCAGGCAAAACTACAAAGACTCTTATTGAGAGATATTGTCATTTAGTATATTCAATGACCCGGTTGGATATCAAAAAGGATCGTGAGAAATGGGTTGAAAAAATAGCCGATGCTTTACCTCAAAAAGAATGGGGTACATATCTTATGATCTTGAAGAATACCGGAGAGTATGATGGTTTGACAATTGCTCAGTTCATTGAAAAACTTGAAGGACAAGATCTTGAACAACAGAAGATTGCTAGAATGAACAATCCAAGTGGTCAACAAGATATCAATTTGTATTTCAAAGGTAATGTTCAAAATGTTGAAGCAAGTCCGAAGATCCAAACCGCTTTCAGCGCAGAAAACTCATCCGGATCATCCAATCAAAGCTCAATCAACAACAGTGGATTTTCTTCATATCCGAGTGTTAATCCTAATCAATCTCAAAGCTCAAACAATGGTAATGGTCATGTGTTACAATGCAACATTGCGTTTCATCTTCAGAACGGTCATAATTTCTCTGAAGAAGTCGCTAAAGGTCATATGGCATTACTAGTTACTGTGTTAGAATCATATGAGAGTTTGGTTGCGGGAAGAATCGGAAATCCTATGTTGACAAAAGAGGATTATGATCAGATTGATGTTGAGGAATTGGAGTTAATGGATATTAAGTGGTGTTTAGCGAGCGTGTTGAGGAGAGCTGAGAAATTTAAGCAGATTACAGGAAGAGATGATTTATGTGAAGCTAATGTTTCTACTTTAGGTTTTGATAAGTCTAAAGTTACTTGTTTTCGGTGCAGGGAAAAAGGACATTTCAAGAGGGAATGTACCAACCGAGAAGCAGGTGGAGCTAAAAATCCTTTCGGGAACAATGATTATTATCGGAAAGCAATATATCATCAGCTTGCTCAACAGCCGCATCAACAACAATCGTCACAAACTTCACATGCTAGGAAGGATCTGATTGAAGAGCCATCAAAGAAAGCTTATTTAGTTAATCAAGATGATGAAAGATTGCTAGAAGGATTTAGCTGGGACAAATATATTCTGGCTGAAAGTAACTCAAAGTTTAGAGCATTTATTGCGCAGATCATTCAAGAGCCAGAGTTGATGAAAGAATGGATGGATGTGTTTGCAGATGATGAGAAAAGTCAAGATGAAGAATCTGTCATTTCAGAAGATAGTTCAGAAAAGACACCAATTTTTGATCAATCATCATCTGATAGTAGTGATGATGATGAAGAAATTAAACAAATAAACATTGGAAAAACTCATCTATCTCCTGAAAGTTTCAAATTTTATTTTGCAGATAAATTGGAGAAACTAAAGGAGAGACGAGCAGCAAAAGAAAAGAAAGAGATAAAATGTGAAATTGTTTCTCAAGAAGAGAAGGATGAACAGAGTAAAGAAGTTAAAGTGATTGAGAAGATTGTAGAGGTCACAAAACCTTGTCTGAAATGTTTGGAACCATGCAAACATTGTGAAGAGAAAGACAAGAAGTATAGTGAGCTCGACGAGATGAAAGAAACATTATTGTTTGATGTTAAGTACGTAAAAGAATCGTATGATGTTTTGAATAGAATAGTTAATCATTTGGAAAAGACAAATTCAGAAAGAGAAGATGCTTTGACAATGATGAATGCAGTGATGATGTCTAAGCAGAAAGAAATCAATCATTTTATTGAAGAGTGTGCAGAGTTGAAGCAGAAATTAGAGACCGGAAAGATTGAGAATGAAAGAATCAGATGATTGTTAATGAGTTATTCAGGTTCTGATTATTTGATTGATAGACTTTATCCTACTGTTGCAGGTTTTGAAGCCTTTCAAGATAAGAAATCGGAAGATACAGATACTGGTAAGAAACAAAGTGCAAATTATAAAAAGTGTCCGCCTCCGATCTGGGAAGGTTATTCTCCCAGAAAACCAAATGAGGAACTACTCAAAAAGGCAGTCAATATAAAGTTAAAGTCTGAAACAACTGATGAGTTACCAGACAACTTTGATGTCACATTCACATCGTCTGACACTGATCATGAGTCTGAGTTAATAAAGAAAGTGGTCGATCAGGTGTTGGATAAAGATGAGGAGTCAGAGTCAAAGTCTGAATCTGAGAGTTCGAGTTCATCAGTCAACAGTTCGAAATCGTCGGTCAAAAGGGTTTACAATAAAGAATTTCTGTTATCAAAAAATAATTTGAATGACGAACCAATCAAAGTGGCATATACTTTGAATGATTCAGACAAATTATATTCTGATGAGGAATTTCCGATTAAAAATGTGAAAATTGAAAATATAAAAACAGTTTTTAAATTGATAGAAATAAAGTTTTCAAAAATAAAAGATAAAATGGGATTTTCAAAACCTAAATATACTTCTAGAGTACAACAACGTTTAAATAAGAAGAAAGGTTTCGGTCCAAGTCATCAAAAGAAACCTAATCATAAAAGTAATTTCAAAAAGAAGGGTTTGGGTTTTGATGTTGAAAATAATAATGATAAAAATTCTAAAACAAAAACAGTATTTGTTTCAGGAGTAGGTTCTGAGGAAGAAGAAAAGAGCTCATTCTGGAAACAATCGAACAAAGCGTTCTTTGAAGAAAAACAAAAGTTTGAGAAGAATGGAGCTAATCAGAAAAAGGAAACAAGAACCTGTTACCGATGCAAAGTTGTTGGTCACATTGCCTGGAACTGTCCAAAGGCAACCAACACAAAACATGAAGTTGTTTCTAAACCCAAGAAAAAGTTGTTGATAAAACTGAACCACCAACTGAAAAATTCAAAGTGTGTAAAAACTCAACATATGAAGTTGGTGAATGTTCGAAAAGGTTTTACAAAACAAGGGTGAATCTTGATAACCAAACGTGGGTTGTTAAAAAATCTGATGTGAAATCTGGCGATGAATCTGACTCGTCAAAGTCAGAGGAGCCACAAGTTGATCTAAAAGGAGAAAATTCAGTTCCGCCAATGGATGATGTCAATTTTCCACCATTGTGAACTGAAAATTTTAAACAAAAAGTTGGTAAAGTGGATATTTCGAATCAATTCTATTCTGAAAAGAAGGAATTTGATGTCGAAAAGGCGTTTAATGTCAAAGTGAAAAATATTTTTGGAAAGATGGTTGAGGGAAAGGCTAAAGGGGTAAAGGAATTTTATGAATCAAAAAGAAATGTTCAAACCCCGAGTGAAGTTGAGAAGGTTACACCCAAAGCTGGTCAGGCTTGGGTGTCTGTATTCCATACTTAAAAATCCTGACTTGCCGGAACTCCCAGGTTGGTAATTGGGGAGTAGGAATCAGCATCTTTCTTAAGAAATTCAAAATTGTTATATTTTGACTTACAAGTGGTATTGTTGATAAGAACCTTCAAGTGGTTAATCAAGGTCATTAAGTTGAACTTGATTTAAGTGGTAATTTTTGAAAACAATGTGATGAAACCCCATGTTTGTGAAATGTCAAACAAAACTAATTTTCCGGAAAAACCATTTTGATTAAAACAAACTTAAGTGTTTTGAAATCATAATGGGAAAATAGTTTGTTGTCAGGGGGAGTTCTGATTGTTTACGCCAAGTGGATGGAGAATTGAAGCAATTCACATCAGTTTGTCGTTTTCTTTGTACAGTTTATTGCATTTATTTTCAAATTTCCCAGAAAATCAAAATTGAAACATATTTTGATTTTAGGTGGAGTAAAAAATTTAGAAATTTTGAAAATTTGAAAAATCCAAAAACATGATAAAATCTAAAAATAAAAAACATCGAAAAATCAAAATGAGTTTTGTTGTGAAAAAGAGGAAATGATAGTACATCAGTAGACAATCACAGTACGCTAAAGAATTGGAAAGTTAAAATGTGATAAACGGTCTCACTGATGATATGCCAGTAGGTTTTCGCACGTTTAGTAGATTGTTTTCGAGATATAAACTTAAATATCAAATACTTACTTATTTCGTGGGGAAAATCTCTCGGATATATATGTAACCCCTAAAATCTTGTTTGAAGGGCTTTCTATTTCTGACATACTAGGTCTTTGTGCGTGATGATATCTGGGGTATTATACCAGGACTTCTGATTTTGCGGGAGCAATAGCCTAGTCCTCGTATAATACTTTGCACAGCTTTAATCACTAAAGCCTACCCTCAGCATAAAAAATGATGAAACATTGAAAAATGCTAATCATGTGCTGTTGAAGAAAATATTCTCTAAAGGGAACACACCTAAAGACGAACCATCATCTCTCTGATTTTGCGGAAGCAATAGCCTGAGCTCTCATGGTCTCGCATTTAACCCCTTACATATATCATTAGTGTACATTCACCTGTAAGACTGAATATAGGAGTCTGAATACGGGAGTATATTCTGAGGTGGTACACTCGAATAAGTTTAAGTTCCTAAAACACTAATCTCGTATCTCGAATCAATTGAACTTTGTGTGAAAATTTAAGTGGATCAGTATACTGACAATCTAAGTGAATCGTTTAGATCTTAAAGTGTTTAAAGCTCAACGGTGCTAGTGATTTGTCATAAACTGATATGATCTTCTTACACAAACTCACAAAAATATTGTTTGTAAATATTTCTTTACTGCTTTTCTTTAACCAAAAATCCAAAAAGAGTGTGTTTTAGCATAAAATTTTGAAAAATAAAAAAGATTTTATTTCATCTTATTTTCAACAACTGGTGTTGGAAAGCTGATTTTCAAAATTCTGAGTGCTAAACATGATGGACAACAGGGTTGGGAGAGTTTGTTTGAAATGAGAAATGATTAAATGGTTTCAAATTAATGATTAAATATCCAAATTTGAATTTTTCGAATACAAGAGGTAGGCAGAGATTCTAAATTTGTTAAATCTTAATATTTGTGAAATTTATTGTTGGGTAGAGATTTGTGCAGATCCCCGATTCTAAGCCTGAGAAGAGCGAGAAGACTGATCAAGACTGAAGACTCGTCATACTGAAGACTCGACACCGAAGACTTCGTCAACATCCAAGGGGGAGTCTGTTGTTGCATATGTCTGTCGACTTCGTCTTGTATCGAGTCTTGTAATAGAATAGATAGAATAGGGCACGTAGTACGAGAAAATGGGAAACTGAGCTGAAAAAGCTGGTTCATGCGAAGTGACCAGTTCGTGCGAACTGGCCAGTTCACACGAACTGGACCATGCATGTTCATGCGAAGTGGCTACTACTATAAATAGGTGTCTTGAGTCTTTCATTTGTAACATTGCTGATTCCGGAGCAGAGGTGCTGCCGAAGTGTCAAGTGGTCTGTAAAGCTTTCAAATCAATATACAAGACAGTTAAAGTGATTCTTAGTGCAAATCAAGCTGATTCACCATCAATACGTCTGTTTCTGCCTCTCGTATTGATCGAGAACTCTTCTGAACGACTCGTTTAGGTCGAATCTCGATCCTACAACAAGATTTCAGAAATCCTAACCATTTCTCCATTTGCTGTCTCGACTAGACATTCTTGTGAGAGTTTAGTTAATGGTTGATTAAGGAGTTTGCAAAATGAAGTATTAATAAAACTTTGGTTTGCACCAGAGTCAAATAATACTTTAGCAAAAACATCATTAACTAAAAACGTACCGGCTATCACATCCGGAATCATTCTGGCTTCATCTGCTGTTAGAACAAATGCTCTAGCATTTTTAGTGTTCTTGTTGTTCGCAGCTGGAGCCAATTTCGGACAGTTTGGCTTGATGTGGCCTTGTTCACCACAGTTGTTGCATATCCTGTTGTTGGCTTTCCTCCTGCAGTCTTCTTCCTTGTGTCCTGATATTTTGCAGAAATTGCAATATATGGAGCATTTTCCAGAATGCTTCCTTTTGCAATACTTGCAATAAGGTGCAGATGTGGAACCTACATTTTTCCCACGATTGAAATTTCCAGATCGGAATTCCTGGGTAAGTCTTTGAGCTAGGTTTCTTTTCTGGTCTTCTTCTCTAGTATGGATTAATTCATCTGTCAAAGTGTTGGCTAGTTCTACAGCTTCTTCTATGGTTTGCGGTCTAGCTGCCTTGACTACATGTCTAATTTCTCCAATTAATCCCCACATGTAATGGGAGATTAATACTGGTTCAGGTGATGCAAGGGTTGGTACTATTCTAGCATATTCAAAGAATGTGGTAGTATAACCCTTACTATCTACCCCGGTCATCCTTAGGTTCAGAAACTTATTCGCTCTCTGTTCCTTTTCATTGGGAGGGCATAATTTCCTTTCTACCATATTTTTAAATTCCTCCCATTCCATGTTATAAACCCTATCACTTCCTCTTAACTGGAGGATAGTGTTCCACCATTCTAAGGCTGAGTTCTTAAATAGATTAGAAGCAAACATTATCTTGTCTTCTTCAGCACACTTGCTTATTTTTAAAACACCCTCAGTCTTTTCTATCCAGCGTAGAGTTACAATGGGTCCTTCATTGCCCGAGAATTCTATTGGTTTGCAGGACCAGAATTCTTTATAAGAACAATCGTAAGACACGGTTCTTCTTCTTTTGGGAATGGGTACTTGAAGTACAGGTCCATTGTTTACGTTGTTTTCTGGTTCAGTTGGTCGCTTACTGCTATGTTTACTTTTATTTTCCGCATCCTTAACAGTTTGAAGGATATATGGCATTGCATCTATAATTCCTTGTGCCACTATGTGTTGGATATCACTATTATCCACTTGGTTTCCATTGTTATTGATGCTCGGATTTTCATTAACCAAGTTAATGTTACTCTGGTTATCGTTATTCAGATTTCCTTGATTTCCTTCGTCGTCCATCTGAGTTTTAAACATTTACCATGTATTAATATCACAAAATAATATTTAATATAACCAATCACATGACACGCATTTTGTTCAAAAGCGTCGATCATTGCGACTTTACTCTATTCATATACTATGCATCTATTACACACCCGTACTGAAATTAAAATTACAATACCGACTGAAATTTAAAGTTATGCTACTAGTAATAGGCATCTGTAGTTTTTTTTTTCATACACATACACACATATTATTATTATTATTACTACCATTTCCACCATCACATTCATGGATATGGATTCATCTAGAAATCCATATTGCGCTCGTCGTACTTCCAGACGAGTCGCTCTCCCACCTGTCGCATTCTTTCACTACTCTCTAAAATTTCCTCACCAAATGTCCTAAGTTCTTGTACATTTTCTGCACTCATTGGGGGTGCAGGTTCTAGGACTAGGTTCGGAATCTGGGGTACGAGTTCCTGGTATGGAGGTGTAGGTGCTTGGAATTGGTAAGGATTTTCTAAAATCTCCCTAATGAATACATCGTGGTAATAGGGATCTAAAGGATCCAAACCTGGGTAGGCTCCTATGTTTGGCATGGGCATGTCTTCATGTATCGGGTAACGTTGCACATAGTCCCTATTATCGTCCCACCAGGGGTCGTAATTTGGGTCTAAGGGGTTTGGTGCAGGTACCCTAGGTATTTCTTCCGGATTGAAGTCATGCATTTCTACTTGATTTTCAGGGTTTTCTATTTCCATCAGTTGGTCAGGAATTGGTGGTTGTGGTTGGGGTGCTATCATTTGTTCCAGGTTAGGGTCGGCTGCAGTGGTTGCTAGAATGTGGATGTTGGCTATACCCCTATTAATCATATCCTGGGCATAAGCATCGGTTTCTCTTTTGGCTGCGGCTAGTACTCTTTGGTCTTGTAACTTTTTTATACGCTTTCTACGCTCATGTGCCCCTCGACTGAACCATCCTCTCTTTTTCTGAGGGAATGGCTCTTCAGACTGAGCCTTAAACACGAATATTCCTTCTTCCATATCAGCAGAGTACCCTGAGAGGGCAGGCTGAGAAGAGGCACCTTCGCTTCTAGGCGAACCAGACAATTGACGGTACGCGTCAGATGGTCCTTGGTCCCTCACACTGTAAACTAACAAATAGTCAAATAACACATAACAAGAAATACAATTATGCACGTATTCCCATGATTTATTTCCTAACAATTTGAATTTTGAGGTCAGCAGAACGCTTCTGTTGCTGAATCAGTGGCTTCGCTCTGATACCACCTTCTGTCGGAACGGGCGGCCGAGAACTCAGTGTCGGTGGTATCGGTGTTTATTAATTTGGCAGCGGAAATTACATCAGGACCGTAGTTAGGAAATATTTTATCAGAGTAAAATACCATATTTTATAGAAATAAACACATTGGGATAAAACCCAATTTTTCATTACAAACTGATTTATAGGGATAAATCCCATTTTATTGAATTAAAACGCCTTCTTTATTTAGGTAACTTTTATAGCCACTTTTTGTAACATCCCGAAAATATAAAAAAAACATTATATTAGAATTATAAAGCCTAAATAAATGGGAGTTTACTAACTAAGAGTTTTAACCTAGTTAGTTAAAAACTAGTCTAGAAATAGCTTATAACTTGATTAAAAGTTACCAAACTATATGTTGAACAAAGTTGAGGGACCATAGTCGTTTAAATTGAAAACTTAACTAATTAGAACAAATAAAAATAAACCAAACACCTCAATTAGAGGTGTTGGTCGATCAGAGAGAAGCAGGGGGCGACACCCCCAACCCAAGAACCCTAATCTCACAAATCTCTTAAATTGAAGATGAAATTCTGATCCAAAACGAAATCCGAGTTTAGATTATCGATCCTCATCACAAGAGGATCATAAGGTATGTAAAAATTCGTGTTAAATCCTTGTTTGAAATTCTCATGATTTTGGAAATCTGAAATTAGATGCTTGCATGTCTGTTACTTGGATAGATTGAAGTTGAATAGGTGTTTAGAAGTACAACCTAGTTAACTATTTGAGAAATCATGCCCAAATTCAGGAAATTCTATGAATCCATGGAAGCTAGGTTATGGGTTTTATTAGATGATGATGATGACTAGGATTTGAATGATAATTCTAGTATAAATTTCATTATAGGAGGTAATTCCTGTGATATTGATGCTAAAATGTGTGCAAGGTTTACTAATTAAAGTGAAATTTGAGGTTTTGTTTGCAAGTCATGAACTTGGAGATGATGGTAGGAAAATCTGACCCGTTAGGTGTTTGTAGAAATGCCTAAGTGAGGATTTTGATGTTAAATTGATGAGAACGCAGATTTGATCATGTTTCACAATGATATGAATATGGTCATGGAAAGAGTTCTAAACAAGTTGTAAAACTGAATTTTCTAGGCAAAGAGTCCGGATCATCAAGCGGACAAGCCGAAGGGAATTCACGGGGGAAAGGCGTGCTCTAAAGGTACGAAATTTCCGTTTCGTTACATTAGGTATTATTTGATAAATTTACGTTGTAGTTTAAAAACATGGCAAACAAGATGAATCAATATATATTACGGAAGTGACTATTCGTCTTAATCTAGTGAGACGGGTCAAGACAATTGTTTGAAATTGAGGTCTGAATTACATGGTTTGATGATTAACTCTTGGTGTCTAAACGGGTCGAACAATCTAACAAGGCATGATTAATACTTTGAATTATGATTGAAAGATCTTTGATGATTGGTTAATATATAACATTTAAGTAATATGAGGTTTTAATGTTTCGGTATCATAGATGAATCGAAATTCGAGAGTTGGAATCTTGTTGTAATGATCAAACAAACAAGACAAGAAATTCCCAGGTGATACCGTAAATTACGGTGTTACCGTAATTTACGGTAGATGCCAGAATGTTTACGGTGAGGATCTACTGGTTTACGGTGGAACCAAGAATTCCCAGATGTCACCGTAAATTACGGTAATACCGTAATTTACGGTGGAGACAGGAAATTTTATATTTTTATTTTATTTAAACTAATGTGTAACATATGTTTAACCTTATTTCCCAAAGTCAAAACTAATGTTCTAATGGTTTTGACCCTAGGTGGCTAGATGGACCTTACGGATGGTGGTCAAGCAGTGTCAAGAACCGAACACGATAAATGAAGCTTCCGCTATATTTTAAAACTTTTGTAGTCCTTGTATATGGGTTGTAATCATATTGTTGAACATCTTTTAAATGTTTTCAACTAAGTTATTAGAAGTTAAGTTAGATGGAAATTATGAACTTTAACATGGAAAACAGGTTTTGTAATCAATTTTATTAGAAATGGTACAAATTATTATAAATATCATGGGTTTAAATTTAGGGTGTTACAAGTTGGTAATCAGAGCTCAAGGTTGTCAATAAGTGTTCGGTTCAAGCTTGATCGATCGTCCGGTAAGAAATTAACTTGTTTTGTTAATAAATTATGTACTACGTATAAAATGAGAAATGGACAATATGCATGAAAAGAGTGTGTAAGCTCACTCAAAAAGCAAGAAATGCATAGAAACATGAATGATCAAATCAAGTTACGGACTTGATTAAATAGAAACATGAATGATCAAATCAAGTTACGGACTTGATTAAATAGAAACATGAATGATCAAATCAAGTTACGGACTTGATTAAATAGAAACATGAATGATCAAATCAAGTTATGGACTTGATTGGATAGAAACAAGAATTATTAAATCAAGTTACGAACTTGATTAAATCAAAACAAGTAAAGCATGTGTTATAAATAGAATGTTTAACAATCTATGTAAACATTTCAGAAACCGAGATGGCTGATGGAGACAATGATAATGCGGTGCCAAGAGTCACCGAACAAGTGAGGGAAGTGATTGCCGAAGAGGTTGGAAAGGCGATCGAAAACAGTTTGTCGGGCTTTATTGATAAAATCCAAAATACGGTTTTATCAATAGTAGAAGATAGAATCAAGAAACTAGAAGAAGATTCAAATGTAGCAAAGGAAAAGCGAGGAGGACGAAAGCCTTGTTCATACAAGGAATTCATGGCTTGTAAACCACCAACATATAATGGGGAGGTTGATCCGATAGTGTGCCAACGATGGCTAAGTGACATCGAAGGGGTATTCGAGAGAACCCACTGTGATGAAGAAGACTACGTAGCTTATGGTACGGGTCAACTAAGGAGTCAAGCGAAAGATTGGTGGGATAACAAAAAGAAGGAGATTGGAAGTGAAGCGGTTAAGACCATGACTTGGGAGGAGTTTAAGACGCCGTTTCTTAAACACCATAGTCCCAAAGCGGTTATAAACAAGATCAAGGAAGAGTTCATGCAACTCAGACATAAAGGTGAATCCATAGACAAGATCACGGGGATGTTTATGGACAAGATGAAGTTCTGTGATGATTTGATAACGAATGAAGAGCAAAAGGTCTATTATTATCACAACATGCTAAGCGCGGAGTATAGAGAATTCATAACCCCTTCAAAGCATGAGACCCTTACCGAGATTGTCAATGCTGCTCGGGAAAGGGAGATTGAATTGAAGAAGAGTATAGAACGGGGTGAACGAAGGGCACAAGATGTGAATCCAAGCCCTGCCAAGAAAGCAAGAACGAATGAATCCGCAAAGAAATCAGATGCTAAAGGTAGTACATCAGGTTGCAAAATCTGTGGGAAGAATCATAAGGGTGAATGTCGTTACAAGGATAAGCCTTGTCCCATATGCAAGAAAAAGGGACATATGGCTATGTCATGCCCGGAGAAGGTGACTGTTTGTTACAATTGTTATCGAACGGGTCACAAAAAGGCGGAATGCCCGGAACTGGTTGGAAAGAAAGATGGGCAAGAATCGAAAGGTGAAGCCCCAAAAGCAAAGGCAAGATCTTTCCAACTAACTGCCGCAGAAGCGAAGATTGAACCTGATGTGGTCTCAGGTATATTTGCTGTAAATTCAATTCCCGCACACGTGTTATTTGATACGGGTGCGAATAAATCCTTTGTTTCATATGGGTTTATTCGACATCCTTCATTTATTCTAACAAAATTACCTGTGCCTTTAGAAGTAGAGATAGGTAATAACAAAAGCTTTATTGTTTGTGATGTATGTGAAAATTGTAAACTGAGCATCGATGATGAAGAATATTTGATAAATCTAATCCCGATGTCGATGGGAGAATTCCAAGTAGTCGTGGGGATGGATTGGCTATCTCAATACCATGCAAAGGTCGTGTGTTTTCGCAAAGAGATAAAACTAACATCTCCGAGCGGAAAACACGTCACCATTTATGGCGAAAAACGAGGCAACCCCATAGTATGTTCGATGTTGAAGGCTCACAAGCTCATGAAGCGAGGATGTAAGGCATTCATAATTTATGCAAATGAGACCGAGAAAGAATCACGGAAGATTGGAGATGTACCGATAGTACGGGATTATGAAGATGTTTTTCCGGAAGATTTACCGGGAGTACCGCCTGAACGGGAAGTAGAGTTCGGGATCGAATTGATTCCGGGCGCGAAACCTGTGGCAAAGGCCCCGTACCGACTTGCACCGTCGGAATTACAAGAGCTGATGTCCCAAATTCAAGATTTGCTTGATAAAGGATTCATAAGGCCGAGTGTGTCTCCTTGGGGCGCACCGGTGTTGTTTGTGAGAAAGAAGGACGGGAGTATGCGCATGTGTATCGATTATCGGGAGTTAAACAAACTCACGGTAAAGAACCGATACCCGCTCCCGAGGATAGACGACTTATTTGACCAACTACAAGGCGCAAGTTGGTTTTCAAAAATTGACCTTAGGTCGGGGTATCACCAACTAAAGGTCAAAGAAGAAGATGTGCCGAAGACGGCTTTTCGCACAAGATACGGACATTACGAATTTCTCGTGATGTCATTTGGGCTAACAAATGCGCCCGCGGCATTCATGGACCTCATGAACCGGATTTGCAAGCCAATGTTGGATAAGTCGGTCATCGTGTTTATCGATGATATCTTGGTGTATTCGAAAAGCGAAGCCGAGCACGCGCGCCACTTGCAAGAAGTGTTAGAGACACTTAGACGAGAGAAGCTTTATGCAAAATTTTCTAAGTGTGCCTTTTGGTTACGAGAGGTACAATTTCTCGGTCATGTCATAAGTGCCGATGGAGTTTTGGTGGATCCGTCAAAGATAGAGGCGGTGTCAAAATGGAATCCCCCGAAGAACCCTTCTGAAATTAGAAGCTTTTTGGGGCTTGCTGGATATTATAGGAGATTCATTCAAGATTTCTCCAAGATTGCATCGCCGCTAACAAAACTAACCCAAAAGAAAGCAAAGTTTGTTTGGGGAGTCGATCAAGAAAAAGCGTTTCGGACGCTAAAAGAAAGGCTAACTCAAGCTCCGGTACTGACATTGCCGGACGGAGTCGAAGACATGGTGGTCTATTCGGATGCTTCATTATCGGGACTCGGTTGCGTGTTGATGCAACGGGGCAAGGTAATAGCCTATGCCTCGAGACAATTGAAGATGCACGAGAAGAAATACCCCACGCACGATCTCGAATTGGCAGCGGTAGTGTTTGCATTAAAAATATGGAGACATTACTTGTATGGGGTAAAGTGCACCATATTCACCGATCACAAAAGTTTGAAATACTTCTTCGATCAGAAGGAGTTGAATATGCGGCAAAGGCGATGGCTAGAGACGGTGAAGGACTACGACTGTGAGATACATTATCACCCCGGAAAAGCAAACGTGGTAGCGGACGCTCTAAGTCGAAAAGCGGACTATGTCCCAATACGGGTGAGGTCAATGCAACTCGTGGTGACCTCGGGTATACTTGAACGTATTCGAGAGGCGCAGTTAGAAGCAGTAAAAGAAGAGAATTGGAAGAAAGAAAGGATAATTGGTCAATTGAAAGATTTGACGGATGGGAATCATGGGTTGAAGACTCGATCCGGAAGGATATGGGTCCCACATACCTGTGGAGTAAAGGCGCTTCTACTTGATGAAGCTCATAAATCCCGTTATTCGATTCATCCGGGTGCGACCAAGATGTACAATGATTTGAAACAAAATTATTGGTGGCCCGGAATGAAGAGGGACGTGGCGAAATATGTGGAAAAATGCTTGACATGTTTACAAGTCAAGGCGGAGCACCAGAAACCATACGGTAAACTCCAACCGTTAGAAATTCCGGTTTGGAAATGGGAACATATTACAATGGACCTGTTAACCAAGCTGCCTAAGACGAATCGTGGTTTTGATGCCATATGGGTAGTGGTGGATAGATTGACGAAAAGTGCTCACTTCATTCCGATTCGTGAGACGTACACGTCGGAAAAGATGTCAGAAGTCTATACCAATGAAATCATAGCACGTCATGGAGTGCCGGTGTCCATCGTGTCCGATAGGGATACCCGGTTTACTTCGAATTTCTGGCATGATTTCCAAGAACAAATGGGGACCAAATTGTTCATAAGCACTGCGTACCATCCTCAAACGGATGGACAAAGTGAAAGAACGATACAAATATTGGGTGACATGCTACGGGCATGTATAATCGACTTTGGAGGCAGTTGGGATGTTCACCTACCGTTGGTCGAGTTTTCGTATAACAACAGTTACCAATCTAGTATTAAAATGGCACCATACGAACTGCTTTACGGTAGGAAGTGTCGAACCCCGGTTTGTTGGGGAGAAGTGGGTCCACGTGAACTTGCCCACCAAGACATAGTACGAGCCACGAACGAAAAGATCGATAAAGTTCGGGCACACTTGAAAGCGGCTCAAGACAGGCAAAAGGCGTATGTTGACAAAAGGAAAAGGCCAATTGAATTTCAAGTCGGTGACATGGTCATGCTAAAAGTGTCCCCATGGAAAGGTGTTATTAGATTTAGAAAGAAGGGGAAGTTAAGCCCAAGGTTTATCGGGCCATTTAAAATCATCGGAAGAGTTGGCAAGGTAGCTTACCGTCTTGAACTACCGGAGGAGCTGAGTGGGATCCATGGCACGTTTCATGTATCGCAATTAAGAAAGTGCCTAGCAGACGAAACGACATATATCCATTACGACGATATCGAAGTGGATAATAGTCTAAATTATGTGGTGAGACCGGTTGAAATTTTAGACAGAAAGGTCAAACGTTTACGAAATAAACAAATTGACCAAGTCAAAGTCAAATGGGAGCATAGAAAAGGTTCGGACACTACATGGGAGTCCGAAGAGGAGATGCGACGTCTTCACCCTACATTATTTGGTACGTACTTTGGTTTCGGGGACGAAACCCTTTTAAGGGGGATGGACTTGTAACATCCCGAAAATATAAAAAAAACATTATATTAGAATTATAAAGCCTAAATAAATGGGAGTTTACTAACTAAGAGTTTTAACCTAGTTAGTTAAAAACTAGTCTAGAAATAGCTTATAACTTGATTAAAAGTTACCAAACTATATGTTGAACAAAGTTGAGGGACCATAGTCGTTTAAATTGAAAACTTAACTAATTAGAACAAATAAAAATAAACCAAACACCTCAATTAGAGGTGTTGGTCGATCAGAGAGAAGCAGGGGGCGACACCCCCAACCCAAGAACCCTAATCTCACAAATCTCTTAAATTGAAGATGAAATTCTGATCCAAAACGAAATCCGAGTTTAGATTATCGATCCTCATCACAAGAGGATCATAAGGTATGTAAAAATTCGTGTTAAATCCTTGTTTGAAATTCTCATGATTTTGGAAATCTGAAATTAGATGCTTGCATGTCTGTTACTTGGATAGATTGAAGTTGAATAGGTGTTTAGAAGTACAACCTAGTTAACTATTTGAGAAATCATGCCCAAATTCAGGAAATTCTATGAATCCATGGAAGCTAGGTTATGGGTTTTATTAGATGATGATGATGACTAGGATTTGAATGATAATTCTAGTATAAATTTCATTATAGGAGGTAATTCCTGTGATATTGATGCTAAAATGTGTGCAAGGTTTACTAATTAAAGTGAAATTTGAGGTTTTGTTTGCAAGTCATGAACTTGGAGATGATGGTAGGAAAATCTGACCCGTTAGGTGTTTGTAGAAATGCCTAAGTGAGGATTTTGATGTTAAATTGATGAGAACGCAGATTTGATCATGTTTCACAATGATATGAATATGGTCATGGAAAGAGTTCTAAACAAGTTGTAAAACTGAATTTTCTAGGCAAAGAGTCCGGATCATCAAGCGGACAAGCCGAAGGGAATTCACGGGGGAAAGGCGTGCTCTAAAGGTACGAAATTTCCGTTTCGTTACATTAGGTATTATTTGATAAATTTACGTTGTAGTTTAAAAACATGGCAAACAAGATGAATCAATATATATTACGGAAGTGACTATTCGTCTTAATCTAGTGAGACGGGTCAAGACAATTGTTTGAAATTGAGGTCTGAATTACATGGTTTGATGATTAACTCTTGGTGTCTAAACGGGTCGAACAATCTAACAAGGCATGATTAATACTTTGAATTATGATTGAAAGATCTTTGATGATTGGTTAATATATAACATTTAAGTAATATGAGGTTTTAATGTTTCGGTATCATAGATGAATCGAAATTCGAGAGTTGGAATCTTGTTGTAATGATCAAACAAACAAGACAAGAAATTCCCAGGTGATACCGTAAATTACGGTGTTACCGTAATTTACGGTAGATGCCAGAATGTTTACGGTGAGGATCTACTGGTTTACGGTGGAACCAAGAATTCCCAGATGTCACCGTAAATTACGGTAATACCGTAATTTACGGTGGAGACAGGAAATTTTATATTTTTATTTTATTTAAACTAATGTGTAACATATGTTTAACCTTATTTCCCAAAGTCAAAACTAATGTTCTAATGGTTTTGACCCTAGGTGGCTAGATGGACCTTACGGATGGTGGTCAAGCAGTGTCAAGAACCGAACACGATAAATGAAGCTTCCGCTATATTTTAAAACTTTTGTAGTCCTTGTATATGGGTTGTAATCATATTGTTGAACATCTTTTAAATGTTTTCAACTAAGTTATTAGAAGTTAAGTTAGATGGAAATTATGAACTTTAACATGGAAAACAGGTTTTGTAATCAATTTTATTAGAAATGGTACAAATTATTATAAATATCATGGGTTTAAATTTAGGGTGTTACACTTTTCCAAGCCTTCAGTGCTATCCAGCTGGCTTCTAATTGGCTTTAACATTGTGTTACCTGAAACGCGTTTTGAAAACATTTGTCAGTGGGAAATACTGGTGAGTGAATCGCAGTTTAATCGAGAAACATTAATTTAATTTAAACAGTATTGAGAGCGATCACAATGTTTATATCTACCCAATTACTCATTCAGTACTGTCAATCCTGACTGGTGGGTCATATTACACATTGGCTAACTCTTCGTCCAATGGTAACGTGTCTCACATTTTGTATACAAAACCCCAACATACCGGCAGTAATCGTAGAATTACAAAGACTCAATCACTGCTAAATTGCATTGTAAAATATTTAAGGTTTTGTAAAATCAGTTTACAAAAAGGAGATTACTCACATTGCTGTCTTAGATTATCCTTTAGGGTTTCATGGTGACAATCTATAATTTACACAAATGCACACGTGTTAGTATAATAACCCATTTTAACATTAGTAATACTCTCCCCGAGACGACATTCTAACGACTACGTCGGGCAGAACCACGACAGCCATTACGGATCCCTAGATCAATCGGGCAGCGTATCTAATACGTATCCAGGGGTTATGATACTTACAACGGAGCAGAACTTCGCTAATTAGGGGGGTATAATACCCGAGTATAATGTACAATACGTAATATTGAGAGAAAGAAAGAAAGTTTTGAACGAATTCGACTGAAGGCCTGAGCTCCCATTATATAGGGGCTGATCTTGAGTTTCTCGCGGCCCGCGTAAGAGTATCCAAGAGGCTACGCGGCCCGCGTCAACGCTGGTCAACAGCGTAGCTTGTCCGGGTCAGCAAGTAGGGTTGCCGGGTGTTGGGCAACGTGGCGGCCCAGGGTTTCGCCACATTTTACCTTGTCGCGGCCCGCGTAAGGTTTGAGGTGTGGCTTAAGCGGCCCGCCTCAAACCCAAAATCTTGATTTTTAATTAATTTTAATAATATTTAAGGTATTCGGGGCCCGTTTTCATGTATGGGGTGTATTTTAAGACGTATTGGGATATTTTAAAATATATTAGGGTGTCGAAAAATATTCAAGAGAGTGTCGGTTTTCTTTAGGGTTGTTATAGCTTCAGCTAAATCGAGTGCCCAATAGATGAGGGTTGGTACACCGAGGTTACCCTACAATGGGTAAACGAAGGTTGAGTATTCTGATGTGATGAAGGGTTCGGATCGGACTTTAAATACGAAAAATTATAAAATAATTCAGGTTACAGGACCCTTCGTGCGAATGGAAGCTCTGTTCGTGCGAATGGGTTTTCCCTTCGTGCGACTGGACCTGTTATGCGAGGATTCGTGCGTTAAAATTTTAATCGTAAACTGATTTAACATTGTACAGTAATAGTAATTGTCATAGGAATAAAAAAAGTAAATAAAATATCCAAACAGTCAAATAAGAACAACTCAGGCGTGTCATACCCAACACGGAAAATGTTGGAGGCGAGGCGGGGTTTGCTTACTTTGTTTCTAGCAAACTGTTGGGTGTTCATTCGTATGGTACACAAATGAGGTGATGGAACTAGGTTTGAAAGCCAAGGCTCCCACAGTTCACACTTCTGCCATGACTCAGATTCATCCATATTGAAGATGGTGAATCTGAGGTGACTTCAACATTTGAAGTACTGATGAACTCGAATCAAACAGGTTACAAATAAAAAACGTAAATGAGTGACACAGTCCATTTGTGCGAAGGTGAATGCCCACTCGTGCGAGTGATTGTTTCCTTCGTGCTAAACACTTCAAAAAATCATGATTTTTGGCCAAAAACCTTATTTTGATATCCTAAAGATACTTTAACAATTTATAATTTTTAAGATCGGTAGCTAGGGTTTCTACTCTCAGGGTTTTTTTTTTCGGTATTGATTTTCTCTTTGTTATTTCCAGCAACTTTTTCACCAATTTTTCCTCATTAAACCACTATCCTAGCCTGGTTTAAGTATAAACTTAGTGGACTCATCAAAACTTGGTGAATCTAAGCCCTATTGAACACATCTTGTAGCCTAGTGTTTATTTCAACCTTATTTTTAACACTTACTGTTTTCATTCGTTATTTTCCAAATTTGTGAACACCATTTCCATAAAAAGGTATATCTTTATGATTATAACAACTTATTGGTGATATTAGTTCAAGAATCTTTCAAATCGTTTATCTAAACACAAGATGTGATACATAGAACATGTTAGTTTTGGTGTGTTGAATGTATTTTCATGTTTTGGGTGTGAAGGGGTATGGTCCCAAAAAAGCCGCGCAAACCTCTAATCAGGTCGCGCGAAGGACCATACTCCTTGTTCAACACATTTCTTATTGCCAACCTCGCGCGTGCTACTTCGCCATTCTTTGTTCCGGCGCGAGGTCCGAGCAATAGGAAACTCCATTTTCAACACTTTACATTCTGAAAGAGCATTCAGCATCCCATACCCTGCGCGGGGTAGTTACGTGTTCAGCAGGAATCAAGCGTGACTGCGACGCAAGGCTATTTCAGATAGTACACAAGGTACAAGTGGCAGAATGAAATGGACAATCGCCGTCCTTCTGGTCTTGCTCAATCGTGCTCCATGATCGTCTGACATACAGGGGACAGAAGGTACTTAAGGACGCCTACGTGGCACCAATCACAGGGCAGAGACACCTGCCCCACGATCTCCACTTACCCGCTGATGGCAGAGGGGCGGCCAGGCCGACAACCATGACACGTGGCTCCAATCACGGTGCGCCAGCACCAAGGAGCTCCCAGAATCAACTAACGGTCGACACCAGTGAGACAAAGAGCATATCCTCTATGTTGTCGCCCTCTGGCCCAAGGCCCATCAACCCACATCCTCTTACACCTCTCCGGCTATAAATAGAGACCTCAGTCCACAGGTTAAACATTCTACTCCCTCTACTCTCACTCTTAATACACAATTATCTCCTCAAAACGGTCGCTTATTCTCACGCCGGAGCCCGGTTAAGAGGGAAACCCCCATATTCCCCTCTTAACGAGTAACGGTGTTCTGTTTTGCAGGATTAGCCAGTCATTAAGGAGCTCAGGAAACCAAAGAAGATTAACCCCTATGGTTGAAACATAAACCAAACTGATTAATCCCATAATTAGTTCAGTGTTTCTTCATTGGCGCCCACCGGTTTTCTACAAATCACTTTCATCTTCTTTTTTCTGAGTTTTTATTGTTTTTTCCTTCGATCATGGCTGGTCAAGGAATCATTCCTGAGTTTGGTTTTGGAGCAAACTCTAATGCAGTGTTGGGGGAGGACAATCAAAACGTCCAAGTCCAACATGTAGAAGAAATCGGTGAAATCGATGTAACCAACACTGGGGGACCCCGCAGGAGCATCACCCGCATCACTCAGACGGTAACCCCAGTAAACAATGGCGCTGGACCTTCAAACCCAGCTCCACCTCAGAACATTTCGGCGCTATTAGGGCTACCAGAGGGCGAAACTCCAGCCTCGTGGTATGCCAAGCAAATTGCCACCATTAATGCGGCGTATCAATCTTTGAGCGCACAACAAGCAGTCTTAACGGCAGAACCGTCCTTGGTTACACCCCAGGGACAGAGTCAGGGGCACGCCAGATACCCCCACAGCAAAACATCCAAGGAAGAGCTAACAGACCTCCCCCTACGAGAAGGCTAAGCGTGCATGACACGCGCGATACACGGGGAGAGACAGAAAGCTATTATGACTACCCGTCACACGTCCAAAGAGGTCCAGTTCGTAGCCGGCTCACGCCGCACAACATGAACAATGAATGGGAGGATACTGACCCGAATGATCCAACTTGGCAGGATGATGAGGATTCGTCAGTCTTCAATCGCTTGAAGAGGAACCATGAATACTACAAACCAAGACAACACGTAGGTACACTGAAGAGGTAGAGCGAGACTTTCGCCTCGCCTATCGACCAGCTGAAGCTGCAGAACATTCAAAGTTCATTCCAAAGATCGCGCTGGCGCCGCTATCAAGAGAGAAATTACCTCCGACAGTTGGAAAGTTTAATGGATTGACTGATCCTGATGATCATGTCAGAGTTTTCACAAGCGTTGGTTGCATGGGAGGATGGAATATGCCCATGTGGTGCCATCTGTTTATTCAAACTTTTACAGGGGTTGCTCGCGCTTGGTTCGACAGCCTCCCTCCGGGAAAGATCAAGTCATGGGCTGATTCCAGGACACAGTTTGTGAATCACTTCAGCCAGCAGAGACGTTACCAGCGCGATACAGCCGAGGTAGCGGACATCTGGCGCAAAGAGAACGAGGGTCTAGAAGATTTCATCACTCGCTTCAACAAGGAGTGTTTGGAAATTGGTGGTGTAAGTGAACAACTCATGCGCTGCCACTTCAAGAAAGCCATTCGCTGTGATAGTCACATCAGAACTATCACCGGGAAAGATGGAATGCCCAAAGAATGGGATAAGCTTATGGAAGCCGCGAAAATAGTCGCGCAAACTGAAGAGTCACTGGCCGGTAACAACAACTCTTATATTGAAGATCGATTTTCCAAGGGAAACTCGCGCGATAACAGCAAGCGCAACAAGCACAAAAGTAACGATTGGAAATCCGGAAGATCAAGGGGCCATGAAGAGAGGCCGCGCTACAGAGAAGATGCGTGTGAAACAATTGATAGAATCGGGTATCGAAAAGCAGTCAGGGATGATAACCGAGAAAAGCATTGGACTCCGCTCACGAAGACACCAAAAGAGGTGTTAATAACGGAGAATCACGACTTCAAGGCTCCAAGGCCTATGACGAACAAGAAGGGCCAAGACCCGAACTTGTACTGCGATTTTCTCAAGGATACAGGCCATCTTACAGATGACTGTATCAGCTTACGTCAAGAGATCGAGAAAGCGCTAAAAAGCGGAAAACTAGGCCACCTGGTAAAGAATGTGCGCAAAGAGACACGTCATATCCAGCGCAACGATGATGGAAGAGAGAAAAAAGTTAGACGTTTGGAAACGCACATGGTCAACGAGCCAAGATATAGCGCGAGAGATAAAGGCAAGCGACCCTACGAGCCGTCATGGCAAGAGCAACAGGTCATTTTCCTGGTGGTGCGCGGGGGTCCTCGCGCCACGCGACCCATCGTCATCACCGATATTATCGGCTATTATGAAACGGAGTATGTCTTCATTGACCCAGGAAGTACAGCTGATATCATCTATGAGCAATGCTTTAATCAGTTTAATGGTGAAGATAAAGCGAGACTTGAGCCGGTTGATTATCCTCTGTCAGGATTTTGCAACAAAATGGTCTTCCCACTAGGCCAAATCAGCTTCCCCGTCACGCTTTCTGACGGGAAGCATTCAAGAACAACGAATGTAAACTTCATGGTGATGCCTGTCAAATCGAGACATGATGTGTTGATTGGGAGAGAAACCCAAGGCGAACTGAACATGGTAACTTCCACACCCCACTCAGCCATCGGATTTCCAACTGAGACGGGGGTGGCAATTATCTATGCCAAGAAAGAAGTAATGTCGACGGAGGAGATGCGCCCAACAAAAGCATCGAAGGTTTCAACAACCGAGCCAGAAAAAATGGGTGTTAAACCGCAAATACCCGGAGCAAACGGTGACGATAGGCCACACAATCTCACCAAACATCAGAACGCATCTCAAACAAATCCTGTTCAAGAATATGGATATCTTCGCCTGGACTCCGGCCGACATGACCGGTGTCCCGTGCGACGTTACCGAGCATTGTCTGAACACTTACCCCTCTGTTGAGCCGAAGGTCCAAAGAAGGCGTAGCTTAGGGGCAGACAAGACCAAAGCAATGAATGAGCAAGTATGCGAACTACTCAAAGCAGGAATTTTGAGAGAAGTGCGCTATCAGAGCTGGGTCGCGAACCCTGTGATGGTTGAGAAGTCGAATGGAGGATGGAGAATGTGTGTTGATTACACTGATCTCAACAAGGCATGCCCTAAAGACTGCTACTCATTGCCTGAGATCAACAAAAAGATAGACTCTCTCGCACCATACAGGTGGAAATGCTTTCTAGATTGTTACAAGGGGTACCACCAGGTTCAGATGAAGCCCGAAGACAAATACAAGACAGCTTTCAGAACCGATCTCGGCACCTTCTGTTATACAAAGATGTCGTTCGGTCTCAAGAATGCCGGCGCGACATACCAGTGCCTGATGGATAAAATCTTCGCTGCTGATATTGGGAAACACATCGAAGTCTACATCGATGATTTGGTAATCAAGAGTCCCGAAGAGGACCAAATGCTGAAAGATATTGAGAAAACGTTCAACTCATTGAGAAGTGTGAACATGAAGTTGAACCCTGCCAAATGTTCCTTTGGTATGGAAGAAGGGAAGTTTTTGGGCTTCATAGTCACAAACGGCGGCTTTAAAGTAAACCCAGAGAAGGTTCAAGCAATAGAACGAATGCAATCGCCAAAAACAATCAAGGAGATGCAACGGTTAGCCGGCCGTCTAGCCACGCTAAACCGTTTCCTATCAAATCACGCTGCAAAGTCAAATCCTTTTATCAGCACCTTGAGCAACTGCGTAAAAAAGCAAGAGTTTAAGTGGACACCCGAGGCAGAAGCCGCATTCCAGCAGATGAAGGAATGTTTAATAAAGCTCCCTACTCTGACCGCGCCGTACGAGAAGGAACCACTCATATTGTACTTATCTTCTTCGGATAAGGCAGTAGGGTCAGTATTGATGGTAGAAAGAGACGGAGTACAAACTCCAATTTATTATGTCAGTAGGGAGCTCACTGATCCAGAGACGAGGTATTCAACGATGGAGAAGCTGGTACTCGCGCTGCTTCATGCTTCTAGGAGGCTGCGCAGATACTTTTCGGGGCACGTAATCACAGTACTTACCAACTTTCACATCGGAACAATATTGCAAAAACCAGAGACGTCTGGGCGGTTAGCAAAATGGGCAATCGAATTGGGAGGCCACAACATCTTGTATAGGCCGCGCCCAGCCATCATGGGTCAAGTCTTAGCGGATTTTGTCACAGAAGTTCCAGTGGAAAAAATCAAAGATTGCAAGATTGTTGAGACTCCCATAAAAGACACGTCTAATGAGTTGTGGCTGCTATACACTGATGGGGCATCAAATGAGGACGGCGCAGGAGCAGGGTTGCGCCTTGTGAGCCCCGAGAAGCATGAATTTACATACGCCATCAAGTTGGACTTCAAGAACACCAACAATGAGGCGGAATATGAGGCATTCCTGGCAGGCTTACGTCTCGCCATAAAAATGGGGGCTCAAAATCTACAAGCACATGTCGACTCGCTTTTGATCGCCAGTCAAATCAACGGAATCTATGATGCAAAAGGCGAAGTTATGGCCTTATATTTGGATCAGGCGAAAGAATTGCTTCAGCAATTCAAGTCATACAGGGTAGTTCACATCAATCGTTCTGAAAACAAACCAGCAGACTCCTTGAGCAAGCTTGCTTCAACTTCCTATCAACATCTTGCAAAAGATGTAAGGATTGAAGTACTAAAAAATCCATCAGTCCTGCTGCGCCAGGTAAATGTGATCGAAATAGGGCAGCCATCTTGGATGACCCCTGTAATTCGATATCTGCAAGAAGGAATACTCCCGGAGAGCAAAGCAGAGGCAAGGAAGACTCAAAACAAGGCCCTGCATTATGAGATGAATGGTGGTATTCTATACCGAAATGTAACACCCATTCTTATAAATCAAGATTTAACGCATATTTTTCGTTAAATGATCATGTAATTAATGATTACATATACATCGGAAATATGGGTTTGTCAAAACTTTTACAATTTAAGTGATATACATAATGTGATTTAATTCGCCGTTTAGAATAACGACAAAACAACGTTGCGGAAGCTTTGTTTAACGTGTGTTCGGTTCTTGCTCGATGCTTGATCTTCATCCGGGACTCTCGACATTCACCTGTGATCAAAACTAACTTAAATGTCAGTTTTGATAGTTAAATAACCAATATAACAAGGAAATTAAGAAAATCCAACATTTAAATCTTGATTCACAAACAAATAATTGATTTCTGGCCTCCACCGTAACTTACGGTGGCACCGTAAGTTACGGTGGCCTCTGAATGTTCATTTGCCCTACCGTAAATCAAGGGTATCCTACCGTAGCATTTTTGGCTCCACCGTAACTTACGGTGGCACCGTAAGTTACGGTGGCCCCTGCATCCAACCTTTCCATTTTGCCGCTTTTTGACACGAAAACTTTCGTATCTTTCAAACCGCTTGTCCGTTTGACCTACCGTTTCTTCCTACGTGATTGTAATTTGATTCCTCACCTTAAGAGGTTAAAATCCAACATTCGGTTTAACAAAAATTCAGACTTTTAAGTCTTCGGCTTATCGCCCTTTTACCCAATTTTGACCCATTCTTGTATTTGTCAAACAATCATATTTATTTGACTCCGATTTCTTATAAATTCCATAAATTCATTGTTGTTTATCATAAGAGGTTCAAAATCCCGGTTTACATACATTCTTGAACCCGTTTTTACTCAAATGTTTATTTTGACCCGTTAAGGGTATTTAGGCACTCTCGAGCCTAAAAACGCTTTTGATTGCTTCTAGCATTCCATCACCACATTTCTTACCCTATAATATCCCACCTCGACTGTATTAAGGTGGGTTTATTGTGGTGATCTTATATAACCCAAATTTTACCTCTAAAATCCATATTTTACGGCAAAACTCAAATAGTGCCATTTGACTAAAAATAATACCTCTTTCAGCTTCTATACTTATTCTAAGTATTTACCTAATCATAGAACTCGTTTCCAAACAGCTTCTATACTCAAATAGTGACGAAATTATCCGATTTGCTAATCGGTCCTGTTAGCATAAGACTTGACAACCATATTAGTCGGTATTGTCAAATGGTGTTATCACACCATTTGACCCGTTTGGCCTATAAGACTAGGCATTTTCATAAGTAGCAAAACATGGTTATTAATTGCCAATTTGTTCATCCGACCCATTTCGGATTTTTGCTACTAGACCCCTTTTTCTCTTAAACTCCTTTCTTATGTTTTCACCCATTCGGCTTACGCCACGGGTGCCCCTTTTGAACTCTAATTTACTTTAGCCAATACTTGACTAAATTTCCATTTTTACTCATTTTCTCGTTATTAGTTTCATTTAAAATAATCTTAACAAAAACTTCTTAGTTATTAGTCATTACATGACTAAATTACCGTTTCGCCTCTTTTCACCATAATACATGGTTTTTATCATTTTTGTTTGTTCCGACGCATGTTAATAGCGTCGGAACCCTTAATTCGGATATTACACTAATCGCATTAGTAATTTACAAAATAATGCATATTCTACAAAAAGGATGTAAGCGTCGCTTACCTTGCATCCGGTTATGCTCTTTTTCCTTCATTCTTGATTCGTTTGACCCGCTTTCACTCCAAGCTTCACCTAGCTTGTTTAAGCGCCTACTATCATCCATCATTCACAAGGTTGTTAGATTAGTCATTCTAAATCATGACTTTCACACCTTATGAATCTTTGACTACTTTCCTATTGAACTAAATCATAAATCATGAGTTTAATTCTTATGTCAAGACCCACTTCAAATCAAGTATGAACTCTTAACAATTTCCCCTTTTTGTTCAAGTAATTCATTTATACAAGTTAGTATGGTGTTTATAAACACCAATACAACATCAATTTCATTTAATCATCTAAAACCCATTTTTCATAAGTTTTAACGCATAATTATTTATAATAATCAAATCTGCGTTTTTACTCAAATTTTAGCATTTTAATCCTCACTTAGGCGTTTCATCAAACACCTAGCGGGTCAGATTTTTATATCATCAAAACCAAGTTTATGACTTGTAATTATCATCTAAATTAACTTCGATTAGACAATTCTACACAAGTCTTAACATCCATAATTCTGAAATTTACTCTTAAATTCAGATTATGCTAGAGCAAGATCATAATTTCTAGGGTTTATCAAGTTTTCTTCAAGTTCATTAATCACCTACAATGGTGATTATGAACTCTATAATTCACATGAAATATTTTAACAAGATTTCACCTAGGGTTCATCCCTAGACGCCATATCCCTTCTAATTTCATTCATGCATGAAGAAATCAAGCTAAATTTCAGTTTTTCACAATTAACCTAGAACTTGAGATGAATCAAAATACAAGAATTTTGCATACCTTGTGATCCCCTCAACAAGGTGATCACTAATTCGTGCTTGGAAATCGATTTGGAGCTGATTTGAACCCTCAATCTGATCAATTTTGACATGCTCTAGAGTTTGGTGGGGAGCATATGTCGCCCCTTGTGTTCTTGTTCGACCTGGCCTCACAAATGAGGTGTTGGGTTTTGTTTTTAATTAAAATTGATGATATAAGTTTCAATTTTAACAACATTGGCCCCTCTAATTTGATTAGTTAATTAAGTAGGGCACAACCTACTTATTTCCAACATTATTCACCGCTTATTAACTAGGTTAAACATTACTAATTAAATTAGTGGGTTTTTGGGAATCTATGACCAAGTTTAGTTTAAGTCCCGTTAACTCGGGCCTTCTACAAATTTTATTTCCCAAACATATTCTTTTTCTCTTTTTATTAAATATTAGATTTAGTTATATAAATTCTAATATTTTCTGGCTTAACTTTTACCACTAACGGTTCTTTAGCCCTCTTTAGTATTAACGGGGTTTAATTACCAAACCCGTTTTCGGGGTGTTACAAGTCTACCCCCCTTAAAGAGGTTTCGTCCCCGAAACCCTTTCTTACCTAATTTATCGAGTTCAACTCCATGCATTTGCTCTCGATAACTAATTAAGCATTTCTCATATCTTAACCAATTGTTAGTATTACCAGAAAAGTATGGTAATATTCTTTTGGTTGTTAATCATCTACGTATCTTACATGACATAATGCGACTTGAAATAACGTAATCTCGTTATTTCCACTAGTTTAATTAACTTAGCGATATACATCGCTTTCATATACTATCGAATTCTTTATGAATCCGTTACTTTGACCCGTTTAAAGGTCTCTAGTGAAATCTTTCACTTTTAGCAACAAATCCTTTTATTTTCAAATTTATTTATTCGGTTCAGTTATACCGAATTTACCGTTTACAAGCGAACCAAATTTTTTTTTTTTAACTTGAATTGCTGACTTTAACCGGTTTCACTAACTAGACTTATTTGTCCAGTTTCTTTTTACCACTTGCCTGGTTATAATGTGATTCTACTTCACAATGTATCTCTTGACCGTGATCATGTCACATCATGTTTAATTATATCAACCTTTCATTTTCGAAAATATCACTTTTCGAATATATTGTCTTGCGCCTATCAGTGTCAAGACTTGTATCTTTCATACTTATTATTTAAATTCCTATCAGAATTTATGTTTGTAAAAACATTATTTCTTACTAAAACCGAAGTTTTAGTTTTAGGATCTTCTCTTTAACTTTTGTCAATTATCCATACCAGGATATTGACAGTCCATAATTTATTCTTATTTGGTTATATCCCAATACCGGGCTCATTATTCTCTTGCATTTGACGCTACCTTTATCTGGCTAGCGCTCATTTGTGCCATTCGGCGTTATATTGTATTCAACATGTTTGACCTATTAATGTGAAATCTACACTTATAAACAATCAACTTTATTCTTTATTCAACCCATTCGACTTCGAATAGTTGAACATATTTACTCACAATTTCTATATACGAAATTTTATAGTCATAACTCGTAATCCAAGTCCTTTGATTTTTTTTCAACCCGCATTCACGTCTCTTGGTTTACGCATGTGTTTAATTCTTACCCATCAACCGGGTGTTTTACCGAAGTCGTTATTATTGTAACCCACCCGGTATGCATTAAGACCTCGCTTCATTTTTATATTCCGATTTTGTCTTTAAGTTTGACGTTTTACAAAAATGACCCGTTAAGGGACATATTTGCATTTTCCGGGTTCGAGTGTAAGTACACTCCCTCCCAATGCTTGTCTAAATTATTTTACATGTTTGCATTTTCTGGGTTCGAGTGTAAGTACACTCCCTCCCAATACTTGTCTAAATCATTTTACATGCTTGCGTTTTCTGGGTTCGAGTGTAAGTACACTCCCTCCCAATACTTGTCTAAATCATTTTTCATGCTTGCGTTTTCTGGGTTCGAGTGTAAGTACACTCCCTCCCAATACTTGTCTAAATCATTTTTCATGCTTCTTTGTCCCTTCACTCGGGCTCATTATCCTGATGTAATACGCTTCCGTCACTCGGTTGTGCGTTTACATTATTATCAAATATTTTGCTTATCTGATTCATTTGGGTACTTTTTAATTAGTCCCATTCACTCCACCCTTACTACATCGGATGTAAATGTGTCCGCTATAAGAAACTCGTGGTATCATATGCCACTACTTACTTGGCCAGAGTAAGCGATTTAACACATGACATACACGACCTTTTTATAGTTTTCACATCACGCCCTATGTAAGTAACGCCTCTATTCAGTTTTCTTGGAAATTATATCCTAGATATGTATTTCTGTTCAGGTTTTCCAAGTTTCTAATTTACCTATGCAACTATCATTCTCTACATGTTTGTTGCATATTGCTAATTGTGCGATTATGTTTTAAAAAAAACGCGCACCTGGTAATGCTTGCCTCGACGGGCGTTTCTTGCCATTAACCTTGTTCGCGGTCGTTACGCGATTTAGTCCTTAGTGAGCATGCTCCTATCGTCATACTTCGGACCGTTCCTCTATCATATCCTTAATTTGTTCAACTCTTGTCATCTTTAAATGCAAGTGTCCTTCAATCAAGATATTCACAAAAGTTAGTAATATCAACTTCAATAATCGCCTGTATTATAATACAAGGCTTTTTCTACTATACGCGTCAACGCGCGTATTTTGTCAACTATATCAATCATTTAATTGGGTTAACGTGTATTACACGGTAACCCTATGTGTTGTCTACAACACTTTAATACGCTGGACCATTAGCATACATGTACTTACCGGATTTGCGATCAAGCCTCGAACCGAACACCAATCTTTTTCAAGAGCATAAGGTTTAAGTCCAAGCATGGTTCTCCCACCATACTTGAATCTCTTAAACCAAGGCTCTGATACCAACTTGTAACACCCATTCTTATAAATCAAGATTTAACGCATATTTTGCGTTAAATGATCATGTAATTAATGATTACATATACATCGGAAATACGGGTTTGTCAAAACTTTTACAATTTAAGTGATATACATAATGTGATTTAATTCGCCGTTTAGAATAACGACAAAACAACGTTGCGGAAGCTTTGTTTAACGTGTGTTCGGTTCTTGCTCGATGCTTGATCTTCATTGGGGACTCTCGACATTCACCTGTGATCAAAACTAACTTAAATGTCAGTTTTGATAGTTAAATAACCAATATAACAAGGAAATTAAGAAAATCCAACATTTAAATCTTGATTCACAAACAAACAATTGATTTCTGGCCTCCACCGTAACTTACGGTGGCACCGTAAGTTACGGTGGCCTCTGAATGTTCATTTCCCCTACCGTAAATCAGGGGTATCCTACCGTAGCATTTTTGGCTCCACCGTAACTTACGGTGGCACCGTAAGTTACGGTGGCCCCTGCATCCAACCTTTCCATTTTGCCGCTTTTTGACACGAAAACTTTCGTATCTTTCAAATCGCTTGTCCGTTTGACCTACCGTTTCTTCCTACGTGATTGTAATTTGATTCCTCACCTTAAGAGGTTAAAATCCAACATTCGGTTTAACAAAGATTCAGACTTTTAAGTCTTCGGCTTATCGCCCTTTTACCCAATTTTGACCCATTCTTGTATTTGTCAAACAATCATATTTATTTGACTCCGATTTCTTATAAATTCCATAAATTCATTGTTGTTTATCATAAGAGGTTCAAAATCCCGGTTTACATACATTCTTGAACCCGTTTTTACTCAAATGTTTATTTTGACCCGTTAAGGGTATTTAGGCACTCTCGAGCCTAAAAACGCTTTCGATTGCTTCTAGCATTCCATCACCACATTTCTCACCCTATAATATCCCACCTCGACTGTATTAAGGTGGGTTTATTGTGGTGATCTTATATAACCCAAATTTTACCTCTAAAATCCATATTTTACGGCAAAACTCAAATAGTGCCATTTGACTAAAAATAATACCTCTTTCAGCTTCTATACTTATTCTAAGTATTTACCTAATCATAGAACTCGTTTCCAAACAACTTTTAAAGGTTGTTTGTTAAAATTAGCCAACAAGGGCGTTTTGGTCGATTTTGTTCTTTTTACTACGAAAGACTCTCTTTCCCATTTATTCGACCAAAATAGCATTTTAAACTACAACATGAATATGCGTACCTGGCCCGGATCAACAAGTAGACCCGATTTATACCTTGTTTTCATTATCACACAATCAATAGTGACGAAATTATCTGATTTGCTAATCGGTCCTGTTAGCATAAGACTTGACAACCATATTAGTCGGTATTGTCAAATGGTGTTATCACACCATTTGACCCGTTTGGCCTATAAGACTAGGCATTTTCATAAGTAGCAAAACATGGTTATTAATTGCCAATTTGTTCATCCGACCCATTTCGGATTTTTGCTACTAGACCCCTTTTTCTCTTAAAATCCTTTCTTATGTTTTCACCCATTCGGCTTACGCCACGGGTGCCCCTTTTGAACTCTAATTTACTTTAGCCAATACTTGACTAAATTTCCATTTTTACTCATTTTCTCGTTATTAGTTGCATTTAAAATAATCTTAACGAAAACTTCTTAGTTATTAGTCATTACATGACTAAATTACCGTTTCACCTCTTTTCACCATAATACATGGTTTTTATCATTTTTGTTTGTTCCGACTCATGTTAATAGCGTCGGAACCCTTAATTCGGATATTACACTAATCGCATTAGTAATTTACAAAATAATGCATATTCTACAAAAAGGATGTAAGCGTCGCTTACCTTGCATCCGGTTATGCTCTTTTTCCTTCATTCTTGATTCGTTTGACCCGCTTTCACTCCAAGCTTCACCTAGCTTGTTTAAGCGCCTACTATCATCCATCATTCACAAGGTTGTTAGATTAGTCATTCTAAATCATGACTTTCACACCTTATGAATCTTTGACTACTTTCCTATTGAACTAAATCATAAATCATGAGTTTAATTCTTATGTCAAGACCCACTTCAAATCAAGTATGAACTCTTAACAATTTCCCCTTTTTGTTCAAGTAATTCATTTATACAAGTTAGTATGGTGTTTATAAACACCAATACAACATCAATTTCATTTAATCATCTAAAACCCATTTTTCATAAGTTTTAACGCATAATTATTTATAATAATCAAATCTGCGTTTTTACTCAAATTTTAGCATTTTAATCCTCACTTAGGCGTTTCATCAAACACCTAGCGGGTCAGATTTTTATATCATCAAAACCAAGTTTATGACTTGTAATTATCATCTAAATTAACTTCGATTAGACAATTCTACACAAGTCTTAACATCCATAATTCTGAAATTTACTCTTAAATTCAGATTATGCTAGAGCAAGATCATAATTTCTAGGGTTTATCAAGTTTTCTTCAAGTTCATTAATCACCTACAATGGTGATTATGAACTCTATAATTCACATGAAATCTTTTAACAAGATTTCACCTAGGGTTCATCCCTAGACGCCATATCCCTTCTAATTTCATTCATGCATGAAGAAATCAAGCTAAATTTCAGTTTTTCACAATTAACCTAGAACTTGAGATGAATCAAAATACAAGAATTTTGCATACCTTGTGATCCCCTCAACAAGGTGATCACTAATTCATGCTTGGAAATCGATTTGGAGTTGATTTGAACCCTCAATCTGATCAATTTTGACATGCTCTAGAGTTTGGTGGGGAGCATATGTCGCCCCCTGTGTTCTTGTTCGACCTGGCCTCACAAATGAGGTGTTGGGTTTTGTTTTTAATTAAAATTGATAATATAAGTTTCAATTTTAACAACATTGGCCCCTCTAATTTGATTAGTTAATTAAGTAGGGCACAACCTACTTATTTCCAACATTATTCACCGCTTATTAACTAGGTTAAACATTACTAATTAAATTAGTGGGTTTTTGGGAATCTATGACCAAGTTTAGTTTAAGTCCCGTTAACTCGGGCCTTCTACAAATTTTATTTCCCAAACATATTCTTTTTCTCTTTTTATTAAATATTAGATTTAGTTATATAAATTCTAATATTTTCTGGCTTAACTTTTACCACTAACGGTTCTTTAGCCCTCTTTAGTATTAACGGGGTTTAATTACCAAACCCGTTTTCGGGGTGTTACACGAAAGTCCTTCTTGGGGCCCTTATTGCGTTGCGTGGACCCCAAGGACGCGAATTACTTGATCAGAGAGATTCACGAAGGGATCTGTGGCATCCAAGCAGGACCGCGCATGGTTGTCGCGAAAATTATGAGTGCTGGTTATTACTGGCCAGGGATGCATGTCGATGCTCTAAGGGAGTTGCGCAAATGTGACTCATGCCAAAGACACTCCCCGAAAACGCTGCGCCCGAAAAACGATCTCATTCCTGTATCCACGGATTGGCCTTTCCAACAGTGGGGAATTGATATGGTGGGACCTTTCCCTGATGCTCCGGGAGCCGTGAAGTTCATAATCGTGGCCGTTGATTATTTTACTAAGTGGGTGGAAGCCAAGGCTCTCGCCTCAACCACTGCAATGATGGTGCACAAGTTTATATGGGAGAACATCATTTGCAGATTTGGTCTTCCACTCAAAATCGTCACAGACAACGGTACCAATTTTGCTTCTAAGGATCTTCAAAATTGGATGAAGGATTGTGCATACCTTCTCCTCCGTTGCGCATCCTCAAGGCAATGGTCAAGTGGAAAGTGTTAACAAAAGTATCGTCGAGGGGATAAAAGAACGACTGGGCACAAAGAGAAGAGGTTGGGTAGATGAGCTCCCAAGCATCCTGTGGGCTCACCGAACCATGCCGAAGACAAGCACCGGCGAAACTCCTTTTAGCCTAGTATACGGCTCGGAGGCAGTTATCCCGACGGAAGTTGGACTCCCCTCACCGCGCTTGACAGCAGTCAACACGGTTGATAATGAAGCAGAGCGCTGTCTCGATTTGGATTTACTGGAAGAAAGACGCGAGATTGCGCGTATTAAAGAAGCAAAGTACAAGACACAACTGGAAAGGTACTACAATGCGAGAGTCCGCATTTGTACCTTCACTCCAGGAGAATACGTCTTCCGAGACAACGAAGCTTCAAACGCTGAACGCCCAAGAAAACTAGCACCTAAATGGGAAGGCCCATACTTGGTTCACGAAGTGCTAGGAAAAGGGGCATACAAATTGCGCACCCTGGATGGACACATCATCCCGCGCACATGGAATGCGCAACAACTGCGCAAGTGCTATATGTAACTAGTCTAGGCCATGCGTGTCACACCCCCAAAATCCACACGCGGAGTACTACCGCTTGGAGGCGTGACATGACCAGGATCAAGCCACCAATCATATTGAACATAAGTATATAGTAAAAGTCATTCATCAATACGATAGGTGTTTCCAAAACCAAATATAAACAAGTGTGTAGCGGAAGCATTAATGTAAAACCCAACATAAGTTTAAGTACAAAATGTCATAATGTTTAACAACACATTCACGATCCATGTCCACAACGACCGTGCCTCCCGTGCAAGCTCCAAAAGTATCTAAGGTCCTGCAAGGCATGTAACAGAGAGTCAACAACTAGTTGAGCGAGTTCACAGTAGGTTATTCAGTTATAGTTTTCGTATTGTAAATCGTAAGTTCGTTTAGTAGTCATGTATCGTATGTAATATCATCGCGGCCCTCTAGGCATGTTTGCGAAGTTTAGTGGGGGTTTCCCATGTTTTCACTAGACTAGGTATATTTGTATCGCGGCCCTCCAGGCATGTTTGCGAAGATTAAAGTATAGTTCGCGGCCATTCCAGGCATGTTTGCGAAGATTGTTCTAGTATCGCGGCCGATCCCGGCATGTTTGCGAAGAGAAGTATATGTATCACTAGTCTAGTAGTATCTACCATTGACCTTCCTCTCCCGAGGCCTATGGTATGTAATTCCGATAACTCTTAAGCATAAATAATCAACCAACCCATTCCCAACCCCGGGAATCCCATGCCTTGGTAGAAGTGTGAACTCACCTTGTTTTTGCTCGGTATGCTAAGTTAAGTGCTCACAATTAATCAGTCAAGTCCTATAGTGCACGTATACTCAATCAGTTCACATTCGGAATGTTTCACATGAAACTAGTGTCACAGTAATATCATAGAGTGTGTTTGACAGTTCATATCATGCAACACATAAACAGGTAGTCACATTCATAATATTCAGGCTTCACATACATGTGTTCCACAGTTGATATAATATTGTTATTTATTAGCATGCTTGACAGGAATAGTAGTTAACCATGTAAATCAACTAACAGAGCTAACATCCATCAGAACTAGTAACTAACTGTGTCACATGCTTTACTTAACTAAAATAATAGGTTTAACAGAGTTAATAACTTAAATCAAGTTAATAAACTAACAAACTAAATATCCCAGCAAAGTTAACCTCTAACGGAGTTAATTAACTGAGTTAATTATTAACAGTTTAGTAATACATAACATATGGGACGAAATCACTTATGGCCGAAATCCCTCACATGGGCCGAAATCCATATGTTGGCCGAAAACACATAATGTGCCGAAATCCCCTTATGGCCGAAAACCCTTTTATAGCCGAAAACACATAAGTGTCGAAAACACTTATATGCCGAAATCACTTAAGTGGGCCGAAATCCCTTATATATGCCGAAAACACTTATTGGGCCGAAAACACATGTGGGCCGAAATCACTCTTTGTGATTTCGTCCAGGTATCAAAAGTGGGGGTGTTTTCGTTAGCTTCATCATCTTCACCAAAACTCACTGTAACTTAAACCCAGCAACTAAATCTCATTACAGTTACAGGTTTAATCATCTACAAGTCATTTAAATCAATCATTGATATTAAAACAAATACTCTACCAAAACTTTGTGAGATCAAGAACATACTTGAATCAGTTTATCATTCATTAACATACACCCACTGTTGATCAAAACCTCAAATACACAGACAGTTCATAGATAATAATTATCTAACCATCATACAATGATCAATCACATAATCACATATATAAATGTATACATACATCATGATTAAACATCCAATAATCATACGATATGTAACTAAAACAACTGAATCATGAAATCACTAACCAAGGGTTTAAACAGAGGTTTTGCTTCAAATGAGGAATTCTCTTTGTGGGTTTTCAGAGGTAGAGAGAGAAACAATTGTGATAAGATATGGTTTGGTAAATAAGAAACTTCTCCGAGAAGATTTGTTTATAAAATGATTATATAAAATATCTCAACACTGGGCCAAGGCCCATCTTCTGATTTCGTTGGTCATTAGTGGACGAAAACACCTAAAGTGTTTTCACCACTTGGGTGATTTCATGGATACTTGTTTCCAGTAAAAGTTTCATCTTAATTTACCATGTTAATTAATACAAAGCCTTATAAACATACACTCACATATAAAAAATATTATGGATTTCCAAGTAAAAAAAATATTAAACGAAATACGATATAACGTATTACAAAGGTAAGCGTTGTGAAACAACGAGTCGTATTAACAAACAACTAAATAAATAAAAAAAATTAACGTGCACTAAATGCGAAGATAGAATCTTGGAAATTCGAGTTGTCACATTATCCCCAACTTGAAAGAAATTTCGTCCCGAAATTTAGCATGCGGTTACTGAGGAAGCTAGGTAAGTTATCGTTTACTGGTTCTCCTGGGGTGTCACATCATTCCCCCGTTGATTTGGAATTTCTTCTCGAAATTCTGTAGTAGCTTCAGCCTCAGTAGTAGTTGCATTGTTTTCGAACAACTGGGGATATTTGAGTTCCATTTGGTCTTCGCGTTCCCTGGTAAACTCTGGGCCACGACGGGAGTTCCAACGAACTCGAACAAGAGGTATTCTGGTGTTCTTGAGGACCTTAACATCCCGGTCCGTGATTTCAACTGGTTCCTCGATGAAATGCAACTGTTCGTCGATAGTGAGCTCCTTCAGAGGAACTATGTGGGTCTCATCTGACAGACACTTCTTCAGATTCGACACGTGAAAGACGTTATGAACTGCACTGAGTTCAGCTGGTAAGTTCAGTCTGTAGGCCACTTTTCCTATCTTCTCAATGACTTCAAATGGTCCAACGTATCGTGGATTGAGTTTGCCCCTTTTGCCAAAACGAACAACACCCTTCCAGGGTGAAACTTTGAGTAGTGCTCGATCCCCAACCTGGAACTCGAGTAATTTCCTGTCTTTATCGGCGTATACTTTCTGACGGTCACGAGCTGCCGCCATGCGTTGTCGTATTTGAGCAATCTTCTCAGTAGTATCAACTACCATTTCTGGACCTGTGATCTGACTGTCACCCACCTCTGCCCAACAAAGAGGTGATCGGCATTTACGCCCGTATAATGCCTCAAATGGAGCAGCTTTAATGCTGGTGTGGTAACTGTTGTTGTACGAAAATTCCACAAGTGGCAGATGTTTTTCCCAGCCCTTGCCAAAGTCAATTACGCACGCCCGAAGCATGTCTTCTAGAGTTTGAATAGTGCGCTCAGACTGCCCATCTGTCTGAGGATGATAAGCTGTGCTCATGTCTAAACGAGAGCCAAAAGATTTGTGCATTGCTTGCCACAGTTCTGAAGTAAAACGTGCGTCACGATCAGAGATAATAGAGGTGGGCACCCCGTGCCTCGACACAACTTCCTTAAGGTATACGTCTGCTAGAGTGGAGAACTTATCCGTTTCCTTGATAGCCAAGAAGTGAGCAGACTTTGTGAGTCGATCTACGATCACCCAAATAGTATCATTTCCGCGCTGAGATCTAGGTAGGCCAGTAACAAAATCCATGGAAATTTGCTCCCATTTCCATTGTGGTATCTCAGGTTGCTGGAGTGGGCCTGATGGTTTCTGATATTCTGCTTTGACTCTCGCACAAGTCAAACACTTGCTAACGTAAGTTGCTATGTGGGCCTTCATGCTAGGCCACCAATATGTAGTTCTGAGGTCGTAGTACATCTTATCTGAACCAGGATGTACTGAGTAGCGAGACTTATGAGCTTCATCCATTACAAGCTCGCGTAGGTTGCCATAGAGTGGGACCCAGATGCGTCCTGTTACATAGTAGGCGCCGTCTGCCCTTTGTTCTAACCTTTGCCTTGAGCCGCGTAGAGCTTCAGCCCTGACGTTTTCCGGTTTCAATGCTTCTACCTGAGCATCTCGTATCTGTGAAGGAAGACTAGACTGAATAGTGAGTTGCAACGCTCGTACACGCCTAGGTGTAGTATCCTTTCGACTGAGGGCGTCGGCCACCACATTGGCTTTGCCCGGATGATACTTTATAGCACATTCGTAATCGTTCAGTAACTCGACCCATCGACGTTGTCGCATGTTCAAGTCTTTCTGCTTGAAGATATGCTCAAGACTTCTGTGATCGGTGTAGATGGTGCACTTGGTGCCATACAGATAATGTCTCCATATCTTGAGTGCAAAGACAACAGCTCCAAGCTCTAAATCGTGCGTAGTGTAATTCCGTTCGTGAATCTTAAGTTGGCGCGAAGCATAAGCAATAACTTTATCCCGTTGCATCAACACACATCCTAGACCTTGGATAGATGCATCGCAGTAGACTACAAAATCGTCCGTGCCTTCAGGCAATGAGAGGATAGGTGCGCTACAGAGTCTATCCTTTAAGTGCTGAAACGTTGTTTCCTGTGTATCACTCCAACGGTAAGCAATACCTTTCTGTGTCAGTAATGTAAGCGGCTGTGCAATCTTTGAGAAGTCTTTGATAAACCGTCTGTAATAACCCGCCAAACCCAAGAATTGGCGTATTTCTGTTGGTGTGCGAGGTGCAGGCCAGTTCTTGATCGAATCTACCTTGGATGGATCAACATGAATCCCATCCTTGTTTACCACGTGGCCTAGAAAGTGGACTTCACGAAGCCAGAAGTCGCATTTTGAAAACTTAGCGTACAGCTGTTCCGTTCGAAGGAGTTCCAGAATAAGTCGTAAATGCTGCTCGTGTTCCTCCCGACTCTTCGAGTAAATCAGAATGTCATCAATGAAAACAATAACAAACTTGTCAAGATAAGGTTTGCACACCCTGTTCATAAGATCCATGAAAACCACAGGCGCGTTCGTTAGCCCGAATGGCATGACCAAAAACTCGTAATGGCCGTAGCGAGTTCTGAATGCTGTTTTGGAGACGTCCTCATCCCGGACTCTCAGTTGATGGTAACCTGACCTCAGATCAATCTTTGAGTAATAGCTCGACCCTTGTAACTGGTCGAATAAGTCGTCGATGCGTGGAAGTGGATAGCGATTTTTCACCGTCACCTTGTTCAGTTCGCGGTAATCTATGCACATACGAAAGGTACCGTCCTTCTTCTTTACAAATAATACTGGAGCTCCCCAGGGCGAAGAGCTAGGACGTATGAAACCCTTTTCCAAAAGTTCTTGCAATTGCTTAGACAGTTCTTCCAGTTCAGTTGGAGCTAAGCGGTAAGGCGCTCGAGCTATAGGTGCTGCTCCTGGAGCTAGCTCGATCTGAAATTCGACCTGGCGATAGGGCGGTAACCCAGGTAACTCTTCAGGAAACACTTGAGGAAAGTCGCGTACTACAGGAATGTCCCCAATCTTTTTCTCTGACGTCGATGTATCAGTAACGAGTGCTAAAATAGCTATGTGGCCCTTTCGTAAACACTTCTGTGCCTTCAAGAAGGAGATGATGCCACTCACGACACCACTCTTGTCGCCTTGAACTTCGAGAGGTTCTTTGCTAGTACGGGGAATACGAATGATCTTCTCCTTGCATAGGATCTCTGCTTGCTGTTGGGATAACCAATCCATACCAATGACAATGTCGAAACTACTCAGAGTTATAGGAATGAGATCGATAGAGAAAGTCTGACCAGCGAGGATAAGATTACAACCCTAAACTATGTGTGTGGCCTCTAGACTTTTACCGTTAGCTAACTCTACAACATGTTTGGTGTTCAAAAGTGTTGGTGCGCGTTTAAGCATTTGACTAACTTTCAAGGACATATAACTGGTATCCGCACCCGAATCAAACAATACGGTAACATAAAAGTCGTCGAGAAGAAACTTACCCGTAACCACATTAGGATCGTTCCTCGCATCACCCCGACCAATCACAAATGCACGACCCCTAGCACCATTGTCGTTGTTGTTTCCCCCATTGTTGTTCCCAGTGCCCTGATTATTGTTGTTGTTATTCTGATTCTGGTTTAACTGGGGGCAGTTCCGCTTGAAATGACCTTCAGCCCCACACTGAAAGCATGTCTTATTTCCTTGCTGTTGTTGCTGTGACTGGTTTCGTGGAACGGGTGGCTGTTGTTGCTGGTTCTGATTCGCAGGCCTTGAGCTCCTGCAATCTTTAGCTTCATGACCTACCCTTAGACATCTCTGACAGCGGCCTCTACGACACTGACCACTGTGGTGTTTGTTGCACCTGTTACACAGTGGATGAGTTCCCCGATATCCACTCTGCCCCTGACCACCAGACGATTGCTGACTCGGACTCTGGTAATCACTAGTCTTGCGCTGTTGCTGTGCTTGAGACTGTACAGTAGCTGAACCCCTGCTGGAATCCCCTTCCCATTTCCGCTTGTTTTCACTGGGATTAGCAGGAGTAGCTGGAGTGGTAATGGTAGTAGCGCTGATACGTTTAGGCAGCCTGTTCTGTTCCACTGCCTGATCGGTGAGGCGATGAGCTAACTTGACGATCTGCTGAATGGTGCCAAGATTCGCTGAGGTTACGTGACTTTGAATTTCCGGCACCAGTCCATTGAGATACAGTTCGATTCGCTTAATGGGAGGGTCTACCATAGTAGGACACAGAATAGCCAACTCATTCGATCTCCTGGTGTACGCTTCAATTTCTGACCCCGTCATTTTCAAGTGGTAAAACTCTACCTCCAGCTTATGAATGTCATCACGGCTACAGTATTCCTCTTTGATCAATTCCTTAAAATCATTCCAGGGTGTGGCGTTAGCAACAGCCAACCCTAACATCTGAACTTGTGCATTCCACCAAGTCAGCGCAATGCCTTCTAGAGTACCAGTGGCGTACTTCACCCTGCGAGCCTCAGGGCATTCACACATTTCAAAAACTGACTCGAGCTTTTCAAACCAATGGAGGAGTCCAACCGCTCCTTCCGTGCCACTATAAGTAGTAGGACGACAGTCCATGAAAGTTTTAAAGGTGCAAACAGGTGGTTGACCTATTGTGTATAAGAATCAGGACAAGGTTAAACACAAGAGTTGGTTTAAAAGTATAGGATCTAAAGATCCTAGTGTGAGTTACAACTGCAGGGTATACCTCATGCTTGTGCGGCTGCAACTGCCGCAGCAACTGTCACACCCTGGCTTTGCGGAAGCGTGGGTAGTTTTGGTGTGACTTCTTAATACCATAGCTAAATCATAACAAAGCTATATGAATTTAAAAACCATGCAAGTCATCATTAAGTTTAGAAATCCACATACAATACCATTATTTTAAACATACGACCATAACCTTGTTCAACAACATTACAACTAATAACAGAACATAAACGAGGGTTAAGGATTGTGTCTTGTCCAGGTAAGAGAACACAACCCCTAATCCTTGATGACTTCATGAAGATTGCAGCGGAAAACGTTCATACCGTGCCAGAATCCCTTTTAATTTCCTGAAATACATGTGAGTTGAAAAATCAACAATAATGTTGAGCGAGTTCATGTGTAAGTGAGTATGTAAAACACTTGTGAGTATAAAAATAGTTGTGGTATGTAGCAGTTGTAAGAGGACTTGTGATCACCAATGGTTTGCAAGGCCACTGACATATGTGAAGTGCAAATAGGGAGACTCAAACCTAGCAGATTTCGCCACGGCAAAGTATGTGGACAAAGTCACCCCACGGTCCGTTTCTAGTTTGGCCGGGGGCTGGGCTCGCTACACCCAGATAGATCTACCGCTCCTGTCCCTCGGTCCCTCCATGAGGACTAATGGCCCCATGTTGTTCCTATCCACTCACATGATCGTATAACACCTCCTTACGTTAAACATACCGTTGTAAAGTACTCGTAAATCATAGTAACATGTATTTCACCCCCGCAGTTAAGTAAACTGAAAACAGTTAGAGAAAAGGGGGACATGAACTCACAGTGGATGCGTAACTCTACCAAGCGTCTCCTGATACTGTAAGCTGTGCAATGACCTACAAGTGCTAATTCTATTAGACGGACGGCCGTGCTTTAGCTTTACAGTTTATGTTTGCGGGAAATAGTTAGACAACTATTTCGTGTTACATTTTGTATATGCTTGATAGTTATTCTCCTTCCCAAGGATGGGGGATTTAATACATGTGCGTAATATTTTCCATCATTAAGTCTCACTTAACCTTCATATATATTCAACTCCAAAATATATGTATTTATCAAAAATACGTTGTTAAAGTACGCGTTCATAAATATTTCCGTAATTGTGTAAGTTACGCTTTAACGTGCTAGTGGTAATATAATTACCGGTGTAACTTATATATTTATGGCGAAAGCGTTTGTATTACTTTTGGAGTCGTTAACGTTTGTAAACATTATTCTTACTCTAAAAATAATATTTATGCGTTTCACAAAATAATCATAAACAGTGCGTGAAAATATATATTTATCACGTTAACATTTTGTGAAAATCCCACCTCCGAATATTTAGTAATTTAAGTCGTGGCGAAATTTATGTTTTGAAATCATGTCAAAAATGATTCTAACACTTGTAATGTAAACAAGTTTAAGTGTTAGGTTTTTGGGAAAATTTCGCCAGAGTTTCCTCTGTAACTGGAGGTGGCCACGCTTTCAAGCGTATCATTTTCTTTTAATAATCAAATCAATCAACTTCTTTATTCCGTCAAACCACTTCCGACAAATCAAACTAGTCAATAAATATGTAAATTTGCATAGTCGCATGAACTTGTAGTTTTTCCGAATCTATATTATAAATCCCATTTATATATGTAGATCTTTATATAAAGTACTTTCAATCTTGTAAAAACCTCGTTTTTAGAGAAGTCCGACTTTACAACTTCTAGTTATTTTTCCCAAAAATATTCATTTTGTCGAAATATGCGTCACACAAGTGTTTACACACTTGTGTGTTGTAAGATCCGTTTCTTTAAAATACATGGTTCTTAAATGTGTGGTCCTTTGAAGATACCACTTGCGGATACGTAGATCCGCTAGTTTTAAACACCCTTTTACCGGTTAAAACACTTTTACACAAGTAAAATATTTCCTTACAAGTTCATGTCTCTAAAATGTGGTAGTGTTTCACTTTTAACCCTTGTATCTTTCAAAAACAAGCTTATGTGATGATACATGATTTTACAAAGTCGGGTTAAACGAAAATCCGAGCTACCACATTATAGATCGGGTCTAGATAAACACAAATTTCAAGTCCTACGACTTTTACACAAGTTACATGTCTTTAACCACCACTTTTATGATTTTACTAGACTTTAATGCATCATCTTTCAACATAACGAGATTCAACCGACAATAATCCTTTTATCCACTTTAGATATGTGTAAAAACAAGTTTTAAAGGTTATACCTCTAGCTCGGGGCTAGGGAAGAATCGTGACGAAAAACGCGTGGATAAAAGCTATCGGGAGTGGTCCTTCGCGTTCCGCTTGCACCAAACCTTCTAATACGCAACCCTTAGAACTTGTATGACCTTGGAATGAAGAGATCAATGACCGAAAATATGGTGGTTGTGTGGGTAGAGTTCGGCCGAAGGTGGAGGGTGACAAGAGAGAGAGTAATTTGTGGTGTTAAGTAATGGAAGATTAGTGTGAGTTAATGTGTTATTTATAGGCCAACTTAAGTGTATTATCCATTGGAAAACATGTCTAGGAGATATTAGGCATAGGAAATAAAATAATAACACAAGGACAAGTACATGTCCCCTAGATGGGGACGGTTTTAAAAAGGGGGGGGGGGGGTCCCTAATCCGATTTCAACAAGTAGTTAGGGATTAGTTTAAGTTAAACTTGGTTAAGTTAGGGATTAACCCAGTTAGTTATATGTTACACGTTATGACGGGTGTTAGGGTAATCAGGGACCCTAACTGGCTTAGAAAAATATAAATAGTGAAAATATAAATATTTTCGTGTCCCGGGTAAAGTCCGGTTGTTCGGTTGGATAGTAATCCGTTAAAGTGTTACAAAAGCTTTAAAGTGTCGTTTGTGATACTTTTAGTGACACCATATGTTTCCAACACTTTAGAAAGTGTCTAGTGATATTTTTCCCATATTTTGGCACTTTACTAGTCAGCTAGAAGCTGGTTAAATTGTTAAAGTGCTGTGTTTGGTACTTAAAGTACGTTTTAGGCACATCCGTTCACTGTAACTTATCCCTAGAGACGCGGTTCTACAATACTTGTATTCCTACACTCTCCACTAGTGTAGTAACTTTCTCAGGCTCTTACAGGCCTTAGAGGCAGTGTCTGCCTGATGCTGGTTATATCAGCATGTCCACCGTGTATCCGTGTATTGTGCTACTGTGCGTTTAGTGCATCAAGTTTGTCACGAAGGTGCAATAAGCAAAATATAGTGTGACAGCAAGTAAAGTATGATGCAGTTATGTTCATGTATCAGTATAATAGTAGCAATTCATCAGCTAGTTCAATGTTGCACAGTAATCAAGCAGTAATTAATCAGTAATTAAGTTGTACGGATACCTGGTTTAGTGCGGGTTGTCACATACTCCCCCCGTTAAATAAATTTCGTCCCGAAATTTTAAGTTCTGCTTGTAGATGCAGGGTTCTTGGGAAATAAGTGGGGGTACTTTTCTTTCATTCGGTCCTCACGCTCCCAGGTGTATTCAGGACCATGTCTGGCATTCCAGCGAACCTTGACGAGTTTGACACTGCTCCGGCGGGTCCTGTTAACTTTCCAATCTGTGACCTCGACGGGTTCTTCTACGAAGTGGAGCGTGTCGTCAACATGGATTTCGTCAATAGGAATGGCAACGTCAACTTGAGTTGGACTTTTCTTTAAATTGGATACATGAAATGTATCGTGAACACCGTTAAGTTCGGCAGGTAGATCCAACTTGTATGCTACTGTCCCGATTCTCTCTAGAATTCTGAAAGGACCAATGTAGCGTGGATTTAACTTTCCACGCTTCCCAAAGCGTGCTACCCCTTTCCAGGGTGATACCTTCAATAACACCATCTCTCCAACTTGGAAATCCACATGTTTTCTGTTTGGATCCGCATAGGCCTTTTGTCTGTGGCGAGCGGCTTCGATGTTTTTAAGAATCTGTGCAATTTTGTCCGTCGTCTCTTGGACGATTTCGGGACCGGCAAGCTGTCTATCACCTGCGTCAGCCCAACATAGTGGTGATCGACACTTGCGTCCGTATAGGGCTTCAAAAGGCGCGACACCAATACTGGTGTGGTAGCTGTTGTTGTATGAAAATTCGACCAAAGGTAAGTGTTTATCCCAGCTACCGCCCAAATCCATAACGCATGCTCTCAGCATGTCTTCCAAGGTTTGTATCGTTCGCTCGCTCTGGCCATCAGTTTGCGGATGAAATGCAGTGCTCAGATTCAGTTGTGAGCCAAAAGCTTCCTGGAAGGATTGCCATATTCTTGACACAAACCTTCCGTCTCTATCAGAGATGATTGAGAGGGGCACTCCATGACGTGCTACGATTTCTCTCATGTATATTTCAGCTAATTTGCTCGTGTTATCCTTTTCTCTGATAGGTAAGAAGTGTGCTGTCTTTGTTAATCGATCCACTATCACCCAGATAGTGTCATGGCCTCTTGGCGTTCTTGGCAGTTTTGTAACAAAATCCATGGAGATTTGTTCCCACTTCCACTTGGGAATCTCCGGTTGTTGCAGAAGTCCCGAAGGCCTCTGGTATTCCGCCTTGACCTTAGCGCACGTTAAACATTTGCTCACGTAGACAGCAACATCGCCCTTCATTCTAGGCCACCAATAATAATCCTTAAGATCGTGGTACATCTTATCCGCCCCCGGATGAATAGAGTACCGTGACTTGTGCGCTTCGTCGAAAATAACATTCCTTAAATTTCCAAACAAAGGAACCCAAATCCTTTTCTCGAAACATAACGTTCCTTCATTGTTTGGTACTAGTAACTTCCCCATCCCACGGAGATATTCTTCCTCAAGGTTTCCCTCCTTGAGAGCTTCTTTTTGTGCAGCGCGAATGCGCGAGGGACGATCGGTTCGTATGATCATTTCCAAAGCCCTAACCCTTATGGGCTTGATCCTTTCTTTACGACTTAGGGCATCGGCGACCACATTCGCCTTCCCTGGATGATACTTGATCTCGCAGTCGTAATCATTTAGCAATTCAACCCATCGTCTCTGTCTCATATTCAGCTCTTTCTGGTTGAATATGTGTTGCAAGCTCTTGTGATCTGTGAAGATTGTGCATTTCGTACCGTACAGGTAGTGTCTCCAGATCTTTAAGGCAAATACCACAGCGCCAAGTTCTAAATCGTGCGTGGTATAGTTCTTTTCGTGCACTTTCAATTGGCGAGATGCGTAAACAATAACTTTCTGGCGTTGCATCAACACGCAACCCAATCCCTGACGCGATGCGTCGCAGTATACCACAAAATCGTCCGTACCTTCTGGTAGTGCTAAGATTGGCGCATCACAAAGTTTGTTCTTCAATAACTGAAACGCTTCTTCCTGTTTGATTCCCCAATCAAACGTCCTATCCTTCTGTGTGAGCGCGGTAAGGGGTTGAGCGATCTTTGAAAAGCCCTCTATGAATCTTCTATAGTAGCCAGCCAAACCCAAGAATTGCCGAATCTCGGTTGGCGTCGTAGGTGCTTCCCAGTTCTTGATTGCTTCGATCTTTGTGGGATCAACGTGAATTCCATCCCCATTAACCACATGTCCAAGAAATTGGACTTCGCGTAACCAAAATTCACACTTGGAAAGTTTGGCATATAGCTGTTCCTTCTTTAGCAGCTCCAGAATAGCTCGTAAGTGTTGTTCGTGTTCGGCCTTTGTTCTTGAATAAATCAAGATGTCGTCAATGAATACAATCACGAACTTGTCGAGGTATGGTTTGCAAACTCTATTCATCAAATCCATGAAAACTGCAGGTGCGTTTGTTAAACCAAACGGCATAACCAGGAACTCATAGTGCCCATAGCGAGTTCTGAAAGCCGTCTTCGGGATACTTTCTTCTTGAATCCTCAACTGGTGGTATCCAGATCGAAGATCGATCTTGGAGTAACAACTTGAGCCTTGTAGTTGGTCGAACAGATCATCAATTCTTGGCAGAGGGTATCGATTTTTGATCGTCAGCTTGTTCAACTCTCTGTAGTCAATGCACATCCGAAAACTACCGTCCTTCTTCTTAACAAACAGGACTGGAGCTCCCCAAGGTGAGAAGCTTGGTCGAATAAAACCCTTGTCTAGCAACTCTTGAAGTTGTGTCGACAGTTCCTGCATCTCAGATGGAGCAAGTCTGTAAGGTGCCTTAGCTACAGGCGCGGCGCCTGGAACTAAGTCGATGTGAAACTCGACTTGTCTCTGAGGTGGCAGTCCGGGTAAGTCTTCTGGGAAGACTTCTGGATACTCCCTCACGACAGGGATGTCTTCGATTCTTGGCTCAGCAGCCTTCTTATCCACAATGTGTGCCAGAAAGGCAACACATCCCTTTTGCAGCCACTTCCTTGCTTTCAAACAGCTGATAATTCTCAATGGCGTCTCACGCTCCTCTCCATGTACAACAATGGTCTCACCATCATCAGTTGGAATACGGACAACCTTTTCGTGGCAAACTATCTCAGCTTTGTTGCCAGATAACCAATCCATTCCTACTACCACGTCGAAACTTCCCAATTGGACTGGTAGTAGATCCAAAGCAAACTCATGTTCTCCTAACTCAATCACGCAACCTCTGATAACTTCATTTGCTTCAACTAATTTCCCATTGGCCAATTCAATCGAATACGGAATATCTAACTTATTTGTGGCTAAACCAAGCATATCCTTAAACTCTAGTGATACGAAGCTATAATCGGCACCAGTATCAAATAAAACAGATGCATAGCGTTGATTTACAGGGAACGTACCAGTGACAACGTTGGGATCCTGGCGCGCTTCCCGTGCACCGATCTGGAACACCCTTCCACGGGCTTGGTTCAGTTCTGGGCAATCTTTCTTAAAATGCCCAACATCACCGCAATTGAAGCATCCAAGTCTTTTACCACTTCCCGCACCATCCATAACTGGCGGGTTGTTCTGGTTAGCATTTCCAGCTTGGTTGGCATTGTTGTTTCGATTATTCCCCTGTTGGCGACCTCCAAAACCTCCCCGGTTGGTATTCCTATTCATATATCCTCCCTGGCCTCCCCGGCCCGCATTAGCCCAACATGATTCCTTTGAGTGGCCCGGTTTTCCACAAGATTCACAAACTCTTACGTTACAAGGGCCAGCATGGTGGCGTTGGCAGTTGTTGCATTTGGGCTGGGTGCCCTGGTACCCTTTTCCTCTCTTGGTACCGCCAGCTGCTTTTCCTTTCTTTACTGCCATACCAACACCTTGCTTGAAGTTTGAAAACTTCCTTTTGTTATCCCCTGAGGACTCCACGTGAGTCTCTGTTTTCTTTGCCTTAACATCACCAAACTTGTTTAGACGAATCCCCTCCTCGGTGAGAGCCACGCTCAAATCAATGGCTTCAGTGATAGTTGCTGGCTTGGAGGAGGTGACCATGCTAATGATTTGAGGAGCCAATCCCCAAATGAAACGCTCAATTCGTTTGTATTCAGGCGTAACCATGTATGGAACCACTTGAGATAGGTCATGAAACCTCTGAACGTACTCTGCTACTTTCGGACCATCCATCTTTAGGTGCCAAAATTCAGTCTCCAACCTCTGAATTTCTGCGCGTGAACAGTACTTTTTGCGCATCAACTCTTTCAATTCGGCCCAAGTCAGGGCGTAGGCGGCAGCTTCGCCTAGAGTTTGGACCTGTAAGTTCCACCAAGATAGGGCTCCGTCGAGAAATAGCCCTGAAATGTATGTGACTTGTTGATCCTCAGCACACTTGCTCATGCGTAAGACAGAATCAGTTTTCTCAGCCCAGCGGGTAAAGGCAACTGCACCTCCCATGCCATCGAAGTTAACTGGTTTGCAGTCTAAGAACTGCTTGTAGGTGCATCCGTGAGGTGGATTGTTATTGCCTTGATTAACACTTCCGCTCCCTCCTGGCTGAGAAGCTGCGTACTGCGCTATGGCAGCCGCAATGATCTGTTGTAGTTCTGCCTCGTTTGTTGGCATGTTTGGTTCGCGTCTTGGTGGCATCTTCTAAAAGACGTTTCACATAGGTTAGTGAAGTGTACGTATGCATTCACAATACCAACACATAACATTTCATGTTATCAACAAGTCAATCACATAACCTCTTATGTTATAGGACATAAACAATTGATTGAACATCGCATGTGATGAGAATACTGCGATTGTATTGCCACAATTCGAGACCACAATGTAAAGCCCACAATTACACCACCACATCATACTACGTCAATGACTTCGTAGGGGACGACCCTAGACAAGTCGTGTGATTGCTGGTCATGTTCAGGAGTCTCTGGTTCGTCCTTTTTCAAATTTCAGGACTCCACGTCAAGTTTCTGAATTTCTGTCCTAAAACAACATTTCCTCTCAATCGTTTCCTTGAGCTCGTCCCAGCTCAGTGCATAAGCAGCGTCTGTGCCAAGGGTTTGAACCTAGAGGTTCCATAAGAGAGTGTGCCATCTAGCAACATCCCCGAGATGTAGGTAACACTCTGTTGGGGCGAACAGTTACTCGTTCTTAGAATGGAGTTGGTCTCTTCGGACCAACGAACAAATGCAACGGTGCCTCCTCTTTTATCAAAGTTCAAAGGCTTGCAGTTCAGGAACTGTTTATAGGTGCAGCCAGTTGGATGGTTACTCCCAGTAATGCCATCGTTGTACTCAGAGCGGAGGGCTTCATGTCGTGCATTTATTGGTGAGATGCGTTCTTGCAGCTCGGCTTCTGTCCTCAGTAATGTACCGGTGCTTGTGTCACGTCTGGGTGACATTCCCTTTTTGTCGAAATAGTGTGAAGCGGGTTGGACAATGTTTCAATTGTCTATGGGGTATATATAGCAACGTAAGCCATCATGTAATCACCCCATTTCTCAAGCAAATACACTCATTGTATAAGTGGGGAAGTAAATTCCCGAGCCTTCACATAGGCTTTGTCAATTTGGCTTGTTGCTTGTAGTAGAATGAACTCGAGGCTACATCGCCTAGGTCATTTGTGTTTAGGTTATTTCCTGCTGCATTGGTTATCATTAGCTTGGCCTGCAGAGTCCACCAGGATTCCTGTGCACTACAAATCGTTATTACGTGGGCCCCCGTAATAATAAGTTGTCTTGCACGGTTACCCCAAATTTTCTCTCATCCAAGCAGATGATCAACCAAGGAGCAACAGCCGGTGCATTGGCATGAACAGGGTCATACTCCAATGCGGGGTTAGGAGCGACGCCTGGCTCAGGGGCCACGGCTAGCTTCGAATCAAAAACTCCATCTTATAATCAGCTGGATCAACAATCACAGGGGTTACAGGATCCCCCAAGGGCTGGTCTAAGTGCATGAACTCAATGTCATGGTCTGGATCAACACCAGGCGGAAAAACAGAATTGTCCTCATAATCGCGATCAAACTCAAAGCTGTGTGTGGGATCCGGTGCAGCTGATGATGCCATATCAGGGTCGGCGTCGTGTAAGTGGTGCTGCATTCCCTGTATGTGCGAAGACGCGGATGTCAGAGACTCAAATGAGTCTGGGATAGGGGAATGAGTTTCCCCTGCAGGAGCGTCCGCATGCAGTAGTCTAATACCAGCAGCAATAGGGCCTCGCCCTCAAGTGGGTCCTCCTCTTAGTAGTTCGACATCGTCTTCAGAGACAACGTCGAGGGCATATTAACAACGAGATAAGCGGCAGGGGGCAAATTCCCAACAAGATAGCCATTAGTAGGCTCTGCTACGACTTTAGGCAGCGCACAAAGGGCTGAGAGTCGTCGTTGTCTGTGCCGGTAGTATCAGAAATGTACACCTCGTGCTTCGATGAAACTATGTCGTCTGATACTATGGTCATGGGATTTGTAGTGTCCGTCTTTCTAGTACTTGATGAAAGCATGACGTTGTAACACAAACACATATATTTTCAATCATATAGTCATATAAACATGTAGTCACCACGTAAACATTCAAATTATCCTTCTAGTCCCACTAGCCAACACTTCTAGTCCCACTAGCCAACACTTCTAGTCCCACTAGTCAACACTTCTAGTCCCACTAGCCAACACTTCTAGTCCCACTAGTCAACACTCCTAGTCCCACTAGTCAACACTTCTAGTCCCACTAGTCAATACTTCTAGTCCCACTAGATCAACACTCCTAGTCCCACTAGTCAACACTTCTAGTCCCACTAGACCAACACTCCTAGTCCCACTAGTCAACACTCCTAGTCCCACTAGACCAACACTCCTAGTCCCACTAGACCAAGCCTCAGCCTCCCGACTGGGCCTAAAATAATGAATAAAATGTGCTCAACATTTGTTTGTAAAAAGTTTTGGATTCTGGACTTAAGTGGTATGCAGTAAAAATGTTTTCGTGAGAGCCCTAGTGATCATAGTCTAGACTCAAGAATGAACCCTAGTTCGCTATGATCAGAGCTCTGATACCAAGCTGTCACACCCTGGCTTTGCGGAAGCGTGGGTAGTTTTGGTGTGACTTCTTAATACCATAGCTAAATCATAACAAAGCTATATGAATTTAAAAACCATGCAAGTCATCATTAAGTTTAGAAATCCACATACAATACCATTATTTTAAACATACGACCATAACCTTGTTCAACAACATTACAACTAATAACAGAACATAAACGAGGGTTAAGGATTGTGTCTTGTCCAGGTAAGAGAACACAACCCCTAATCCTTGATGACTTCATGAAGATTGCAGCGGAAAACGTTCATACCGTGCCAGAATCCCTTTTAATTTCCTGAAATACATGTGAGTTGAAAAATCAACAATAATGTTGAGCGAGTTCATGTGTAAGTGAGTATGTAAAACACTTGTGAGTATAAAAATAGTTGTGGTATGTAGCAGTTGTAAGAGGACTTGTGATCACCAATGGTTTGCAAGGCCACTGACATATGTGAAGTGCAAATAGGGAGACTCAAACCTAGCAGATTTCGCCACGGCAAAGTATGTGGACAAAGTCACCCCACGGTCCGTTTCTAGTTTGGCCGGGGGCCGGGCTCGCTACACCCAGATAGATCTACCGCTCCTGTCCCTCGGTCCCTCCATGAGGACTAATGGCCCCATGTTGTTCCTATCCACTCACATGATCGTATAACACCTCCTTACGTTAAACATACCGTTGTAAAGTACTCGTAAATCATAGTAACATGTATTTCACCCCCGCAGTTAAGTAAACTGAAAACAGTTAGAGAAAAGGGGGACATGAACTCACAGTGGATGCGTAACTCTACCAAGCGTCTCCTGATACTGTAAGCTGTGCAATGACCTACAAGTGCTAATTCTATTAGACGGACGGCCGTGCTTTAGCTTTACAGTTTATGTTTGCGGGAAATAGTTAGACAACTATTTCGTGTTACATTTTGTATATGCTTGATAGTTATTCTCCTTCCCAAGGATGGGGGATTTAATACATGTGCGTAATATTTTCCATCATTAAGTCTCACTTAACCTTCATATATATTCAACTCCAAAATATATGTATTTATCAAAAATACGTTGTTAAAGTACGCGTTCATAAATATTTCCGTAATTGTGTAAGTTACGCTTTAACGTGCTAGTGGTAATATAATTACCGGTGTAACTTATATATTTATGGCGAAAGCGTTTGTATTACTTTTGGAGTCGTTAACGTTTGTAAACATTATTCTTACTCTAAAAATAATATTTATGCGTTTCACAAAATAATCATAAACAGTGCGTGAAAATATATATTTATCACGTTAACATTTTGTGAAAATCCCACCTCCGAATATTTAGTAATTTAAGTCGTGGCGAAATTTATGTTTTGAAATCATGTCAAAAATGATTCTAACACTTGTAATGTAAACAAGTTTAAGTGTTAGGTTTTTGGGAAAATTTCGCCAGAGTTTCCTCTGTAACTGGAGGTGGCCACGCTTTCAAGCGTATCATTTTCTTTTAATAATCAAATCAATCAACTTCTTTATTCCGTCAAACCACTTCCGACAAATCAAACTAGTCAATAAATATGTAAATTTGCATAGTCGCATGAACTTGTAGTTTTTCCGAATCTATATTATAAATCCCATTTATATATGTAGATCTTTATATAAAGTACTTTCAATCTTGTAAAAACCTCGTTTTTAGAGAAGTCCGACTTTACAACTTCTAGTTATTTTTCCCAAAAATATTCATTTTGTCGAAATATGCGTCACACAAGTGTTTACACACTTGTGTGTTGTAAGATCCGTTTCTTTAAAATACATGGTTCTTAAATGTGTGGTCCTTTGAAGATACCACTTGCGGATACGTAGATCCGCTAGTTTTAAACACCCTTTTACCGGTTAAAACACTTTTACACAAGTAAAATATTTCCTTACAAGTTCATGTCTCTAAAATGTGGTAGTGTTTCACTTTTAACCCTTGTATCTTTCAAAAACAAGCTTATGTGATGATACATGATTTTACAAAGTCGGGTTAAACGAAAATCCGAGCTACCACATTATAGATCGGGTCTAGATAAACACAAATTTCAAGTCCTACGACTTTTACACAAGTTACATGTCTTTAACCACCACTTTTATGATTTTACTAGACTTTAATGCATCATCTTTCAACATAACGAGATTCAACCGACAATAATCCTTTTATCCACTTTAGATATGTGTAAAAACAAGTTTTAAAGGTTATACCTCTAGCTCGGGGCTAGGGAAGAATCGTGACGAAAAACGCGTGGATAAAAGCTATCGGGAGTGGTCCTTCGCGTTCCGCTTGCACCAAACCTTCTAATACGCAACCCTTAGAACTTGTATGACCTTGGAATGAAGAGATCAATGACCGAAAATATGGTGGTTGTGTGGGTAGAGTTCGGCCGAAGGTGGAGGGTGACAAGAGAGAGAGTAATTTGTGGTGTTAAGTAATGGAAGATTAGTGTGAGTTAATGTGTTATTTATAGGCCAACTTAAGTGTATTATCCATTGGAAAACATGTCTAGGAGATATTAGGCATAGGAAATAAAATAATAACACAAGGACAAGTACATGTCCCCTAGATGGGGACGGTTTTAAAAAGGGGGGGGTCCCTAATCCGATTTCAACAAGTAGTTAGGGATTAGTTTAAGTTAAACTTGGTTAAGTTAGGGATTAACCCAGTTAGTTATATGTTACACGTTATGACGGGTGTTAGGGTAATCAGGGACCCTAACTGGCTTAGAAAAATATAAATAGTGAAAATATAAATATTTTCGTGTCCCGGGTAAAGTCCGGTTGTTCGGTTGGATAGTAATCCGTTAAAGTGTTACAAAAGCTTTAAAGTGTCGTTTGTGATACTTTTAGTGACACCATATGTTTCCAACACTTTAGAAAGTGTCTAGTGATATTTTTCCCATATTTTGGCACTTTACTAGTCAGCTAGAAGCTGGTTAAATTGTTAAAGTGCTGTGTTTGGTACTTAAAGTACGTTTTAGGCACATCCGTTCACTGTAACTTATCCCTAGAGACGCGGTTCTACAATACTTGTATTCCTACACTCTCCACTAGTGTAGTAACTTTCTCAGGCTCTTACAGGCCTTAGAGGCAGTGTCTGCCTGATGCTGGTTATATCAGCATGTCCACCGTGTATCCGTGTATTGTGCTACTGTGCGTTTAGTGCATCAAGTTTGTCACGAAGGTGCAATAAGCAAAATATAGTGTGACAGCAAGTAAAGTATGATGCAGTTATGTTCATGTATCAGTATAATAGTAGCAATTCATCAGCTAGTTCAATGTTGCACAGTAATCAAGCAGTAATTAATCAGTAATTAAGTTGTACGGATACCTGGTTTAGTGCGGGTTGTCACAGCAACTTGTTCGTTAATGAGAGCCGTCAACTGGGCTTGTGTCATGTTAATACGTCCAGACATGATCTTCATAGAAAATATGACATAAGTGAGAGAGGTTCGCGAGTAGTGCGATAACAGAAGAGAGTAAGCACACAAATGTTCTCATGCAATAGTGTTAAGTTAATCTAAGCATACCCGGAGCAAAGTTCTATGCAATTCTAGTAAGTAGGCAACAAAACATGTATCATATTACCTAGGATGTTGAGTCTTGCACGTGGAGCGAGGCGTCGTTGTGGATCGTTGAGCACTGTTTCGGTTATAGTCTGGTTTTAATAAAAAACATTTTCCCCTTATTAAAACCGAGTTCTCTATAACCAATGGCTCTGATACCAATCTGTCACACCCCCAAAATCCACACGCGGAGTACTACCGCTTGGAGGCGTGACATGACCAGGATCAAGCCACCAATCATATTGAACATAAGTATATAGTAAAAGTCATTCATCAATACGATAGGTGTTTCCAAAACCAAATATAAACAAGTGTGTAGCGGAAGCATTAATGTAAAACCCAACATAAGTTTAAGTACAAAATGTCATAATGTTTAACAACACATTCACGATCCATGTCCACAACGACCGTGCCTCCCGTGCAAGCTCCAAAAGTATCTAAGGTCCTGCAAGGCATGTAACAGAGAGTCAACAACTAGTTGAGCGAGTTCACAGTAGGTTATTCAGTTATAGTTTTCGTATTGTAAATCGTAAGTTCGTTTAGTAGTCATGTATCGTATGTAATATCATCGCGGCCCTCTAGGCATGTTTGCGAAGTTTAGTGGGGGTTTCCCATGTTTTCACTAGACTAGGTATATTTGTATCGCGGCCCTCCAGGCATGTTTGCGAAGATTAAAGTATAGTTCGCGGCCATTCCAGGCATGTTTGCGAAGATTGTTCTAGTATCGCGGCCGATCCCGGCATGTTTGCGAAGAGAAGTATATGTATCACTAGTCTAGTAGTATCTACCATTGACCTTCCTCTCCCGAGGCCTATGGTATGTAATTCCGATAACTCTTAAGCATAAATAATCAACCAACCCATTCCCAACCCCGGGAATCCCATGCCTTGGTAGAAGTGTGAACTCACCTTGTTTTTGCTCGGTATGCTAAGTTAAGTGCTCACAATTAATCAGTCAAGTCCTATAGTGCACGTATACTCAATCAGTTCACATTCGGAATGTTTCACATGAAACTAGTGTCACAGTAATATCATAGAGTGTGTTTGACAGTTCATATCATGCAACACATAAACAGGTAGTCACATTCATAATATTCAGGCTTCAGATACATGTGTTCCACAGTTGATATAATATTGTTATTTATTAGCATGCTTGACAGGAATAGTAGTTAACCATGTAAATCAACTAACAGAGCTAACATCCATCAGAACTAGTAACTAACTGTGTCACATGCTTTACTTAACTAAAATAATAGGTTTAACAGAGTTAATAACTTAAATCAAGTTAATAAACTAACAAACTAAATATCCCAGCAAAGTTAACCTCTAACGGAGTTAATTAACTGAGTTAATTATTAACAGTTTAGTAATACATAACATATGGGACGAAATCACTTATGGCCGAAATCCCTCACATGGGCCGAAATCCATATGTTGGCCGAAAACACATAATGTGCCGAAATCCCCTTATGGCCGAAAACCCTTTTATAGCCGAAAACACATAAGTGCCGAAAACACTTATATGCCGAAATCACTTAAGTGGGCCAAAATCCCTTATATATGCCGAAAACACTTATTGGGCCGAAAACACATGTGGGCCGAAATCACTCTTTGTGATTTCGTCCAGGTATCAAAAGTGGGGGTGTTTTCGTTAGCTTCATCATCTTCACCAAAACTCATTGTAACTTAAACCCAGCAACTAAATCTCATTACAGTTACAGGTTTAATCATCTACAAGTCATTTAAATCAATCATTGATATTAAAACAAATACTCTACCAAAACTTTGTGAGATCAAGAACATACTTGAATCAGTTTATCATTCATTAACATACACCCACTGTTGATCAAAACCTCAAATACACAGACAGTTCATAGATAATAATTATCTAACCATCATACAATGATCAATCACATAATCACATATATAAATGTATACATACATCATGATTAAACATCCAATAATCATACGATATGTAACTAAAACAACTGAATCATGAAATCACTAACCAAGGGTTTAAACAGAGGTTTTGCTTCAAATGAGGAATTCTCTTTGTGGGTTTTCAGAGGTAGAGAGAGAAACAATTGTGATAAGATATGGTTTGGTAAATAAGAAACTTCTCCGAGAAGATTTGTTTATAAAATGATTATATAAAATATCTCAACACTGGGCCAAGGCCCATCTTCTGATTTCGTTGGTCATTAGTGGACGAAAACACCTAAAGTGTTTTCACCACTTGGGTGATTTCATGGATACTTGTTTCCAGTAAAAGTTTCATCTTAATTTACCATGTTAATTAATACAAAGCCTTATAAACATACACTCACATATAAAAAATATTATGGATTTCCAAGTAAAAAAAATATTAAACGAAATACGATATAACGTATTACAAAGGTAAGCGTTGTGAAACAACGAATCGTATTAACAAACAACTAAATAAATAAATAAAATTAACGTGCACTAAATGCGAAGATAGAATCTTGGAAATTCGAGTTGTCACAATGCGCCCTTTCTTACTAATGTTGGCCACACGCCTTTTTTAATTTCCTATGTTGGCCTAAGCGCCTGTTTCTCAATTAATGAAAGCATACGACATGTTTTCCTTTTATCGTGAAGACCCTTACGTTACAAATGCATGTTAAACTTTTGATTAGCACGAAAACACTTCAGTAAATTACGAGCTCTTGAGTTATGCCTCCAAGGTCCTCTGCGAACATAGCGCGAGACCGGGCAGTTACACTCGCACAAGAGCCACACTTACATTTATTCGCGCTAACTTAACCAAAGTTTCTAACAACACTGCAATAATTGTAACGGGACAGAGAATAAACATAAACATCATAATTAATAAGCGCAACCGCGCAATAATTGCATAAAAACCAACTATCATTCATTTGATCCAAAACAAGCGCGATCGCGCAACTGCTTACATTGAAAACCTAAAGATAAAAGGCATAAGGCCCGCCAACACTATCTATTCAAAGCCATCGCCATCACCATCACCAACATCGCCCGCTGGCTCCTCCTCATCAGATAAACTAACCTGTAGGTCCCAAAATCCGAGGATCAATTAGGAAAACCTAAATCACTTGTTTATAGCAAACACGGTTACGCGTGCGGAATCCACGTAACTATGCCAAATCAAACACGTAAAATGATAACGACACGGTAATAATCAATGATACACACTCGATTGATTAAACGGGATGAGAACCGATTACAAACTGATACAAACACAGTTTAACAGAATTTTGACAGAGTTTCTTTATGTGTAAGTTCTCATCTGCTTTCAACTGTGAAAGCAGATGTGTTTATATAGTCTCTGGGCCCAACTGTCGACGAAACACAAGGTGTCACGGCGAAACTGAACATGGGCCAGTCATTGGGCTTGAAGCAGCCCAATACACGACGAATCAAATGTGATTCGTCATGAATGTCGGCGAAACAGAAGTAAAGGACATTGGTCTGTTTCGTCATAATGTGTTCCGACGAAACAAACCTGTTTCGTCGAGGTCTGCAACTGTTGTGGTTGTTTCTTGAAACAGACAGCAACAACAGCAACATATAAACAACTTATAATGACCATTCTACCCTTTGTATGCAACATGCATTGTTCGAATAGCATTACATATTAAACGGAGACAAACAAGTCAGACACAAGTGGATAGGAGGATATCCGACTTGGTCGACATCAAATACATACTTGATAAACATTAAAGACCGTACAAAATACATCATTAAGTACAAGACTAGTTACAGACACTAAAAATGCATCAACAAACTCCCCCTTGTCTGTTACTCGTCTTCGGTCTTCTATTCTTCCATCTCAGTGTTGTTCGGACCACGAACTGCCCGAATGTATTCCCCTGTAGTAGCAAAAACACGCTACTCGCTGAAACTTCATAGCTTGACGAGCATCCTGAGCTTCATAAAAGATATTGTGACGATATAGTCTGTTAATATCAGCCTCGGACATGTTGACAATCCACATTGGATCCAACATCCGGTAATTTGCACGACCATCTCTAAACACAATCACGGCTTCATGCGTGTCCGAGTCGTAGCACCACAATGCCATGTTTTCAAGAAAATCCTGCTGCATAGGCATCAATGGGATTTTATCTACGACCCTCGGAGGCTGGTACACAAGCTTGTATCTGCAAGTGTTGGTGTCCGGATCAAGAGTAAACTTGATCGGTTGATAGACAGGAAATTGTGGCTTGTATGATTCATCCTTCCAGCCCGTCTTCTTGTTTACTTTAACCAGTCGCTCAAATAAAGTAGCGCCATCGTATTTTGACCGATTGATAAGCTCAAGCCTTGTCAACGCAGCAACATCATAGAATGGCAAGGAAAGAATGCTCAGCAGTGAATTGAAATACAGAATTCCGTATTCACGTTTGATAGCAATGCAGTGTATATCTTTAACAAACATCCAGCATAGAATCCTTCCACTTGGCTTTGCTTTTTCAAATTGCAAGTAGTCGACTTGAGCTTTTTCAGGCACAGGCTTGGAGACTTTAGATAGAAACTGTTTTCTCCATTCAGAAAATGCATCTGTGTCTTTTTCAGATGAATTTCGATTCTTTAAGTGCTCGTCTATGTCATCAATATTCTCCTTCATCCAATCTTCATCAAACGAAGCGAATTCAGTACCATCTGTTCGAACATACGTTGATTTTGATGCTTCACCTTCAAACACAATTTCATCAATATCTTCCACATTAGTTGTATCAGTCTCAGTCGACATTTTATCTATCTCAGCATCATCGATTTCTCTCATAGAATGTAGAATACTCAATTGTTCCTGAGAAAGATCTTCTATTAACTCCCCTTCTTCAAGCAACTCTCCCGTAAATGGATGAATAGCCTGTAGAGCAATATCAGCACTGCTTACTATAGAAGAAGTACCTTCTATCTGTTGAACTTTTCCAGTAGAAGTTCCCTGAGATGATTCGACAACTGTAGGTTGAACTGTAACAACTTCAGAAGAAAGTGCGATTGGCTGCTTCTGTGATGTACCTGAAGTGTCAGGATTCCCTTGGTCTTCCGTATCATCATCCTTTTTCTTCAGTACCTCTTGTTGTTTACAATGATAATCCCACAGAACAGCAAGCCTTCTCTCTTTCTCTTCATCAACAGCCTTCAAGCGAGCATTTTCAGCTTTAAGCAAATCAATTTCAGCTTGTTGTCGCTCTATTACTGTTTGCTGTTGACCAACGGTTGACTTCAATTTGTTAATTTCCACCGATTGTTTAAGTTGATCATGCTTCGTGAGATTACAGAAATGAGATTGTCTCTGAAGACGATCAGCAGCTGCTTCAAGTGTAGAGAATAGGTATGTGATCTTTTCGTCTTGAGAAAATCTGGAAAATGTCCTATGACGTTCAGCACTGATCCCTGAAGTGGTTGCTCTGATTGCAGAAGCCATAGATCTTTCAGGAACTACCTGAGGAATAACAGATGGAGTAGCAGCAGCTGATGTAACAACTGGAGTTTCTGTAGCTGAAGTAACTACAGGAGCTTCTTGTACAGGCTCCTGAGGTACAGATTGTACAGGCTCCTGAGGTATAGATGAGGACTCTTGAGGCACAGATTTCCGAGTATAAGTACTCAAATATCTCCTAGATTTCTTCTTTTGAACTTCAACAGCTTTCTCAGCTCTTCTTTTTGTTCTGCTTTCACCTTCAGGATCCTCTGGAACATATTCTGGATCATCCTCAGTTCTAATCTTTCTATACCTTCTCACTCCACGTATATCGATATACATTTCATATCCAGGCTCGACTATATGATCACTAGAACTAGAATCAGATCCATCATCTCCACTTGCTGAAGAACTACTAGCTGATGTACCACCAGCTGCACCCTTGCTCGATGTACCAACAGCACCTGCATCACCACCATCATCACTTTCACCACTACTGTCATCACCATCACTACCAGACTCATCTGAATCAACTGGGTCAGGACCAAATTTCTCTATCCTTAACCTTTCCAACTCAGGTTCTTCATTGTCAGATTGGCTATCATCATGACGCCATTTGTCATTTGCTGGAGCAACATAATCAGGATTCACTAGTGCACCAAAAAGCTTCCTTGGAGGAACACTTTCTTTGTATCTTTTAGCAGCAAGAGTCTTGATTAGCCTTAACGAATTGAAATTCATCGCTTCTATCTTCAGAAGATCATTTTCAGCTTTAGGAAGGTCTGGATGTTGAACATTCATAATCATTTGCAGAAACCGCGGATACATCCAAAACTTGTTCCTGGTTGTTCTACTACCAGTTCTTGTCATATTCTCTTTCATGTTGCTGAAAATATACTTTGAGATGCTAAACGGTTTGTTTAACACCAAAGCAACCATGAAACCAACGAGATCATCTCCAGCCATATCATATCCAGACCGTCTATTGCTGAGACACTGAATAAGAACATGCAATAAAAACTTGTAGCGTAATGGAAGATCACCTTTGTTGATTTGTTTGACGAAAAGGTCTCCTTTACACTTCATCCTTAGCAAACAGCCTCGTGAACACATGATTGGTATTGAATATGGAGCATTCGGTTGATCTTGTAATTGAAGAACTTCATTCAATATCTCCGGAGTAACAACGACATACAGATCATTCACACGACCTCTTATAATATCCTTTCCATCGATTTGGACGACGCTTGCAGAATCCCAGAAAGCTTTAATTAGAGATTTGTAGACGGGTGTCGAGTATGTAACAGCATGATTGATACGTGACTCCCTGATCCACTTCGTGATATCTTTAAATTCCGTGAGCTTGTCTTCAGGATCCAGATATGCAACTTGATTATGACGCTTCTCTGACATAATCTCCTCTTCAGTTTTGTTTTCTTTCTTTATCGCCTTCTTGCGTTTTCCTTTTTCTTGGGGTGCTTTCGGAGCCATCTGTACATGAAAATGTCCAGAATAAGTCACATTTGATATAACATTGCATTTAGACATGTATGGATACAATTTCATGTATCCACATAACAGATAACCTATCAAACATGTCTACTGTGAACAAACAGCAACAACAGAAAACTGCTAAGGCATTTACGACGAAACAGAAAATCAACGACGAAACTGAAAGTTGTGCGACGAAACAGAGGGTTGACCCTTTGATCAGTTAGATTCGTCGACTTTTTGATTCGTCGAGTCTATTTCATTCCTTTTCTGATTCGTCGTTTCTGATATGTCGTCTGATTCGTCGTATGTTTTGATTCGCCGGAATTAGGGTTAATGTGATTCGTCGATTTTGGGGGTTTTGCAGTTTCGCCGTTTTGGGTTTAAACAAAGATCAGATTTAAACACAAACACATTCAATCATCATTATTTATACCCAAACAATTTATAAAAACCCATAAATGATTTCCGAACAAAAACCCTTTTAAAAACAGTTAATAACTTTATCAAATACAAACCCCTGTTTTTGTTATATAAACCCACATCTAAATCAAAGCAAATCAAACATCATAAACCTAAATCTATCAGATACAGAAGGAAAACACAATACATTCAACATTTACACATATATTATCAAAGAAAACAAGGTCTCAAAGGGGTCTCTGAGGGTTTCGGATGAAAAACCGATGGTTCAAAATGTTCGGAATGCGAACCAGAACGTTTTACTACCTTTGATGTTTGTAAGATTTTGATAAAAATCGAATGATTTGAGTGTTTTGAGAGGGTAACCGTAGGTATGGGTTTTGAGTGTTTGAAGAAGATGAAAAGTTGATGTTTTGAAAAAAATAAACAACTGGGACCCTTATATACACCGCCTTAATTCGACGAATCTGTGATCTCGACGAAACTGGATTGGGCCCGGCGAAACAGAAACTTGGGCTTGGACTTGGGCCTGAATTTTAGCCCATGACGAAACTGATTTGGGCTCATGTGATTCGTCGTATGTTTTGACGAAACAGATTTGATTCGCCGACAATGGTCTGATTCGTCGACTCTTCTGATTCGTCGACCATTCTGTTTTACCAACAGGTTTTTCAAAAACACAGAGGCTGGTAAGATTTTGCAGTCAAAACAGTGGTAAGATTTTGCAGTCAAAACAGATTATGAACACATTTCCATTCTGTTTGAATTTTCAAAAGCAAGAACGTTTTTATGAAGAAGGTTTTAGGCTTCCGGTAGAAAACACCAAGCAACAACTTCGTCTTAATCAAAAACGAACTTTACACAAATATACTAAAAGCAAATTTAAAGCACGGTAAACTAAATGAAAATGCGGAAAACTGTTAAAAACACTAAACAACTGTACAAGTGCAATCTTTTTGCGAATCTCAAGGACAAGGAATCATACCAGCTTACGGTCTTAGTCAACATGATTTTGATTTCTGTTTAAAGCTCTGGATAAGTATACTACCTCGATTATCGGTATTGTGGTCCACATAAGCTCAAACTAATCAGACGTAATCATAATTTAAGAGATACGATTAACGGTAAGGATTATACTTACAAGTCGATGTAAATCCACTCACGACACATTCCCGTATCAAGGTATGCACGAGAATTCATCTTACCAGTGAGTATACCGATTATCATCTGTTTGACCGTATAAAAATGTGAGAAACTCACTTATTTTGATTGAAAACAAGCCCTATGTGATAAAATCACTTATTGATGAGGAACTTGATTTTCAGATGCATGAGGGCACAGGAGCAAGTCCGTGAACAGGTCAGTACTTCCGTACAGCAGAGAGACGAACTTGACTCCCGCAAAGAATCTGTGATAATTTATCACTTATTTTGTTTGGACATGTGATTGTTGATCACTTATTGAGGTCGAATGCAGTAAGTACACGTATGTATGATATCATGGAAGATCTTAGACTTCGTCTCCGTTATTTTTACGGTTTGATACAACCATGATACCCAGATGATAAGCAGCATAAAGACCGAATATTTCAGATCTCGGCAATCTCTCAAACGAGATTTCGGTACTAAGACCATATGCCAATGAATGGTTCCCACCTGACTTGAAGTCTGTTAGGTTTGTATCATCCTGCACATTTTAGTCTGATTGAGAGCCTACCGATACATCGTTAGTAGAGATACTTATCATTTTTCTTTTTATTTTGCATTTTGAGCACATTGACCGACCACACCAGTGAACTTCATCATTTTCCTTTATCCAATAAACTCATTTTTGGTTTTTCTATTGTTTTTGAATTTTTTTTTTAATTTAATTTTTTTTTAATTTTTTTTTAAACGAAACGACAGAAAGTAAAGACATCTTTTTGGATTTTGAACTTTTGCAATGTTTTTGTATTTTCTTGAATATCTCCCCCTAAAATTCGCAAAGTTTACGAAAACTAAAATCTTTTTGAATTTTCAAAGTTTATAAAGAAAATATTTACAAAAACGATCAGCCAAAGAAGTTTACTCGGGTATCACCTTAATGCCATTGACCAAAAGTAGATAATCAAAACGTGATTTATCAAAAGCTTTTGTAAACAGGTCAGCACGTTGGTGATCAGTGGGGACATGAACGACATCGATTAATTTCTTGTCAAAACAATCACGTATGAAGTGATATTTAATGTCGATGTGTTTAGTCTTGGAATGCTGCACAGGATTTCTAGTGATCTGTAAGGCAGCATTATTATCAACAAAAATATTAGTAGATAGGAATTCTAAACCGTAGTCGCGCATTTGTTGTTGTATCCAAAGAACTTGGGAGCAACAACTCGAGGCAGCAATGTATTCTGCTTCACATGTTGATGTAGCAACACACGTTTGCTTCTTGCACTGCCACGTGACCAGGCGATTTCCTAAGAACTGACATCCTGCTGTTGTCGATTTGCCATCGATTTTGCATCCACCAAAATCAGAATCACTGTATGCAATTAATTCAAAGCTATCATCCCTAGGGTACCAAAGACCAAGGTCCGGGCATCCCTTCAAATAGCGAAAAATCCTTTTGATAGCTGACTGATGAGAGGCCTTCGGGTTTGCTTGATATCTTGCAAGCAGGCATGTTGGATACATTATATCAGGCCTCGAAGCGGTGAGATACATGAGAGAACCGATCATGGCGCGATAGTATGAGGAGTTGATGCTTTCACCCTTCAAATCCGGAGTAATCCCGTGATTCTGCGGAAGAGGGGTACCAATGGGCGTTGCATCTGACATTTGGAATCAGTTCAAAATGTCACCAACATATTTAGTCTGATGGATGAATATCCCAGACTCTGTTTGTTGAACTTGTAGGCCCAAGAAGAAAGTCATCTCCCCCATTGCGCTCATTTCGAATTTTTCTTGCATAACTCGTTCGAATTGCCTGCACAACGAATCATTTGTGGAACCAAATATTATATCATCAACATATACCTGCACCAGCAGAAGATCTCCATTTTGTTCCTTGATAAAGAGTGTGCAATCAATAAGACCTCGTCGAAATCCATTCTCCAGAAGATAGTTGGATAAGGTTGCGTACCAAGCCCTAGGTGCTTGATGTAAACCATAAAGAGCTTTGTTTAGCAACCAAACCCGATCGGGGTGAATAGGATCTTCAAAACCTGGAGGCTGTTCGACGTGCACCTCTTCTTGAACTATACCATGAAGAAAAGCACTTTTGATGTCCATCTGGTAAACTTTGAATCCTTTGAAAGAAGCATAAGCTAAGAAGATCCTAATAGCTTCCAGACGTGCAACAGGTGCATAAACTTCATTGTAGTCAATACCTTCTATCTGGCGAAAACCCTGAACAACCAGTCTCGCCTTGTTGCGAATAACAATTCCACGGTCGTCCTTCTTGCATTTGTAAACCCATCGTGTGCCAATTTTCTTGTAATTATCCGGCTTTTCAACAAGCTTCCAAACACCAAGCTTTTGAAATTGTTGCAGTTCGTCCTGCATGGCTCCAACCCAAGAATTATCTTTTAAAGCATCCTTCCAAGACTTTGGTTCTTCTTGTGAAACGTAACAAGCAAAGGACCAATCGTTTTGAAGACCAGATTCTCTAATGGCTGAATATAAACCAGCATTCGGGTTATTTCTAAGCTGATTACGCGTCTGCACACCGCTTTGGACATCTCCTATAATGTTCTGCTGTGGATGGGTATTGTGAATCCTCAATTCAGGATGTTCAGGAACACTTGTATCAATACCCAAATTGTTAAGATTAAGATCAGCAACCAACTCCGCACCGGGTATATGCGTGGAGGTGGAGGCATTCCCTTCAGCAGTATCATCATTCTGCACTTGAGGTGTTTCTAAAGAAGTGCCTTGAACAGGAGCAACTGGGGCAGAAGTGCCTTCAGTCGCATCTAGATGTTCATCATCTTCCGATGACTCAGTAGCATCTTCAAATACCTCATTTTGAACTGTATTGTTAACTGAATTAGAACCTTCGGGGCTAACAATAACAGGTCTTACCAATGGCGAGCCAGCAGCGTTGTCACTATCAAATAACATTTGAACAGCTGCAGATTCTTCATCAAAGGTAGGCAGATTAAAGGAGTCGAATATCCCATCGTAATCGAACATCCAAGGATCACCCGGAGCTCTAACAGGACTTGTATACCTTTGAACCCTTACTTCATTCCAAAGCTCAATCTTTTTGGTGGTCAGATTCCATACACGAAAATTTGGAGTTGCATATCCAAGGAAGAAACCTTCGATAGCTTTTGCACCAAACTTACCATCTGGGTCAATCATGGTACATGGGCCGCCAAAGGGTTCAAGGAAAGAAAGATCCGGTTTCCTTTTCTGTAGAAGTTCGAAACAAGTTTTGCCATGCCTCTTAACTGTAAGAACTCTGTTCAAAGTGTAGCATGCAGTCGACACAGCTTCTGCCCAGAATTGAACAGGAAGCTCTGACTCTACTAACATAGTTCTTGCAGTCTCAATAATCGTACGATTCTTCCTCTCAGCGACACCGTTTTGTTGTGGAGTATAGCGAGAACTGTATTCATGAAGAATGCCTTTAGAAGTACAGAACTCATCCATCACACGGTTCTTGAATTCAGTTCCATTGTCGCTTCGGATCCTCTTCACTTTCAAAGTGTATAAATTCTCCAACATTGTGAGAAGATCCTTGAGAATTCCAGGAGTATCACTCTTGTGTGCCATGAAAGCTACCCAAGAAAATCTAGAATAATCATCAGTAACAACCAGACAGTAAGCATCTCCGAATGTTGTCTTGTGCTTCATAGGTCCAAAGAGGTCCATATGAAGACGTTCGAGAGGCATGCTAACAGAATTGATTTTCTTCAGAGGGTGAGATTTCTTTGTTTGTTTCCCTTTCTGGCACGAAACACAGATATCTTGTAGATGAAAACTTCTCACAGGCACACCATTCACAAGATTGTTTTTCACCAAATGGTTCATTTTCCTCAAGTGAATGTGCCCCATTCTTCTGTGCCAAGAAATAGACTCCTTCTCTGTGGCTTTTGAGACAAAACATTGTACTTGCGCAGATGTCGTAATGGCTTGGCTCATGTCAAGAATATAAAGATCATTAATTCTTGGAGCCGATAAGAGAATCCATTCATCAGGAATCTTGAATCCAGGTTTAAGCACATAACAACCGGCATCATCAAAATGCACGGTGAACTTTTTATCGCAGATTTGCGACACACTGAGAAGATTATGATCAAGTTGACGAACATAATTAATCTTTTCGAAGCATACCACACCATTGGAGATCATTCCTTCTCCGGTGATATATCCGCCTTTGTCTCCTGCGAACGCGACATAGCCTCCTCTAATATTTCTCACATCATACAGAAGCCGTAGGTCGCCCGTCATGTGCCTGGATGCCCCACTATCAACAATCCAATGACTACTGATAGTTCCTCCTGGAACATCCTGCACGAATCATCCAATGATTAGTTAAGGATGGGGACCCAAGCCACAGTGGTCTTGGGTCGTCCCTGAGAATCACGAATAGTGATCTCGATCTGGTGATGATTTTCCAAACTAACAAATCCCCCTGAACCTTCACCCTTCCTAGGTTTCCAAGTTTGTTTTTGTTTACCAGATTGAGTTTTGAAAACAGATTTTGAAACTTCTGGTTTTAAAGGTGAACTTGGTTCCTTTGGAACAGATTTGACCTCAGATTTTAAAGCCTTTTCTATTTTCTTCACATTTTGATGTCGTTGTTTCGTTTCCTGTTCTTTAACAGTTCTTTTATCATGTTTTAGCGAAACGGAACGACATTGAGGGTGAATCATTTCAGGTGGTGCTTTCTCAACAAATTTATCTCTTGGAATGTTTAAACAATCTTTGATGATGTGCCCAAACTCTCCACATTTAAAACACGTTCTCCTCTCAACAAACTTAGGAGAACCAGATCGACGCTCATATGTCAAACCTGTAGGACCTGAGGTACTTGCCTTTTCATCACACCCGTTTGAATGTTGAGTGTAATTATTTTGACTGTTACGCTTTAAAATCTTGACTTTTTGTACAAAATCAGTGTTTGATTTGTTAGCAAAAATCTCAATTTTATCAGTACCCTCAGATGCCACAAATCTGACATCATTATTTTTCTTTTGATTACGAGCTCCATTTGTTTCAAACTTTGATTTAGAAACATTTGGTCTTTGAGCTCGCTGAAATGGTTGTTTACCCTTAGAAGCAAAAGGTTGTTGCTTTGTTGGGAAGTTTTGATTTCCAAATTTCTTTTTGATTTCAGCTTTAGGAATTTGATCACATTGAGTTACAGTAACTCCCGGAATCGACCTTCCCAAAAACTTACTTGTGTTATTTTCAAAAACGTTATCAATCGATGATGGATTGACATTTTTAATTGGAAAATCATTATCTGAATAGATTTTAGAATCACCAACCAAAGTATACAACACATTGTTACTCTTAACGGTAGACACAGGTTTCTTGTCATTTATGACAGGGTTAATCACATTTTTGGCAACCTGTTGCACAAAAGGAATAGGAGGATCACAAAGAATATGATTCTCAATTGGAATTTCTATTCCCTTTTTCTTATCAAGTGATTCATCCTGGTCATTTGCATCTGTTTCATCATCAGATGAATCATAATCCTCAACAATTGGAGGACTTTGGCTCACTGATGTTGAAGTTCCTGTTTCATCAGATAAAGTTCCCGAGGAGCTGTCCGGTTTGAACCCTAATCCAGTAGTAAATTCCTCATAATTAAGAGGCACACTGGGTTCAAAACGAGGCATATCCTCTTCATCAGGTGGTGCTGCATAATTGTGTCTCAAAGGGGGCGGACATTTCTTATACCCAACACCACTCTTGTTTTTCTTCAGTTGTTGAACGTCAATTATGTGATCGAGCACAAATCGGGAGTTAGAATAACTCTCCAATTTTTGCTTGATCGCATCGTGCGCCAATTTTGCAATGGCTAATTCCGTTCTGGTTTCCTCAACGAGATTTATGTACTTGTTAATACTAACTTGTTTGTGATAAACAACTTTAGTAGTTTCGGAAACACTTTTCTTTAAATTTTCAATTAAAGATTTAAAGTCCTTTTCATTTCTTGTTAAAGCCATATTTGCTTCTTTGCACTTTGACATATCAACAACCAAGTGTTGATTGTGACTATGAATTGTGTCACATTCACGTTTCACTCTTTCACATTCCTGTTTCATATAAGCACAGTCATTACAAATTCTAGGAGTTTCAGATGTTACCTGACTCGACGAGGCTGAAACATTTGCCATAAAGGCAGTTTGAAAAGAAAAAGATCCGTCTTCCGAGAAGAACTTCTCCATTTCTTTAGATGCTATCCCAGCCTTCTTAATAAGAACAGATTTCTGAGACTTCAACTCCTCTGCTTCACTCAACAAATCATCAATAGAACTCGCTTCTTCTTTCACATCACCCGAAATAGAACTTTCTTCATCAGAACTCCCGGTATAACCCGAACTGTCGTCACTTTCAGAAAATTCTTCCCTACGAACGTGCTTGATGTGATTGATGATCTTTGCGTAGCACGCGGTTCCTCCTCCTTCATTATCACCTTCCCCCAATTGTAAAGACCAATTACACCCTTCATCTGTTTGAACAACCAATGCACGAGTTTTGTTTGATGGCCCAGACTGGTTCTGGTTGGTGGTGTTGTTCACAGCTACTATCCCTCTTCCACGATTGTCTTGATTACCTTGATTGGCATTTGAAGAACCTGTCTGATTTCTGAAAGGGTTCTGATTGCCTTGCTTGGGTGGTCGAGTGCATTCACGTTTAAAGTGACCCTTCTCGCCACAATTGAAGCATGTAACGGTTTCTTTATCAAACCCGTACTTCGTATCCTGCTTACTTTCCAAGGAACTTCTTCCCGTTCGAGCCATGAAGTCCTTTGCCCTTCTAACTGCACTCGCAAACGCCCACTTTATATCCATCAACTCCATTTCATCATGGTCGATTTGTTGATAATCTTCGTTGGTCATACTGATGTTCCCAATTTGACCTGCAACCAAACCGCAGTAAGCACTGACCATCGTATTAATGAGTTCCGAATGCTCCTTTGCAACCTCAATGCTAACTTTTGATAGGTTCGAGGTATCAACTTTGATAGTATTCGTGTCTTGGGATGGAGGATTTCTGGTATAATGTACTTGTTGTGGTGGTGGTTGTGCTTTTGATAAGGATTTCGAAAGATAAGCGCCTAAATCAAACTCTGGTTGAGTAGTAGTAACTTGCGGTGGAGATTGATCTTGAGATTTGAATTTTGATATTGATTGTGAAAGATAAGCTCCTAGATCAAACTCTGGTTGTGGTGGTGGTTTGAATGGAAACGGAGATGAGTTTGTGTTGGAAACAAACGCCGTTTGAAGCTTAGGCTGCTGAACAGAACTAGAACTTGCAGAAGGAGCAAAACCAGGCAAATAAATTTCTGTGTTTTGAGGAGCTCCAATCCGTTTAGCTTTCCGATTTTCTTCTTCGTACTTGTGCTCCAACTTCTGAACAAATCCATAGATAGTGACAGTTTCCCCATCCAGAGCACCAGTATGCTTTAGAAGTTCAATGAATGGACTCCATATAGGAGGTAGAGCATCAGCTAAACGTGCAATCATTTCCACATGACTTACAACAACCTTATAAGAACTCATTTCACTTATCAAATGATAGAAACGAGAAGTCAAATCATTTAGATTTTCATTTTCCAAAGATTGAAATGACTCAAATTCTTTCTTTAAAAGATCATGGCGAATTTTTCTAGAAGCTTCATTTCCTTCTCCTCTTGTTTCCAATGCATCCCATAAAGCTTTTGTGCTCTTACTATAAGAAAATTGATGATAGATGTCTTTATGAAGAGCTTGTGTTAGATAAGCAAACGCCTTCTTCTCTAATTCATAGGCTTTCTTATCTTCTTCAATCATATGAGAAATGCCAGCGGCAGTTGATGCGGCTGCTTCCAGTTCCGGACTACATTCAGTAGTGAAACATGTCCAAAGTTCAACGTTTTGCCCTTGAATGTATGTATGAAAACGACCCTTCCAAGTTGGATAGTCGTTCATATGATTTAGCTTTGGCGGGCGATTGTTGCTTCCCGTCTCACTTTCACTGAGCAATAGATTCTGTATGTTTTGATTTTGATTAGAGACCATTGCCCATTGACTTGCATTTGCTGCTTGTTGTTTTTGAGGCAATTGGTTCATCAAATCGGCAAGTGAAGGCTGATTTTCACTTGGTCTTGCTTCCGAACTCCAATCCCACTGACCTTTGCTACCCATGATTTGTGTATGTATGTTAGTACCTGCACACACACTTGAAAACACAATGTTATGACAGATTTGCAAGTCCTCTGTGTAAAACAGAAGTGTTCTCGACGAAACACTTTCCACGAAACAGGTTTGTTTCGTCGAAATGAATAATGACGAAACATACTTGTTTCGTCGAAGATATTATGACGAAACAGACTTTGTTTCGTCGAAGATATTATTGACGAAACACAAGTGATTCGTCGACTGTTTGTTTCGTCGATGCTGAGTCTCAGACAGCTGTTTAAGATATTTACAGCTGTTTAAGATATTTAAAATATCTAAACTGACACAAGGTATGTTTTTCTGAGTTAGAGTTTCAATGTTACCAACACAAAAGTCCACTTAATGTATTTTAATGAGTAACACTTTGATTTAACCACAACAAGATCAAATGAACAATTTTATAATGAACTCTATGAAGATATGAAGAACACACACAAGAACAAAGAGTTTCCCGGTAAACTTATGAGTTTTCCGGTGACCGGACAAAATTCCGAAAACACGATAATGCACAAGACTTTCACTAAAAACCCGGTTCAAAGTATAAGCAATAAATCTAACAAGGTTTTTGATAAAACTCTTAGCAAATAACAACAAACAAACAGACTTTATGAATATTTTTCAGAAAAATGATTTTTCAAGAATAAATTTTCAGAAAAACACACACAAAAACTTGATAAAAACCGAACAATGTTTGATTTTAAACAAGGATTAGAGCCAAACGCTCTGATACCAATTGTAGGTCCCAAAATCCGAGGATCAATTAGGAAAACCTAAATCACTTGTTTATAGCAAACACGGTTACGCGTGCGGAATCCACGTAACTATGCCAAATCAAACACGTAAAATGATAACGACACGGTAATAATCAATGATACACACTCGATTGATTAAACGGGATGAGAACCGATTACAAACTGATACAAACACAGTTTAACAGAATTTTGACAGAGTTTCTTTATGTGTAAGTTCTCATCTGCTTTCAACTGTGAAAGCAGATGTGTTTATATAGTCTCTGGGCCCAACTGTCGACGAAACACAAGGTGTCACGGCGAAACTGAACATGGGCCAGTCATTGGGCTTGAAGCAGCCCAATACACGACGAATCAAATGTGATTCGTCATGAATGTCGGCGAAACAGAAGTAAAGGACATTGGTCTGTTTCGTCATAATGTGTTCCGACGAAACAGACCTGTTTCGTCGAGGTCTGCAACTGTTGTGGTTGTTTCTTGAAACAGACAGCAACAACAGCAACATATAAACAACTTATAATGACCATTCTACCCTTTGTATGCAACATGCATTGTTCGAATAGCATTACATATTAAACGGAGACAAACAAGTCAGACACAAGTGGATAGGAGGATATCCGACTTGGTCGACATCAAATACATACTTGATAAACATTAAAGACCATACAAAATACATCATTAAGTACAAGACTAGTTACAGACACTAAAAATGCATCAACATAACCATCTCTGGTGGGTCCAGAATAGCCTTAAGACGATGACACCAGTCATCATGCTCTAAAGCTTTTGTGACCAAGTCCATCACGGTCAGCGCTAGGTGATCGTATGCATTTTCAGCACGAGCCAACTCCGCATTAGCCTCGTCAGTCACTGAACAGTGACTTGTGTCGAACTCTTGCCCAAAAACCTCCTTGACATGCTGCGCACATTCTAGATAACCTCCATGATGACCGACCGCGCGCGAGGCATCTATGAGAGTAGCAACACTCCCGTCCAGTTCTCCAGCATTCAAAATCGAGTTGGCCATCTACACCAAAACAAACAAATGAGAAACTGACTTTAGTAAATAAAACCCAAGTTAAAAAGAGAACAATACCAGCACTATTCCCCTGCCGCGCAGCCATTCAGCCTCCGAGGACAGCGTGTCAACAATACCCTAGACCTCAGCATAGTTATTTTGCGCCACATTCAGGGCAAACGAACTTATGGAACGCGCCTCCTCGGCCCTTTGCATGGCTTCCTCAGCAGAAGCAGCCTTCGACCTTTCGGCCTCAAGATCGATCTCCAAGGACTCACTTTTGTCAACCTGCTCTTGCAGGCGACGCTTCAACTCTGCGATTTCAACGTCCTTGGCAGCCAGATCTTTATCCTTACTGGATACCTTGTAACACCCTAAATTTAAACCCATGATATTTATAATAATTTGTACCATTTCTAATAAAATTGATTACAAAACCTGTTTTCCATGTTAAAGTTCATAATTTCCATCTAACTTAACTTCTAATAACTTAGTTGAAAACATTTAAAAGATGTTCAACAATATGATTACAACCCATATACAAGGACTACAAAAGTTTTAAAATATAGCGGAAGCTTCATTTATCGTGTTCGGTTCTTGACACTGCTTGACCACCATCCGTAAGGTCCATCTAGCCACCTAGGGTCAAAACCATTAGAACATTAGTTTTGACTTTGGGAAATAAGGTTAAACAAATGTTACACATTAGTTTAAATAAAATAAAAAAATATAAAATTTCCTGTCTCCACCGTAAATTACGGTATTACCGTAATTTACGGTGACATCTGGGAATTCTTGGTTCCACCGTAAACCAGTAGATCCTCACCGTAAACATTCTGGCATCTACCGTAAATTACGGTAACACCGTAATTTACGGTATCACCTGGGAATTTCTTGTCTTGTTTGTTTGATCATTACAACAAGATTCCAACTCTCGAATTTCGATTCATCTATGATACCGAAACATTAAAACCTCATATTACTTAAATGTTATATGTTAACCAATCATCAAAGATCTTTCAATCATAATTCGAAGTATTAATCATGCCTTGTTAGATTGTTCGACCCGTTTAGACACCAAGAGTTAATCATCAAACCATGTAATTCAGACCTCAATTTCAAACAATTGTCTTGACCCGTCTCACTAGATTAAGACGAATAGTCACTTCCGTAATATATATTGATTCATCTTGTTTGCCATGTTTTTAAACTACAACGTAAATTTATCAAATAATACCTAATGTAACGAAACGGAAATTTCGTACCTTTAGAGCACGCCTTTCCCCCGTGAATTCCCTTCGGCTTGTCCGCTTGATGATCCGGACTCTTTGCCTAGAAAATTCAGTTTTACAACTTGTTTAGAACTCTTTCCATGACCATATTCATATCATTGTGAAACATGATCAAATCTGCGTTCTCATTAATTTAACATCAAAATCCTCACTTAGGCATTTCTACAAACACCTAACGGGTCAGATTTTCCTACCATCATCTCCAAGTTCATGACTTGCAAACAAAACCTCAAATTTCACTTTAATTAGTAAACCTTGCACACATTTTAGCATCAATATCACAGGAATTACCTCCTATAATGAAATTTATACTAGAATTATCATTCAAATCCTAGTCATCATCATCATCTAATAAAACCCATAACCTAGCTTCCATGGATTCATAGAATTTCCTGAATTTGGGCATGATTTCTCAAATAGTTAACTAGGTTGTACTTCTAAACACCTATTCAACTTCAATCTATCCAAGTAACAGACATGCAAGCATCTAATTTCAGATTTCCAAAATCATGAGAATTTCAAACAAGGATTTAACACGAATTTTTACATACCTTATGATCCTCTTGTGATGAGGATCGATAATCTAAACTCGGATTTCGTTTTGGATCAGAATTTCATCTTCAATTTAAGAGATTTGTGAGATTAGGGTTCTTGGGTTGGGGGTGTCGCCCCCTGCTTCTCTCTGATCGACCAACACCTCTAATTGAGGTGTTTGGTTTATTTTTATTTGTTCTAATTAGTTAAGTTTTCAATTTAAACGACTATGGTCCCTCAACTTTGTTCAACATATAGTTTGGTAACTTTTAATCAAGTTATAAGCTATTTCTAGACTAGTTTTTAACTAACTAGGTTAAAACTCTTAGTTAGTAAACTCCCATTTATTTAGGCTTTATAATTCTAATATAATGTTTTTATATTTTCGGGATGTTACAAGTCCATCCCCCTTAAAAGGGTTTCGTCCCCGAAACCAAAGTACGTACCAAATAATGTAGGGTGAAGACGTCGCATCTCCTCTTCGGACTCCCATGTAGTGTCCGAACCTTTTCTATGCTCCCATTTGATTTTGACTTGGTCAATTTGTTTATTTCGTAAACGTTTGACCTTTCTGTCTAAAATTTCAACCGGTCTCACCACATAATTTAGACTATTATCCACTTCGATATCGTCGTAATGGATATATGTCGTTTCGTCTGCTAGGCACTTTCTTAATTGCGATACATGAAACGTGCCATGGATCCCACTCAGCTCCTCCGGTAGTTCAAGACGGTAAGCTACCTTGCCAACTCTTCCGATGATTTTAAATGGCCCGATAAACCTTGGGCTTAACTTCCCCTTCTTTCTAAATCTAATAACACCTTTCCATGGGGACACTTTTAACATGACCATGTCACCGACTTGAAATTCAATTGGCCTTTTCCTTTTGTCAACATACGCCTTTTGCCTGTCTTGAGCCGCTTTCAAGTGTGCCCGAACTTTATCGATCTTTTCGTTCGTGGCTCGTACTATGTCTTGGTGGGCAAGTTCACGTGGACCCACTTCTCCCCAACAAACCGGGGTTCGACACTTCCTACCGTAAAGCAGTTCGTATGGTGCCATTTTAATACTAGATTGGTAACTGTTGTTATACGAAAACTCGACCAACGGTAGGTGAACATCCCAACTGCCTCCAAAGTCGATTATACATGCCCGTAGCATGTCACCCAATATTTGTATCGTTCTTTCACTTTGTCCATCCGTTTGAGGATGGTACGCAGTGCTTATGAACAATTTGGTCCCCATTTGTTCTTGGAAATCACGCCAGAAATTCGAAGTAAACCGGGTATCCCTATCGGACACGATGGACACCGGCACTCCATGACGTGCTATGATTTCATTGGTATAGACTTCTGACATCTTTTCCGACGTGTACGTCTCACGAATCGGAATGAAGTGAGCACTTTTCGTCAATCTATCCACCACTACCCATATGGCATCAAAACCACGATTCGTCTTAGGCAGCTTGGTTAACAGGTCCATTGTAATATGTTCCCATTTCCAAACCGGAATTTCTAACGGTTGGAGTTTACCGTATGGTTTCTGGTGCTCCGCCTTGACTTGTAAACATGTCAAGCATTTTTCCACATATTTCGCCACGTCCCTCTTCATTCCGGGCCACCAATAATTTTGTTTCAAATCATTGTACATCTTGGTCGCACCCGGATGAATCGAATAACGGGATTTATGAGCTTCATCAAGTAGAAGCGCCTTTACTCCACAGGTATGTGGGACCCATATCCTTCCGGATCGAGTCTTCAACCCATGATTCCCATCCGTCAAATCTTTCAATTGACCAATTATCCTTTCTTTCTTCCAATTCTCTTCTTTTACTGCTTCTAACTACGCCTCTCGAATACGTTCAAGTATACCCGAGGTCACCACGAGTTGCATTGACCTCACTCGTATTAGGACATAGTCCGCTTTTCGACTTAGAGCGTCCGCTACCACGTTTGCTTTTCCGGGGTGATAATGTATCTCACAGTCGTAGTCCTTCACAGTCTCTAGCCATCGCCTTTGCCGCATATTCAACTCCTTCTGATCGAAGAAGTATTTCAAACTTTTGTGATCGGTGAATATGGTGCACTTTACCCCATACAAGTAATGTCTCCATATTTTTAATGCAAACACTACCGCTGCCAATTCGAGATCGTGCGTGGGGTATTTCTTCTCGTGCATCTTCAATTGTCTCGAGGCATAGGCTATTACCTTGCCCCGTTGCATCAACACGCAACCGAGTCCCGATAACGAAGCATCCGAATAGACCACCATGTCTTCGACTCCGTCCGGCAAAGTCAGTACCGGAGCTTGAGTTAGCCTTTCTTTTAGCGTCCGAAACGCTTTTTCTTGATCGACTCCCCAAACAAACTTTGCTTTCTTTTGGGTTAGTTTTGTTAGCGGCGATGCAATCTTGGAGAAATCTTGAATGAATCTCCTATAATATCCAGCAAGCCCCAAAAAGCTTCTAATTTCAGAAGGGTTCTTCGGGGGATTCCATTTTGACACCGCCTCTATCTTTGACGGATCCACCAAAACTCCATCGGCACTTATGACATGACCGAGAAATTGTACCTCTCGTAACCAAAAGGCACACTTAGAAAATTTTGCATAAAGCTTCTCTCGTCTAAGTGTCTCTAACACTTCTTGCAAGTGGCGCGCGTGCTCGGCTTCGCTTTTCGAATACACCAAGATATCATCGATAAACACGATGACCGACTTATCCAACATTGGCTTGCAAATTCGGTTCATGAGGTCCATGAATGCCGCGGGCGCATTTGTTAGCCCAAATGACATCACGAGAAATTCGTAATGTCCGTATCTTGTGCGAAAAGCCGTCTTCGGCACATCTTCTTCTTTGACCTTTAGTTGGTGATACCCCGACCTAAGGTCAATTTTTGAAAACCAAATTGCGCCTTGTAGTTGGTCAAATAAGTCGTCTATCCTCGGGAGCGGGTATCGGTTCTTTACCGTGAGTTTGTTTAACTCCCGATAATCGATACACATGCGCATACTCCCGTCCTTCTTTCTCACAAACAACACCGGTGCGCCCCAAGGAGACACACTCGGCCTTATGAATCCTTTATCAAGCAAATCTTGAATTTGGGACATCAGCTCTTGTAATTCCGACGGTGCAAGTCGGTACGGGGCCTTTGCCACAGGTTTCGCGTCCGGAATCAATTCGATCCCGAACTCTACTTCCCGTTCAGGCGGTACTCCCGGTAAATCTTCCGGAAAAACATCTTCATAATCCCGTACTATCGGTACATCTCCAATCTTCCGTGATTCTTTCTCGGTCTCATTTGCATAAATTATGAATGCCTTACATCCTCGCTTCATGAGCTTGTGAGCCTTCAACATCGAACATACTATGGGGTTGCCTCGTTTTTCGCCATAAATGGTGACGTGTTTTCCGCTCGGAGATGTTAGTTTTATCTCTTTGCGAAAACACACGACCTTTGCATGGTATTGAGATAGCCAATCCATCCCCACGACTACTTGGAATTCTCCCATCGACATCGGGATTAGATTTATCAAATATTCTTCATCATCGATGCTCAGTTTACAATTTTCACATACATCACAAACAATAAAGCTTTTGTTATTACCTATCTCTACTTCTAAAGGCACAGGTAATTTTGTTAGAATAAATGAAGGATGTCGAATAAACCCATATGAAACAAAGGATTTATTCGCACCCGTATCAAATAACACGTGTGCGGGAATTGAATTTACAGCAAATATACCTGAGACCACATCAGGTTCAATCTTCGCTTCTGCGGCAGTTAGTTGGAAAGATCTTGCCTTTGCTTTTGGGGCTTCACCTTTCGATTCTTGCCCATCTTTCTTTCCAACCAGTTCCGGGCATTCCGCCTTTTTGTGACCCGTTCGATAACAATTGTAACAAACAGTCACCTTCTCCGGGCATGACATAGCCATATGTCCCTTTTTCTTGCATATGGGACAAGGCTTATCCTTGTAACGACATTCACCCTTATGATTCTTCCCACAGATTTTGCAACCTGATGTACTACCTTTAGCATCTGATTTCTTTGCGGATTCATTCGTTCTTGCTTTCTTGGCAGGGCTTGGATTCACATCTTGTGCCCTTCGTTCACCCCGTTCTATACTCTTCTTCAATTCAATCTCCCTTTCCCGAGCAGCATTGACAATCTCGGTAAGGGTCTCATACTTTGAAGGGGTTATGAATTCTCTATACTCCGCGCTTAGCATGTTGTGATAATAATAGACCTTTTGCTCTTCATTTGTTATCAAATCATCACAGAACTTCATCTTGTCCATAAACATCCCCGTGATCTTGTCTATGGATTCACCTTTATGTCTGAGTTGCATGAACTCTTCCTTGATCTTGTTTATAACCGCTTTGGGACTATGGTGTTTAAGAAACGGCGTCTTAAACTCCTCCCAAGTCATGGTCTTAACCGCTTCACTTCCAATCTCCTTCTTTTTGTTATCCCACCAATCTTTCGCTTGACTCCTTAGTTGACCCGTACCATAAGCTACGTAGTCTTCTTCATCACAGTGGGTTCTCTCGAATACCCCTTCGATGTCACTTAGCCATCGTTGGCACACTATCGGATCAACCTCCCCATTATATGTTGGTGGTTTACAAGCCATGAATTCCTTGTATGAACAAGGCCTTCGTCCTCCTCGCTTTTCCTTTGCTACATTTGAATCTTCTTCTAGTTTCTTGATTCTATCTTCTACTATTGATAAAACCGTGTTTTGGATTTTATCAATAAAGCCCGACAAACTGTTTTCAATCGCCTTTCCAACCTCTTCGGCAATCACTTCCCTCACTTGTTCGGTGACTCTTGGCACCGCATTATCATTGTCTCCATCAGCCATCTCGGTTTCTGAAATGTTTACATAGATTGTTAAACATTCTATTTATAACACATGCTTTACTTGTTTTGATTTAATCAAGTTCGTAACATGATTTAATCATTCTTGTTTTAACTCAATCAAGTTCGTAACTTGATTTAATAATTCTTGTTTCTATCCAATCAAGTCCATAACTTGATTTGATCATTCATGTTTCTATTTAATCAAGTCCGTAACTTGATTTGATCATTCATGTTTCTATTTAATCAAGTCCGTAACTTGATTTGATCATTCATGTTTCTATGCATTTCTTGCTTTTTGAGTGAGCTTACACACTCTTTTCATGCATATTGTCCATTTCTCATTTTATACGTAGTACATAATTTATTAACAAAACAAGTTAATTTCTTACCGGACGATCGATCAAGCTTGAACCGAACACTTATTGACAACCTTGAGCTCTGATACCAACTTGTAACACCCTAAATTTAAACCCATGATATTTATAATAATTTGTACCATTTCTAATAAAATTGATTACAAAACCTGTTTTCCATGTTAAAGTTCATAATTTCCATCTAACTTAACTTCTAATAACTTAGTTGAAAACATTTAAAAGATGTTCAACAATATGATTACAACCCATATACAAGGACTACAAAAGTTTTAAAATATAGCGGAAGCTTCATTTATCGTGTTCGGTTCTTGACACTGCTTGACCACCATCCGTAAGGTCCATCTAGCCACCTAGGGTCAAAACCATTAGAACATTAGTTTTGACTTTGGGAAATAAGGTTAAACAAATGTTACACATTAGTTTAAATAAAATAAAAAAATATAAAATTTCCTGTCTCCACCGTAAATTACGGTATTACCGTAATTTACGGTGACATCTGGGAATTCTTGGTTCCACCGTAAACCAGTAGATCCTCACCGTAAACATTCTGGCATCTACCGTAAATTACGGTAACACCGTAATTTACGGTATCACCTGGGAATTTCTTGTCTTGTTTGTTTGATCATTACAACAAGATTCCAACTCTCGAATTTCGATTCATCTATGATACCGAAACATTAAAACCTCATATTACTTAAATGTTATATGTTAACCAATCATCAAAGATCTTTCAATCATAATTCGAAGTATTAATCATGCCTTGTTAGATTGTTCGACCCGTTTAGACACCAAGAGTTAATCATCAAACCATGTAATTCAGACCTCAATTTCAAACAATTGTCTTGACCCGTCTCACTAGATTAAGACGAATAGTCACTTCCGTAATATATATTGATTCATCTTGTTTGCCATGTTTTTAAACTACAACGTAAATTTATCAAATAATACCTAATGTAACGAAACGGAAATTTCGTACCTTTAGAGCACGCCTTTCCCCCGTGAATTCCCTTCGGCTTGTCCGCTTGATGATCCGGACTCTTTGCCTAGAAAATTCAGTTTTACAACTTGTTTAGAACTCTTTCCATGACCATATTCATATCATTGTGAAACATGATCAAATCTGCGTTCTCATTAATTTAACATCAAAATCCTCACTTAGGCATTTCTACAAACACCTAACGGGTCAGATTTTCCTACCATCATCTCCAAGTTCATGACTTGCAAACAAAACCTCAAATTTCACTTTAATTAGTAAACCTTGCACACATTTTAGCATCAATATCACAGGAATTACCTCCTATAATGAAATTTATACTAGAATTATCATTCAAATCCTAGTCATCATCATCATCTAATAAAACCCATAACCTAGCTTCCATGGATTCATAGAATTTCCTGAATTTGGGCATGATTTCTCAAATAGTTAACTAGGTTGTACTTCTAAACACCTATTCAACTTCAATCTATCCAAGTAACAGACATGCAAGCATCTAATTTCAGATTTCCAAAATCATGAGAATTTCAAACAAGGATTTAACACGAATTTTTACATACCTTATGATCCTCTTGTGATGAGGATCGATAATCTAAACTCGGATTTCGTTTTGGATCAGAATTTCATCTTCAATTTAAGAGATTTGTGAGATTAGGGTTCTTGGGTTGGGGGTGTCGCCCCCTGCTTCTCTCTGATCGACCAACACCTCTAATTGAGGTGTTTGGTTTATTTTTATTTGTTCTAATTAGTTAAGTTTTCAATTTAAACGACTATGGTCCCTCAACTTTGTTCAACATATAGTTTGGTAACTTTTAATCAAGTTATAAGCTATTTCTAGACTAGTTTTTAACTAACTAGGTTAAAACTCTTAGTTAGTAAACTCCCATTTATTTAGGCTTTATAATTCTAATATAATGTTTTTATATTTTCGGGATGTTACATACCTGCGCCTTAAACTCAGCCTGAAAAGGATAAAAGACTAAGATAATTCTACAAGTAGAAAACATAAAAGGATAACGCTTTACGCACCTCAGCTTGATCCTTAGCAGCTTGCGCATCTTCAACTTTCCTTTTCAACTCCGTAACTTGACTCTCAAGATCGGTAATTTTAGCTCGAGCTGCGTACATGCGCTCGTTGTCTTTTGCACAAATCTTTTTCCAGTCAGCACGCTCCTTTGCTAAGAGGTCTTCAGCCGCGCGAAGTTTGCCCTTAAGGCCTTCACGACCCCACTCCTCCGATTTCTTATCAGATTCGAATTTTGCCTTTTCCTCATCAAAGGCAGCTTTCGACTTTTCAAAGTCTTTGACATGCCTTAACAACCGCTCGTGGTATTTCTCCCATTCCTCCCTCTCCCTAACCATGGTTCGCCACTCACGAACAATTTGATGGTTAGCAGCACGGGTGTTGGCCTTACCAACAACGTAAGCGCGATACAACCCGTTGTGGGTTCGCGCTCTTTGTCGGTTAACCTCACCAGGAGGAATGGAGTTAAGAAACCAATCGCGGCAAGGAGCGAACTCCAGAAAAGTGTCTTTTTGTTTCAAACCCCATGGCGGTTGGTGCGGAGCGTCACCACGGCTCTCCTCGGTATAAGACTTGTAGTAAAGATCTCCCAAGGTATCCTTGGGGCCTATTGGAGAGTGTGGCATTGCACCTTGTCTTCCCGCGCCAGCCTGGCCAGCAGCAAAACCAGCACTCACGCGCCTCCTGCAGCAGCAGATCTGTCTTGATGAGCACCAGAGCCCGATCCCCCAGCACCAGAAGTTATTTTAACAGCCTAAAGGGAAGGATCAGGCTGCGTAGATTGCACTACTTTCTCAATTTCTGGTTCTTTCCTTCTCTCAGGAATGGGCTGGTCAAGCCCTGTGATGTGAACGACCTCTGGACCCTGCGCCTTTTCAGGAAGGGTTACAGCAGTAACCTCGGGCTCCTTGGGCTCAGTAAGAGGCTTGTCAGCAGCTCTCTTTCTCTCCACCTCCTTCTCCTAAACAGGCTTCTCGCCAGCCTTTTGCTTCTCCTTCTCAGACTCAGCAGCCTTGAAGGGTTTGACGGTGACCTTGGGCCTTTTAAGCGCCGGCTCTGAGGGCTCTGTGATGACAACTCCCTTCTTTTCAGGGGTCTTCTTTTTAGCCTCTGCAAAAATAAAGTGTTAAAAGAGTTGACAAAGGAACATAAAAAGTAAGATCCAGGAAGCTAACCAGGAGAAAATCTGTAAAGAGAGCGCAAGTTGCTCTTTTTTCCGATCAGGGGGACTTCACCAGGTTTTGGCATTACAGACACACCAACCGCAGCCTCCCTACTCCTTTTCCTGATCAACTTCACAGCAGGCTCTTCCTCCTCTACTTCTTCATCCTCTTCTTCTTCATGCGCGAGAGAAGATGGAGTGGCCCCAGCGTCAGGGTTGCGAGAACCCGCGCTCCCTGAGCTCCTTAAACCAGCAGCTCCTGCCTTCTTCTCGCCTACGCGCGATAAACCTTCAAATGAGTCACTGATAATAACGAAATCTTCTATGTTACTTTGACGAAGGTGGAGGATACCTTTATCAGCAACACCAGCGGTTGCGCGGCTACTTCCACCCTTCTTACTGGTGACATCGGCATCAATAGTGATAACCTTCTTCTTCTTGGGTTTCTTCTTCTTCTTCTCTTCGGGGTCGATACCCAAGTCGCGCAGCACACCTGCAAAGATGGTAGACCAGGAACTTAACTCTCCATTGGAAGATCCGACAGACTCCTCGCTGGAAAGATAAACAATCTCTTTCCCAGCAGAATTCAAAGCGCGCAAGGGACGAGGGTTTGGTATATGCGCACCTTCGGTTGCAGTAGGTGGATCGGCGAAAGCATCAGCAACTGGGTACATAAAATGACCCTTAATCTGGTCATACCAGTACTCTTCTCCAGCCTTCAGCGGGCACACACCCATAGATCCGCCAAAAGTGGGGAAGGCAGCTTGATACAGACGCGCCTCTACACGTCAAATTACATAAATAAACACAAGTTACGAAACAAGAAATCAAAGAAACTAAGAAAATTACTAACCTCTATCGTTGAACACCAAAATTGGAACGTCTTTGCTATCTGCCGGCCATTAGTCACTCATCCGCGGCGCTACCAAGACGTTCTCACCAAACACTCGGTTTGGGGTGGCAGTAAGCTTCTGATACCAAGCCTCATTCTTGGGGATCGCTAGATCTCCCTTCAAGATTGGTTCGGACCATGCACGGAAAGTCATGGCAATCGGGATCATCTCCTCGCGAATATAAAAGAACTTTGGTTTCCAGTCATGGAAACTCTTGGGAGGGTTCAGGAGTATCTTCTTCGCGGCCCCTCGATTGGCAAACGAGTAGAATCCCATGTTTCTGATCAACTGGTAAAAGACTCTGAATCTTTCCACGGTCGGCTCTATGTCATGAGATCGACAAAGAAATTCAAAATGTTGAACCCTAACCATCCCAGGGGGACTCATCTGGGAGATATGAAACCCATAAAACTGAAGAATATGGGCTATAAAATTCGTCGCCGGCAACCGGAAGTTGCCCTGATGAAAGAAATCTTCAAATAACGTAATGTACCCCGGCGGTGCATCAGCGGCCGTCTGATTCTGACCGGGATACCTGGCATCCCATTCCGGTGGAAACCGGAAACTCCGAACAATCTGCTCGAACAGCCCTAAATCCCACTTGAGGACGGGAACAGGACCTTCTTCACCGGGATTGTCTTCATGATGTTCTTCAGCCATGAATATGAGTTTAAACTCTGAAAGTTCCGAAAGAAGTTGTGAAGATGTGTAGAATCTTGAAGATCTGCTATCGTGTTCTTCAGTGATTTGAAGATTCAAAGAACTCGAAAGCAGGAGGAAAAGAAAGACGACAACAGAAGAGGAAAAAGTGATTTCCTCCCCCATCTGATAGGATATATATACCCATCGCATTTAATGCGATGGATAAACGTGCCGAAATCTTCGCGCGCGTGACAAATCAGAAGACGCCAAGTAGGGCGAGAATCCCGGAGTGACGGTTACCACGCGCGCGTGGACCTCACTCTCCTGACGGAAAGCACAACCGTCAGAGACAACTTGATGACAGCCGTGTAAGCGGTCAACTCAAACGTCGCCATCAACGACGTTTCCTACCAACCTGTCAAATTTCAAATTTCGAGGATTTTCCCGCCCAAATTTCCAAAAACTTAATGCAGAAGTTACCCAGGCCGCGCAACATGCATGGTTACCCAAGACATCCACGCGCCTACCAATAAAAAAACAAGCATTTTCTCCAACTTTCTTTTTCTAAGTCCAGAGCCCCAACCACTTGCCTCGCGCATGGTACAGTACTGGACTGGGGGGACTTGAAGGGGTATGGTCCTAAAAACGCCGCGCAAACCTCTAATCAGGTCGCGCGAAGGACCATACTCCTTGTTCAACACATTTCTTATTGCCAACCTCGGGCGTGCTACTTCACCATTCTTTGTTCCGGCGCGAGGTCCAAGCAATAGGAAACTCCATTTTCAACACTTTACATTCTGAAAGAGCATTCAGCAACCCATACCCTGCGCGGGGTAGTTACGTGTTCAGCAGGAATCAAGCGTGACTACGGCGCAAGGCTGTTTCAGATAGTACACAAGGTACAAGTGGCAGAATGAAAGGGCCAATCGGCGTCCTTCTGGTCCTGCTTAATCGTGCTCCACGATCGTCTGACATACAGGGGACATAAGGTACTTAAGGACGCCTACGTGGCACCAATCACAGGGCAGAGACACCTGCCCCACGATCTCCACTTACCCGTTGATGGCAGAGGTGCGGCCAGGCCGACAACCATGACTCGTGGCTCCAATCACGGTGCGCCAGCACCAAGGAGCTCCCAGAATCAACTAACGGTCGACACCAGTGAGACAAAGAGCATATCCTCTATGTTGTCGCCCTCCGGCCCAAGGCCCATCAGCCCACATCCTCTTACACCTCTCAGGCTATAAATAGAGACCTCAGTCCACAGGTTAAACATTCTACTCCCTCTACTCTCACTCTTAATACACACTTATCTCCTCAAAACGGTCGCTTATTCTCACGCCGGAGCCCGGTTAAGAGGGAAACCCCCATATTCCCATCTTAACGAGTAACGGTGTTCTGTTTTGCAGGATTAGCCAGTCATTAAGGAGCTCAGGAAACCAAAGAAGATTAACCCCTATGGTTGAAACATAAACCAAACTGATTAATCCCATAATTAGTTCAGTGTTTCTTCAGGGTGAATCATTGAGTAACACCTTTGCACGTACACATGTATGATGGATGATTCCTCTATCACCACATAAAATCCTATATTTGATCACCAAAAACCTAATATTATCAAACAAACTTACCTATTTGGATTTTTACACAATGTTGTGCCTTTTTTAGTGTGGTTTGTGGATTGTTTTGAAGCATGACCATGTTCCTCCATCATTTGAAAGCTTCAAATGCTTCATGGAAGACATGAATTCTTAGGGTTTTCTAGAGATAATGGATGGAATACTACTTGAACTTTAGAGAGAGATTGTAAGGTGTTTGAAGTGTGGTGTGGTCTTGGGGTGCTTTGGGTTTGGTTTTAAAGAGGGGAGGCCGCGAGAGAGGGAGGTGAGGGGTGGATTTGGTGTGGTGGTGGTGATGATGATGATGATTTGATTCTTGTGCTTGAGTTGATGGTTTAAGGTGTAGAGATAACATGCACTTATTTCCCATGGGTTTTAAGTGTATATTTCTTTGTTCTTAGAGCAAATAGTCGTATAGCTGGTTATGCAGTTTATACAGTTAGTTTTTGCAGTTACAAAGTGTTAGTTTTTAGTTGTATTTCCAGGCTCCTATATATACATAGGAGGTCGTGCATTGTAAAACTTCTTATGCATTGACCTAAGCAATGGTTTTATAAGTGGTTGCATTCATTCGGTAAATGTGAGGTTCAATAAGCACACCGCGTCTTTTGGATGTACGCCTTCGATCTTTAAAAGCGTGATGGTAACATGGTTGTGCCAACCTTTGTAACGTAGTCGTGCCTTCATATGGTTGACCTACTGAAAAGAATTCCAACTTCAAACTCCTTTCTTAACTTGGAGTTTCAAAGGTATGTCTTTAGGTAGTTACATCTGACTATGCCGAAGGAGCACAACTATGCTAAGTATATCTGTGTAGTTGTGGTTGTTGGTTTGACTCGTTCTCTTTTCTTTTGTTTGAAACTTCGTTTGTCATTCCTTGTATTGTCATGCGAAATTCGTACATGTAAAACAAATATAAAATAGTGTATTGAATTTAGTTTTTTCATCCGTAAAAAACATGAATATCCCTTATATAAAGTAAGGGTTGTATACTCAAACTTTCAAAATGTTTTCAATAGCTTCCAAACCTTCTTGCAATAAAAGAAAATTTGGCATATAACTCTGGCTATGCCAATGCCACACTGCCCTTTGTGCATTTGACTTCATTTCACTTTGTGTGCATATCATTCCAAACATGTTTATTGTTTAGCTGTTTGAAATGTTTTAATGTTTACTTTCGTTTCGGATTGAGTGACAAGCCAAAATGGTTCGAGTCAGAACGAGTTTGGAGAATAATCAATTTGGATCGAACAAGTTGTTTAAAAAGTAACAATTTTGTTGCATTCAAAACAGATTCTGACCAAATTGACCCGCCTTGAAAGTCATTTAAAAAAAACTATCAAATAAGAAAGACCACTCATTATAATTTTGGCACCTACTGAGGGCGGACCTACCCACATTTGTGGGTGGGCGGCCGCACCCCTTGAAAAAAAATACTTTTTAGTGTTAATTTTTCGGTAAAATCTCGACCGCACCCCTTGGAATTTTGCAATCGCACCCCTTGAACTTTGACCATCATGATAAAGAAGATATGTAGCAAAAGAAATAAAAAAGGTCACCTGGAAAAAAAAAAGTTGCAGGGATGGATCGGAGAAGAAAGTGACTTTAGTCTTTAGGGGTATTTATCTTTAAGGGTATTTATGTAAATAGAAGTTTCTGTAGTGTGGAATAGACAGAATACAGTAAAGTTGTCTGAAATTATCGGTGAAGCCATTAAGGGGCTGCCACATGGCAGCAAGTGTTTTTCTTTTTATTTCTTATTTCACAAATAACCGTTCTCCTTTTCATTATGTCACTTTCACAAATAACCTACTATTTCTACACCTTTAAAAAAGATCAGAAAATATTTTTTTGTCTTCATCTATACGAGACGAAAAACATTATACGACCCGTATAAAATATTATACGACTTATATAATGTTATAGGACTCAAACCTTATATAATGTTATACGACCCATATAGAATGATATACGACCCATATAGAATGATATACCACCTAATATTTTTTTTTTTCATTTATATGAGCCGTATAATATTATACAACCCAATATTATTCATGTCAGATTATTCTATATGGGTTATAGAGGGTTTGAAAATAAGATTTTGAGGTGTGACTTTATTAACACCCTAATTTAATTAGGCAGTTATTTTTCACATACCCATCCCTTCTATCTCTCACTATATATATATAAAAAAAAGATAAAGTGAAAAAGAGTGTAAAAATAAAATACAGGGGTGTATGAATAGTGGGAGCGTTAATTAATATAACCTACCTTTTACATTTGTAATAATGATAACTAGTATACGCTTTTAAACATTTAACAATTATTTGATCTGAATTTTCTTTAATAACTTTCTTTTGTTAACTTTTCTAAAACAACATAATAAAATTTTGTTGAAACGGAGTTGTATCAAAATGAAGTGTTTTTAATATATGGCGAGTGTCGTGAACAACATTTGTAAGGTGTTGATATTATCAGAACCGTTACTTATTTTTTCAATCGATTTAAAACACGTGTCGATATCTTATTATATAGCAATAGGACCGACCCGACCCGACCCATTCTAACCGGATTCGAACCGAAAAAATATTATATAGCAATAGACAAATAATGCTTAAAAAATTTCCGCACCCCATGAAAAAAATTTCCGGGTCCGCTATCTCAGCGGTGGTGCTAGTGTCGGCAGTGGATAACATCAACAGTGGTGGTGATGGTGTTGACGTCATCGATGACTAGTAGGTGGCGGAAACAAACATTGATTGGTGGTGGTGCAAACGTATTTAAATCCATTTTAAGTTAACGAGTTTCATAAAAATGGCTAGTTTTTACCCGTTATAAACTTTGAACAGACCAATTTGTTAATTTGATTCAAATAAACCAATTTGCATTTTTTCCCCCAATCAATATGTTCATTAAAGAATGGGTCATGATAGCCAAGATGAATCATAAAGCCATCTTAATCAAGAAAAAAGTAGAACAATAATTCTTTGATATAAGTCTGGTCTCGCAACATTACAACGAGGGGCTTATAATCTAGATCAGTTTCTTGTTTCGGAAGAAACGAGTCAAGTACCATAGTTGTGCACACGACGCTAAAATGCAGATACTCAACGAAGAGATACTGTACAATGCCACCCGAGAATTGGTGGTCTCACTTACTCCCCTCATTTTCGCCTCCCTGCATAACCATAAAAACATAACATATTGTGAATTTCAAATCAACGATATCATATTAACAAAGGTGAAAATTCAACTCATTTATGTACGAACAGATCAATTTGGGTTGTATTTTTATGTCAAACCAAAATAAAAAGTTGGCAAAATAAAGGAGCGTGTCAAACGGGATGAAATTCATCTGTCCATATTCTACATTTTTAAAATCCTTCAATATTTTTTTAAATATTGATGTATTCTCTGAGAAAACGAATTCGTGTATAAAAAGTTCTACTGTATAGAAAGCTCTGTAGATTGGACAAATAAGGTCAACCCGTACATTACCCAACCCATCCATATTGCCACCTCCACAAATTAGCACGGTTGCACTAATCACCTGCGCATGCGGTATATCATATTCTCATGAATGGCATCTACAGCTCCTTCAAGCTTTCTCAACTCGAGTTCAACGCCCTGTGGAAATATTCAATCATAATTGCTATGTTTACTCGACACATTGTTATTGTTAGAATGTATGGCTATTGTCAAACTTCTAAAAATATCCTTCAATCAGACCCAAATCAATACCATCAGATATTTAGAAAGAATTCATATTGTAATAAAAACCATAAAGCACATTTTATTTCAAACCAAGATCATTAGTATAAAGATATAAACTTTTGTCATATTTTAAACTTCAAATAATTGTAATCAAAAGTTAATGCTCACATCAATATGTTCTTTTTTAGCAATGGAGTCCCAATCCTTGGCTGCAACTCCTACTCTCCAGTCAATACTAACGCTTAATTTACCACCTATATCAGGGTGGTCAGACAAGAAACATGCCATATACAAACCAGACCCACTTGATGTGAAGGAAAATTCTTCATGTGTTACGTTCTCCTTATGATGAAGAATGTTTCCATTAGGTGATGTAACCTGCAAAAGTAACAAATCATTGCTGTGCAACGGTTCAGAACCGGACCAAACTGAACCGGAACCGAACCGTATATTATATTTAAAGTTTAAACCCAAACGGGTTCTAGCGGTTCTTTAAACAGAACCGTCGGTTATAACCGGAACCGAACCAGAAACCATTTTCTCCCATACTTAAGAACCGGAACCGGACCCGAAATACAACAATACGGTTCGGATCTAGTGGTTCCGGTTCGGTTCCCCGGTTGAGTTAACCGACATTCTTCTCACACAAGTAACAAACCCTAGCTTTCGAACAGATTTTCATAAACTAAAACCACATTAATCAAGTTGAAGTACATAAAACAATCCAAATATATAAGAATTATTACCGTGACGGATATTGTGGGATTAGAATGAAGGCGACCTTCGAATGTCATGACAAGGTACTCGCCGATAACGACGACATTGTTGTGAATTTCTTCCCTCACACACTTGACTCCCGATTCAGGTAAAGTTAACCACACAGATTCACCATTTTGCACAAGAACTAGCATCAATAGCAATATCGGCACCGGTAAACTGGATATCTTCATTCTGTATGTAAGATTACTATTGATTGTAGCGAAATCTGTATGAATCGATCGTTGAGTTCTGATGAACAAACACGTTGTTTTGTTCCGATCGGGTTTTTAGGGTTTACTTTGTGTGGGAGTTTTGAAATGTGATTTGGGTTGCATGCCAGCATTTTTTTATTATTATTATTATTTGGAGGTTTAAAAATCAAATTAATTAATGCGATAGATGTTATATTTGTTATAAAACCAGATATACGTTTTCCCCATGTAACTGCCTTGGCAGTTAACACCTTGTAACCGCTCGTATTAACACCTTGTAACCGCTTGTATTATATAATACTCTTGTATATTGTTATTTGGTGGTTGGTTTTTCTAGAAGATTCAATACAATCACTTGCAAAGTTGTAATCTAGTAGATAATTCCATTTGGTTTATATCACGTTATCAATGTGTTGTATGCAAGATATACAACAAAACACGCATGCCAAGATTGCATAGTGGTTTGCAATTTCTCTATTATTTTGATCGATAGTAAAATGTTTTGTTATTTGGATTTATTAATACAACATCAATTAATTGCTTTTAAATCAGATTAGACCAATTAATTGATACAACATAAATTATGCCCATCACCTGGTTCTTTATTTTTCATGCATTGGTCAATTAATTGCTTTTAATTAAGGTTAGAAGGGTTTGAGTGGTTTCGATTATTTACATGGCTGATAAGAACAAACTTTTGGGGTTCATGGCTAACAAGAACAAACTATTTCTGTATTTTGGTTGCATGCTTTAATTGTATCCATGATGACGGGCCTCCTCGATTTTGTTTGAGATCGTCGGCCTTGATCGGGACTATTGTCCGTAAATTTTGGTGTCGTTACGGGCCTGGTTGCCTGTGGCGGATGTAGAAACCGCCGTAATTGTTTATGTTCAACCCAAGTAGAGTAAACTGGTTAAGATTTTGCTCACGTGACATTCAAATTCCAAAGAGTTCGTCGATCTTGGCAATGACACTAGACTCACATCTTTACGGTAACGGTTTGCCCGTTGCATTCATGGTAAGTTGGCCGGATATATATTTGGTTTGTCTAATGGGATGATCAACGGTGATTTAGAGTTTGTGGTTGTCGACGGTTTAGTCGATTGAAGTCGGGTAAACTCGTGAAGATCTCCGAGTTATTCTTGATCAAGAACAAAAACTCGTGACAATAAATGTTTGTTGGTACAACATATTGTATACTCCATGTGGAAATTCATTTTATCGATCCATGGTGGATAACAACAAACTGTCACTAAAAGTTTTGTCGGTACAACTAGTTTTAGTGACAAAGTTGAATTAGTCACTGTACGGGTTGTCGCTTACAATTTGTTAGCATATTTTTAGTGACAAAGCTGAAGTAGTCAATGTACGGGCTGTCGCTAACAGTTTGTTAGCATAGTTTTAGTGACAAAGTTGAATTAGTCACTGTACAGGCTGTCGCTAACAGTTTGTTTACATAGTCACCGAGAGTCACTAAGTGATTTGTTGGCTAAGTCAGAATAGCGACACTTCAGATTGGTCACTAATTGTACGATAAATTATTATATGAACAAAACCAAGGGAAACAACCTGTTTTGTTTGGCGGAATTATTATATGAACAAAACCAAGGGAAACAATCTGTTTTGTTTGGCGGAATTATGGGTAAAATCAAGAAGAGCCAGCTCAACGGTTTAAATAAAAAAAATAAAAAAATAAAAAGAGAGAAACCTTTGTTTCTTTGGATGGTTGCTACAGTGAGACAACGCACATTTAAAGAAATCAAAACAAATTTTACTTTTTATGCTGTTGGGAAAACACGAAGCCTAGAAGGATTACCTGAAGTCAGACACGAAGTCGGGGTCTCACATTTCGTAAGAATTCAGATTCAAAGAGGATCACACAAATTCCAGGTTTCATCTTTCTATAATATTTGTATTACGATTACTAGAATAGGTTTCATTCTAGATTTGTGGTTGACGATTCATAGTAGAATTATAAATATTGTTGGAATCGTTGTTTTGGTTTGAAATAAAAACCATGTATCATACATTACCACAAAACAGGAACGATGAAACTGTATGCATAAGGATGGTTGTTTTGAAGTTTAAAATCTCTTAATCGGTTTTGGTCGAAACAATTTTCATAAATGGCAGATGGTGACAACACTTCACAATAATAATTAAAGGTTACTTTTCTCAAGAAAATTTTATACATATCGATTTTGACTTCTATAATTTTATGTATGCAGTTATTACTAATTTTGAATCGTAAGATGTATCAATGAGTTAGTGAGTTGAACATGGATGATGTAGATGTCAAAACCTTTGTGTAGAATCACATGGTGGAAATTCTTTAGCATGCACACTTAAAGAATTTGGTCTTGTACATGAACCTTCGTGAATATAAAACTTGCATGCTGATTTAAATGACTTACATATTTAAGGACTTTAACAGAGAGTTGAAGCTACTGAAACTATGTGGTTTTCTTGCAAATTTATTTATAGAAATTAAAAGTATGTTCTTACTTTTATATTGATCATACCTCTAGATTTTGCCATACATGTTGGTTACATACAAAGGATAGAGTTTTAAATTAAATTTAAACTATTTAAGACCATGATGATATTATAAAGGAACAAGATTAACCCAAATGAAGTTAGGTGTAAAAACCTGGAATGTAGGTATCTAAGAGTTTGGGGTTATATATTGTCTTAGTGAACCTAAAAGGAAGAGTTTAAGTGAGAAAGTAATAAATGGTCTATTTATAAGCTATGCTAAAAATTCAAAGGTCTTTAGGTTCTATATCTTAGAACTGATGACCGAGTGGGTGTAAAAACTGTCATAGAATCAAGGGATAGCATCTAGAATTCTCACAATAGGTTTTGATCCTATTGAGAATATAGTTGTTGATTTTGATAAAGCGACTATGGGTACTGACAGTGTATCTGTTCCTTCTGAACCTAAGAAAAGCATGAGAACAAGAAAAGCTAAGTCTTTGGCTCTGACTTTCATCTTTATTTAGTTGAAAGGACTAAGAGTTAGGTTAGACATCAGGATCAATATTGTTTTAATATTGAAGATGATCAATTCTTGGGCAGAAACTTAAACAAGCACTATTGAGGTGATTTATCTAATGGGTTTCTTCTGAACCAAGAAGTTAAATATGTATGTAGCAGTCTTGAATCCACTGGTAAAGAAGTAATCCTTCAATATGATGGACCTGGGGGAGGATTTTGTTATCCTATGAATAAGGATAAAAGGGAGAAACAAGAGTGTATTAATGATGCATTCTCATTGCATTGATAAAGTATTGTAGAAATCCAATTACTTTGTTCGTTCTCCGGTTAGTACTCTTATAGGTCCTAATATCTGACTTGCGCGTAATCAAGATGAATATGTTTCTCAGATGGAGAGTTTAAAGCAATTGGATGCCTAATGTATGTTATAATTTGTACAAGGCATTAGCAAGCTGTGAATAGATTGTTTGAATGCCTAAAACGAACCATGATATATGGCTTGTGTTATTAAGGTTTTCCTTCAGTTTAGAAGGGTATTTCTGATGCAAGTTGTATAACTAAGTGGATGCGTATTCCTACTTGGTGGAGGTGCTATCTCATAGGCTTTAAAGAAGCAAACTTGCATCTCAAATTCAACAATGGAATCTGAATTTGTAGTTTTAGCAATAGCTGGTAAAGAAGCTGAATGGCTAAGAAATTTGATCAATGAGATTCCTTTGTGGTCAAGACCGATATCACTAATATCTATCAAGTGTGATAGTGTTGGCTGAGGATTATAGCCAGGTGTATAATGGAAAGTCTAGACGGTTGTGTGTTATACATAGCATGACTCGTGAGCTCATCATGCGTAGAGTGATATCTGTTGAATTTCTTAGATCTGAGTTTAATTTGACTGATTATCTAACTAAAGAGTTAGGAGAGATCTCGTGAATAAATCAGTCAGAGGGATGGGTTTAAAGTCCACACTTTAATATCCTATGTCAAGATACCCAATTCCCATCTAATACAACGTTAGATGCAGAATTCAATGTGGAAAGCTTGTCATAAAGATATTGGAACACATGATCAGATTCATCCCAAGGTTGTGTTCAGACTACAAGATAAAGGAGGTTGAAGTATAACTTCTTAATAGTTCTTTGAAAAATTGCATTTGCAGGTGCGAGAATAAAAGAACTACCTATAAGAGTATGAAGTTTAGCCGCTTCAAGAAGCTTGGACTTGGCTTTGATATACTCTTTGAAGGATAGGACACAGGCTAGTAAAATATTGTGTCAAGTAAGAACATATGAATTTGTGAACTTATGTGTATATTATCTTCATGTATTCATTATGAATAGAAAGGGTTCAATCCATAGCGACATCCTAATATTCGAATATTTGGAATGTGTAATATACTAATGTGAAATTCAATCGTCGCGATATTTCATTTATGCATAAGTTTGTGTTTGTTTGAGAAGTGTTTTAAGTTAATCATGGATATCACTAAAATGGGGGAGGAATGTTGGTAATTTTAGTGTTATCGACATGTTTTAGTGGTATTGGATTAGCTTGTCGACTAAGTCGATCTTGTTAAAATTAAACGAGTTAGGAGATGCGGGAGTGCAGACTCGATTTAATTTAATAAGATCGGGTATCGGTTTTGTTTTAATCAAATTTAATATGTAATTTGATGGGCCTTATCATAATTTAATTGGGCTTAATAGTTAAATTAGTTGGGCTTAGATGGGTCTAATTGTTTTGAAAACAAGTAACTGATAGAAATTGTGTGAAGAACACAACGAACAGAAATACGGTGGTCTTGGTCGACATCAAAACTGATCAAACACGATCAGAGGGTATGGTTTTCTCAAACAAAAATCAAGTTCGTTCTTGTCAAACGTCTTGGTCTTATCCGATTAAATATTTGTGTGTACCCACAAATAGTTTGATCTGAAAGTGTATCACGATTCCAAGAGGAATCCAAGTTTAATTTCAGTGTTCGTCATCTCTCCAATCGGATCCGCAATTTCGATTCACCGCAAGTATCGGGTACGTTCCATATATTTTCCAACAAATTTCCACCATGTGATTCTACACAAAGGTTTTGCCATACATGTTGGTTACATACAAAGGATAGAGTTTTAAATTAAATTTAAACTATTTAAGACCGTGATGATATTATAAAGGAACAAGATTAACCCAAATGAAGTTAGGTGTAAAAACCTGGAATGTAGGTATCTAAGAGTTTGGGGTTATATATTGTCTTAGTGAACCTAAAAGGAAGAGTTTAAGTGAGAAAGTAATAAATGGTCTATTTATAAGCTATGCTAAAAATTCAAAGGTCTTTAGGTTCTATATCTTAGAACTGATGACCGAGTGGGTGTAAAAACTGTCATAGAATCAAGGGATAGCATCTAGAATTCTCACAATAGGTTTTGATCCTATTGAGAATATAGTTGTTGATTTTGATAAAGCGACTATGGGTACTGACAGTGTATCTGTTCCTTCTGAACCTAAGAAAAGCATGAGAACAAGAAAAGCTAAGTCTTTGGCTCTGACTTTCATCTTTATTTAGTTGAAAGGACTAAGAGTTAGGTTAGACATCAGGATCAATATTGTTTTAATATTGAAGATGATCAATTCTTGGGCAGAAACTTAAACAAGCACTACTGAGGTGATTTATCTAATGGGTTTCTTCTGAACCAAGAAGTTAAATATGTATGTAGCAGTCTTGAATCCACTGGTAAAGAAGTAATCCTTCAATATGATGGACCTGGGGGAGGATTTTGTTATCCTATGAATAAGGATAAAAGGGAGAAACAAGAGTGTATTAATGATGCATTCTCATTGCATTGATAAAGTATTGTAGAAATCCAATTACTTTGTTCGTTCTCCGGTTAGTACTCTTATAGGGCCTAATATCTGACTTGCGCGTAATCAAGATGAATATGTTTCTCAGATGGAGAGTTTAAAGCAATTGGATGCCTAATGTATGTTATAATTTGTACAAGGCATTAGCAAGCTGTGAATAGATTGTTTGAATGCCTAAAACGAACCATGATATATGGCTTGTGTTATTAAGGTTTTCCTTCAGTTTAGAAGGGTATTTCTGATGCAAGTTGTATAACTAAGTGGATGCGTATTCCTACTTGGTGGAGGTGCTATCTCATAGGCTTTAAAGAAGCAAACTTGCATCTCAAATTCAACAATGGAATCTGAATTTGTAGTTTTAGCAATAGCTGGTAAAGAAGCTGAATGGCTAAGAAATTTGATCAATGAGATTCCTTTGTGGTCAAGACCGATATCACTAATATCTATCAAGTGTGATAGTGTTGGCTGAGGATTATAGCCAGGTGTATAATGGAAAGTCTAGACGGTTGTGTGTTATACATAGCATGACTCGTGAGCTCATCATGCGTAGAGTGATATCTGTTGAATTTCTTAGATCTGAGTTTAATTTGACTGATTATCTAACTAAAGAGTTAGGAGAGATCTCGTGAATAAATCAGTCAGAGGGATGGGTTTAAAGTCCACACTTTAATATCCTATGTCAAGATACCCAATTCCCATCTAATACAACGTTAGATGCAGAATTCAATGTGGAAAGCTTGTCATAAAGATATTGGAACACATGATCAGATTCATCCCAAGGTTGTGTTCAGACTGCAAGATAAAGGAGGTTGAAGTATAACTTCTTAATAGTTCTTTGAAAAATTGCATTTGCAGGTGCGAGAATAAAAGAACTACCTATAAGAGTATGAAGTTTAGCCGCTTCAAGAAGCTTGGACTTGGCTTTGATATACTCTTTGAAGGATAGGACACAGGCTAGTAAAATATTGTGTCAAGTAAGAACATATGAATTTGTGAACTTGTGTGTATATTATCTTCATGTATTCATTATGAATAGAAAGGGTTCAATCCATAGCGACACCCTAATATTCGAATATTTGGAATGTGTAATATACTAATGTGAAATTCAATCGTCGCGATATTTCATTTATGCATAAGTTTGTGTTTGTTTGAGAAGTGTTTTAAGTTAATCATGGATATCACTAAAATGGGGGAGGAATGTTGGTAATTTTAGTGTTATCGACATGTTTTAGTGGTATTGGATTAGCTTGTCGACTAAGTCGATCTTGTTAAAATTAAACGAGTTAGGAGATGCGGGAGTGCAGACTCGATTTAATTTAATAAGATCGGGTATCGGTTTTGTTTTAATCAAATTTAATATGTAATTTGATGGGCCTTATCATAATTTAATTGGGCTTAATAGTTAAATTAGTTGGGCTTAGATGGGTCTAATTGTTTTGAAAACAAGTAACTGATAGAAATTGTGTGAAGAACACAACGAACAGAAATACGGTGGTCTTGGTCGACATCAAAACTGATCAAACACGATCAGAGGGTATGGTTTTCTCAAACAAAAATCAAGTTCGTTCTTGTCAAACCTCTTGGTCTTATCCGATTAAATATTTGTGTGTACCCACAAATAGTTTGATCTGAAAGTGTATCACGATTCCAAGAGGAATCCAAGTTTAATTTCAGTGTTCGTCATCTCTCCAATCGGATCCGCAATTTCGATTCACCGCAATTTCTATATCTTTGTTGGAAAATATATGGAACGTACCCGATACTTGCGGTGAATCGAAATTGCGGATCCGATTGGAGAGATGACGAACACTGAAATTAAACTTGGATTCCTCTTGGAATCGTGATACACTTTCAGATCAAACTATTTGTGGGTACACACAAATATTTAATCGGATAAGACCAAGAGGTTTGACAAGAACGAACTTGATTTTTGTTTGAGAAAACCATACCCTCTGATCGTGTTTGATCAGTTTTGATGTCGACCAAGACCACCGTATTTCTGTTCGTTGTGTTCTTCACACAATTTCTATCAGTTACTTGTTTTCAAAACAATTAGACCCATCTAAGCCCAACTAATTTAACTATTAAGCCCAATTAAATTATGATAAGGCCCATCAAATTACATATTAAATTTGATTAAAACAAAACCGATACCCGATCTTATTAAATTAAATCGAGTCTGCACTCCCGCATCTCCTAACTCGTTTAATTTTAACAAGATCGACTTAGTCGACAAGCTAATCCAATACCACTAAAACATGTCGATAACACTAAAATTACCAACATTGCTGATAACGTGATATAAACCAAATGGAATTATCTATTAGATTGCAACTTTGCAAGTGATTGTATTGAATCTTGTATTGAGTCAGCGAGTTTCATTCAGTTTCATATCATACAAATGTGTTTATACATACATACATACATACATACATACATACATACATACATACATAGGAATAACTGCCAAGTAGTTATATTAGGAGAGAGACAGGAAAGTGTATATCTGATTTTATAACACTCCCCCTCAGATATACATACTGTTCATTATACACTATTAACAACATTCTTCAGGATGATGTTAAACCGATACTTCAGGACCTATATGATAAACTGATACTGCAGGACCAGTTATGCTGCCTCGTTAAAAACCTTACTAAGAAAACCCAATGGGACAAAACTTAGTCAAGGAAAAGAGTACAGCGTGTATAATGCTCCCCCTCAAACTAACTAACGTCTTTTAATCTACGAAGCCCGATCTCATGTGATAACTGCTCGAAACTGCTTCTAGGTAAAGATTTTGTGAACAAGTCAGCTAAATTTTCACTTGACTTGATCTGGCGAGCGTCAATTTCCCCTTCTTTCTGCAAGTCATAAGCTGAGAAGAACTTTGGTGAGATGTGCTTTGTTCGATCACCCTTGATGTAACCTTCTCTGATCTGAGCTATGCAAGCAGCATTGTCTTCATAAATAATTGTCGGGTCCTTCTTGATTTGTTCCAATCCGCATGCTTCTTGTATATGATTAATCATTGATCTCAACCACACGCATTCTCGACCAGCATCATATAATGCTATCAGTTCAGCACGATTGCTCTCCACTAAGCATTAATCCGCAATCTGAAATCATCCACAAGTCGCTATCATTCACAATCTTCTCTTCAACACAATCCGGGTACATATCATCATCTTTGCACTGTGATAAATATATTTCCATATTATTTTTCATTACATGTAGATTTGTATATCCAAAGGATGAATCCCAATTTTCGATTTTACTAGGTGGTTACTATGAAAAGTTTTTTTTATACACTTCTACCGTGAAACCCAAAACTGTGTTTTCAAAGACTGAAAGGATACACATTTTTTTTTGAACGGTTTTCAAAAGTGGGTTTTTCAGATTTCCTTTGGAATAACATAATTACTATCATTTATCTATTTTTTTTCGTATGCCCAGAACATGTTTTTTTTTTTTCTCTTTCACAACTGTTGGTTTTTTTTAGAACAAAATAGGAATAGGTATTTCCTTTGATCGCACTTACCAATACAAATTTAGAGAATCAAGCGGTCACTGCCGCCGTAAACAACTGAAAAAAAAAACAATAACACATAAGACATCACATCCTGACTAAAAACTTTTCTCCGGCCGACGTTTATACTCACCGGCGTTCGTTGCCGCTATGAAACTTTTACTCCGGCGATTGTCCTCAATCGCCAATTGCTAAACAACACCGGCGACGGTTTCTCTCGCGTTTGACGCTTCGACGGCGGTGGCGGAGGTGTCGATGCATTGTTGTTGTGGAGATTTGACGCTTTCGGTTTCAATCCACCTCTTCGCCGTGACGGTGGTGCCTCCGATGATACCCGCAATCTGGTTGTTATTTTTTTTTTTTTTGAATTAATTTACAACAAAGATCAATATTTCTTTGCTCTGTGTAATACAACTGCCGTATGTATTGTTGATGAGAAAACAAACCCTAGGTTTCAAAGATATATTGGATTGGGTTGCTAGGCCTAATTATGGGCCAGTTATGGTTGTGGACAGTTTTTTCTATTAGACTGATTAGGCCCAAATGTGTATCTCTAAATCCCAAACATATAAAATATGTTTTGGTTTCAGCCCGTGTTTGCCTTATGAGCCCAGCTCATTTTTTTCTTTTCTTTTGAGGTGTATTTTAATAATACATATAATTATGTAAAGAAAATAGAGGTTAATAATTTAAATAAAAAAAGCATCATTAAAGAAATAAAGCAAATTACAAATCGCAAATAGAGAATACGTTTTATCAATAGCAATTATCTTTACCTAATGCACTTTATGTTTTTATTTTCCATAAGTTATATCCCTAACACAAAACATTAAAAATACAAATTTCATCACTATATATGAAAACTATCTTCTTGTATAGAACCCGAAGTTCTAATTATAAAGAACCCGAAGTTCTCCTATAGTATTCATTACATACACATGCTTGTTATTAAATTATGTGAGTATAATTCTGCCATATTCCGCATTACCTCTGAACTTAAATTATGTGGTGAGAAAATTACCGATGAAGACATGCTTGAAAAAAACTTTCTCAACGTTCCATGCCTCAAATATGCTCCTGTCGCAGCAATACAGGGAACGTCAATTTACTAAGTATTCTGAATTGATATCATGTCTTCTGGTCGCGGAGCAAAACAACAAGCTCCTACTACAAAACCATCAATCGCGACCCGCCGGTGCAAGCCCATTCCCTGAAGCGAATGTGGCCAATTATCAAAGCGGACGAGGTAGAGGTAGAGGCCGCTGCCCCAGCAGAGGTCGTGGTCGTGGTCGAGGACGGGGATACACATGGCATCGAGAGTCCCAAAACACTAAAAATAACGGTGGTGAATCGAGTCGACATAATACGGGGCGACCTTCAAAAGGGAAAAGTAGCGGGAACCAAGGCAACGTTTGTTATAGATGTGGGATGTCAAATCATTGGTCTCGCACATGTCGCACCCCTAAACACCTCGTTGAGGCATATCAACGCATGATGAAAGAAAAAGGAAAGAATGCTGAAACCAATCTGATTGAGGATGCACCTCCAGCCGTGATACCAGGCGTTCATTTGGATGCATGTGATTTTATTGAAAATGTTCGTGATGTTTAAACATATTTGATGTACCTTTTTATGCTTGACTTTATGCACGTGACCTTTGTACTTGATTTGGTTTCAAACTCTTGCAATGTTTCATTTTCACATCTTTGCATTAACTTTTATTTACTTTTATTTCCTGAAGAAATATGTATGCTAGCTCCAGTAGAGCTATTATTGGTGATGAATGTCTGGTAGATAGCGGTAGTACTAACACTATTCTCAAAGATATGAAATTTTTCTCTGAATTGTCTCCGGCAGAGACACCGATTGGTACTATATCTGGTGTCAGTAACCTTATCGAAGTCTCCGGCAGAGCACACATAACATTATCTTCGGGTACCCAATTAAGTATTGATAATGCATTATATTCTAGTAAATCCAGAAGAAATTTACTCAGCTTTAAAGATATTCGAAAAAACGGTTACCACCTAAAAACAATATCTGAAAATAAAATTGAATATCTTCAAATTACTTCAAACATAAATGGTCAAGAAACCATTGTTGAACAATTAGAAGCATTATCCTCTGGATTATATTGAACTAATATCAATCCTATCGAATCATACATGGTGAGTAACCAAAAACTATTAGATAAAGACACATTTAATATATGGCATGACCGTCTAGGTCACCCTGGTAGCATAATGATGAGACGTATAATCAAAAGTGCCACCGGGCACCCTCTCAAAAACTTAAAAGTTTTGCTACCACAAGACTTATCATGTGCAACATGCTCTCTGGGCAAACTTATAACTCGGCCCTCACAAACTAAATTGACACATGAAACCCCATCATTTTTAGAAAGAATCCAAGGGGATATTTGTGGGCCTATTCATCCTCCGTGTGGACCATTCCGCTATTTCTTGGTCTTAATTGACGCATCCTCAAGGTGGTCACATGTGAGTCTTTTAGCTACTCGAAATGTTGCATTTGCCCGACTTCTAGCTCAAATCATACAACTGAGAGCTAATTTCCCGGACAATCAAATTAGAAACATCCGGATGGATAATGCAGGAGAGTTCACATCTCAAGCTTTTAATGACTATTGTATGTCAATCGGGATCAATGTTGAACATTCAGTACCTCATGTTCACACACAAAATGGTTTAGCTGAATCTTTAATTAAACGATTACAAATAATCGCTAGACCACTTTTAATGAGATGTAAACTACCATCTTCTGCATGGGGACATGCTATTTTGCATGCCGCTGCACTGATTAGATTGAGACCAACTGCTGATCACGAATACTCCCCATTGCAACTGGTCTCCGGACGAGAACCAAGTTTGTCCCTCCTTAGAATTTTTGGTTGTGCGGTATATGTACCAATACCACCACCACAACGTACTACAATGGGACCCCAAAGAAGACTGGGTATCTATATTGGGTTTAACTCCCCATCCATTATTAAATATTTAGAACCAATGACGGGAGACATGTTTACAGCGCGGTATGCTGACTGTCATTTTGATGAAACGATGTTCCCAGTCTTAGGGGGAGATAAGGACAAAGAAAGACTGGTAACACAAGAAATAATGTGGAATGCATCGTCGCTATCAAATCTCGACCCCCGAAGTGGTCAGTGTGAATATGAAGTCCAAAAGATTATACATTTGCAAAGGATAGCGAATGAATTACCAGATGCATTCACAGACACGAATAGAGTGACAAAGTCACATGTACCAGCATCAAATGCACCTGCTCGAATTGAAGTAATCCCAGAAGCGATTACTATACAACGAAAGCGTGGGAGGCCAATCGGTTCCAAAGACAAAAACCCACGGAAACGAAAAGAGCAAAGTAACGCAGTTGGTGAAAACTCACAAAAGATTATAAATGAAACCCCGGTAGAGGTAAATGTCCCGGAAGAGACAACTATAATTCCAGAGGAAAATGAAGTTTCAGAAGAAACACCGGTACCGAACGAAAATGAGATCTCTATTAATTATGTACAAGATAGTATAATGTGGAACCGGAATAAAACAGTTCACTTATCTTCGCATAACAACCCGCTAACCATCACCAGTCAACAAAACCCAAGTTTCCTTACAAAGGCAACATCCACTTGGACCAAAATAATCCAACAACTAGCTCATTAGAATTCTTTGGATCATTAAGCATATTCAAGACAGTCTCAAACATATTGAAATCTAAACTTATTTATTAAACCCTTACTCAATACAAAATCAATTTAAAACTAACCTGGCATTGACGAGTTCATGGTTTGCAGAGGGTATGATTCTTGAAATCACCTTGATGATCCATTAACAACTAAACAAGTGTCGTCAACTTTCTATTTTATCTTGCAAGTTAAATACACCAAGAAACAAAAAATGTTTCTTATTCTTTCTTTTAACCGTCAACAAAACTTAAAGTTTTAACAAGTAAAGTTATCCAAAATTTTGGTTGTCTTTGTGTTGAACAGTATCAAGAATATTAAAACAAAAGTTGATTTTTTTTTAACCACGTAAAACAACGACCTTCAAGATTTTGATACATATGACACTTGACTTCTTTTCTTTTCATTGGTCAAATATAGATAGGCTATTAATCTATGCATTGCTTCAGATCCAATATTAGTCATGGAGTTGGTACAAACCAAAAATAAGTTAAATGCATCAGGTGATAACATTGGACCAGCAAGATTTTGATAAGTTAATTGCAACGAAAGCTTCTTGAAGACCCACCACATACAATCAGAGCAAAGAATCACTTGCTCTCCACTAAGCATTAATCCGCAATCTGAAATCATCCACAAGTCGCTATCATTCACAATCTTCTGTTCAACACAATCCGGGTACATATCATCATCTTTGCACTGTGATAAATATACTTCCATGTTATTTTTCATTACATGTAGATTTGTATATCCAAAGGATGAATCCCAATTTTCGATTTTACTAGGTGGTTACTATGAAAAGTTTTTTTTATACACTTCTACCGTGAAACCCAAAACTGTGTTTTCAAAGACTGAAAGGATACACATTTTTTTTTTGAACGGTTTTCAAAAGTGGGTTTTCAGATTTCCTTTGGAATAACATAATTACTATCATTTATCTATTTTTTTTTCGTATGCCCAGAACATGTTTTTTTTTTCTCTTTCACAACTGTTGGTTTTTTTTTAGAACAAAATAGGAATAGGTATTTCCTTTGATCGCACTTACCAATACAAATTTAGAGAATCAAGCGGTCACTGCCGCCGTAAACAACTGAAAAAAAAACCAATAACACATAAGACATCACATCCTGACTAAAAACTTTTCTCCGGCCGACGTTTATACTCACCGGCGTTCGTTACCGCTATGAAACTTTTACTCCGGCGATTGTCCTCAATCGCCAATTGCTAAACAACACCGGCGACGGTTTCTCTCGCGTTTGACGCTTCGACGGCGGTGGCGGAGGTGTCGATGCATTGTTGTTGTGGAGATTTGACGCTTTCGGTTTCAATCCGCCTCTTCGCCGTGACGGTGGTGCCTCCGATGATACCCGCAATCTGGTTGTTATTATTTTTTTTTTTTGAATTAATTTACAACAAAGATCAATATTTCTTTGCTCTGTGTAATACAAGTGCCGCATGTATTGTTGATGAGAAAACAAACCCTAGGTTTCAAAGATATATTGGATTGGGTTGCTAGGCCTAATTATGGGCCAGTTATGGTTGTGGACAGTTTTTTCTATTAGACTGATTAGGCCCAAATGTGTATCTCTAAATCCCAAAAATATAAAATATGTTTTGGTTTCAGCCCGTGTTTGCCTTATGAGCCCAACTCATTTTTTTCTTTTCTTTTGAGGTGTATTTTAATAATACATATAATTATGTAAAGAAAATAGAGAATACGTTTTATCAATAGCAATTATCTTTACCTAATGCACTTTATGTTTTTATTTTCCATAAGTTATATCCCTAACACAAAACATTAAAAATACAAATTTCATCACTATATATGAAAACTATCTTCTTGTATAGAAAATTACAAATGCATCTGGTATATCACGTTATGTGGTGAGAAAATTACCGATGAAGACATGCTTGAAAAAACTTTCTCAACGTTCCATGCCTCAAATATGCTCCTGTCGCAGCAATACAGGGAACGTCAATTTACTAAATATTCTTAATTGTTATCATGTCTTCTGATCGCGGAGCAAAACAACAAGCTCCTACTACAAAACCATCAATCGCGACCCGCCGGTGCAAGCCCATTCCCTGAAGCGAATGTGGCCAATTATCAAAGCAGACGAGGTAGAGGTAGAGGCCGCGGCCCCAGTAGAGGTTGTGGTCGTGGTCGAGGACGAGGATATACATGGCATCGAGAGTCCCAGAACACTAAAAATAGCGATGGTGAATCGAGTCGACATAATACGGGGCGACCTTCAAAAAGGAAAAATAGCGGGAACCAAAGCAACATTTGTTATAAATGTGGGATGTCAAATCATTGGTCCCGCACATGTCGCACCCCTAAACACCACATTGAGGCATCTCAACGCATAATGAAAAAAAAGGAAAGAATGCTGAAACTAATCTGATTGAGGATAATGTACCTTTTATGCTTTACTTTTCATACTGTGACCTTTGTATTTTGAAACTCTTACAATGTTTCATTTTACTTCTTTGCATTAACTTTTATTTATTTTTATTTCCTGAAGAAATATTTATACTAGCTCCAGTAGAGCTATTATTGGTGATGAATGTCTGGTAGATAGCGGTAGTACTAACACTATTCTCAAAGATATGAAATTTTTCTCTGAGTTGTCTCCGGCAGAGGCACCGATTAGTACTATATCTGGTGTCAGTAACCTTATCGAAGGCTCCGGCAGAGCACACATAATATTATCTTCGGGTACCCAACTAACTATTGATAATGCATTATATTCTAGTAAATCCAGAAGAAATTTACTTAGCTTTAAAGATATTCGAAAAAACGGTTACCACCTAAAAACAATATCTGAAAATAATATTAATATCTTCAAATTACTTCAAACAAAAATGGCCAATAAACAATTGTTGAACAATTAGAAGCCTTATCCTCTGGATTATATTGTACTAATATCAATCCTATCGAATCATACATGGTGAGTAACCAAAAGCTATTAGATAAAGACACATTCAATATATGGCATGACCGTCTAGGTCACCCTGGTAGCATAATGATGAGACGAATAATCAAAAGTGCAACCGGGCACCCTCTCAAAAACTTAAAAGTTTTGCTACCACAAGACTTATCATGTGCAGCATGCTCTCTGGGCAAACTTATAACTCGGCCCTCACAAACTAAATTGATACATGAAACCCCATCATTTTTAGAAAGAATCCAAGGGGATATTTGTGGGCCTATTCATCCCCCATGTGGACCATTCCGCTATTTCTTGGTCTTAATAGACGCATCCTCAAGGTGGTCACATGTGAGCCTTTTAGCTACTCGAAATGTAGCATTTGCCCGACTTTTAGCTCAAATCATACAATTGAGAGCCAATTTCCCCGATAATCAAATTAAAAACATCCGGATGGATAATGCGGGAGAGTTCACATCTCAAGCTTTTAATGACTATTGTATGTCAATTGGGATCAATGTTGAACATTCAGTACCTCATGTTCACACACAAAATGGTTTAGCTGAATCTTTGATTAAACGATTGCAAATAATCGCTAGACCACTTTTAATGAGATGTCAACTACCATCTTCTGCATGGGGACATGCTATTTTGCATGCTGCTGCACTGATTAGATTGAGACCAACTGCTGATCACGAATACTCCCCATTGCAACTGGTCTCCGGACGAGAACCAAGTTTGTCCCACCTTAGAATTTTTGGTTGTGCGGTATATGTACCAATACCGCCACCACAACGTACTACAATGGGACCCCAAAGAAGACTGGGTATCTATATTGGTTTTAACTCCCCGTCCATTATTAAATACTTAGAACCAATGACGGGAGACATGTTTACAGCACGGTATGCTGACTGTCATTTTGATGAAACAATGTTCCCAGTCTTAGGGGGAGATAAGGACAAAGAAAGATTGGTAACACAAGAAATAACGTGGAATGCATCATCGCTATCTAATTTCGACCCCCGAAGTGGTCAATGTGAATATGAAGTCCAAAAGATTATACATTTGCAAAGAATAGCGAATGAATTACCAGATGCATTCACAGACACGAATAGAGTGACAAAGTCACATGTACCAGCATCAAATGCACCTGCTCGAATTGAAGTAATCCCAGAAGAGATTACCATACAACGAAAGCGTGGGAGACCAATCGGTTCCAAAGACAAAAACCCACGGAAACGAAAAGAGCAAAGTAACGCAGTTGGTGAAAACTCACAAAAGATTTTGAATGAAACCCCGGTAGAGGTAAATGTCCCAGAAGAGACAACTATGATTCCAGAGGAAAATGAAGTTTCAGAAGAAACACCGGTACCGAACGAAAATGAGATCTCTATTAATTATATACAAGATAGTACAATGTGGAACCGGAATAAAACACGTGTTGATGATATATTCGCATATGCTATAGCAACGAATGTAATCAATGAAAATGATTACGTACCAAAAACTTTGGAAGAGTGCATGCACAGAAATGACTGGCCAAGATGGCAAGAAGCCATGAACGCCGAATTGAATTCGCTCGAAAAGCGACATGTTTTCGGACCTGTAGTCCGAACACCCATAGACGTCAAACCAGTAGGTTATAAATGGGTGTTTGCAATAAAGAGAAATGAAAAGAATGAGATTGTACGATATAAGGCTCGACTTGTAGCACAAGGGTTTTCCCAAATCCCAGGAGTTGATTATGAGGAAACGTATTCCCCTGTAGTGGATGCGATAACCCTTAGGTTCCTAATCGGCCTCACAATCTCTGAAGGACTTCATACGAGACTAATGGATGTCGTCACTGCATACTTATACGGGACACTTGAAAATGACATCTACATGAAAATCCCTAAAGGATTAAAATTGCCTGAAGCATTAAAATCAACACCTCGAGATATGTGTTCTATAAAGCTCTAGAGATCTTTAAATGGTCTCAAACAATCTGGTCGTATGTGGTACAATCGACTTAGTGAATATCTCGAAAAGGAAGGATACAAGTCTGATGTAATCAGTCCATGTGTCTTTATAAAAAGATCACTCTCAAATTTCACTATAATCGCAGTCTATGTTGATGATATCAACATCATCGGATCTCCTGAAAAGATAGAGAAAGCTGCTCAGTTGTTAAAGAAGGAATTTGAAATGAAAGATCTTGGTATGACGAAATTATGTATCGGACTACAATTTGAGTATCTGTGCAATGGCACATTTGTCCACCAATCAAACTACATCCAGAAGATGTTAGTTCGTTTCAATATGGATAAAGCACATCCGTTTAGCGTACCTATGGTTGTCCGACCGCTAGATCCACACAAGGATCCTTATCGCCCTTAAGAAAAAGGCGAAGAAGTACTTGGTCTAGAAGTACCGTACTTAAGCGCGATCGGTGCCCTTATGTACCTCGCAAATAACACAAGACCTGACATTGCATTTGCAGTTCATATACTAGCAAGATACAGTTCGAATCCAACACGTAGACACTGGAATTGTGTAAAACATATATTCTGGTATATTTGCGGGACACAAGACTTAGGTCTTTTCTATCAAAAGGATCAAAAGTCCCAGCTTGTTGGGTATGCTAATGCCGGATACCTATTAGATCCTCACAAAGCAAAATCTCAGACAGGTTATGTTTTCACATACGGTGGCACATCAATTTCTTGGAAGTCAACTAAGCAAACACTTACAGCAACATCATCAAATCATGCCGAATTAATAGCACTATATGATTCTGGTCGAGAATGTGTGTGGTTGAGATCAATGATTAATCACATACAAGATGCATGCGGACTAGAACAGATCAAGAAGGAGCCGACAATTATTTATGAAGACAATGCTGCTTGCATAGCTCAGATCAGAGAAGGTTACATCAAGGGTGATCGAACAAAGCACATCTCACCAAAGTTCTTCTCAACATACGATTTGAAGAAAGAAGGGGAAATTGATGTTCGTCAAATCAAGTCAAGTGAAAATCTAGCAGACCTGTTTACAAAGTCTTTACCTAGAAGCAGTTTCGAGCAGTTATCACATAAGATCGGGCTTCGTAGGTTAAAAGACATTAGTTAAATTGAGGGGGAGCATTATACACGCTGTACTCTTTTCCTTGGCTAAGTTTTGTCCCATTGGGTTTTCTTAGCAAGGTTTTTAATGAGGCAGCATAACTGGTCCTGCAGTATCAGTTTATCATATTGGTCCTGAAGTATCGATTTAAAATCATCCTGAAGAATGTTGTTAATAGTGTATAATGAACTGTATGTATATCTGAGGGGGAGTGTTATAAAACCAGATATACGTTTTCCCCATGTAACTGCCTTGGCAGTTAACACCTTGTAACCGCTCGTATTAACACCTTGTAACCGCTTGTATTATATAATACTCTTGTATATTGTTATTTGGTGGTTGGTTTTTCTAGAAGATTCAATACAATCACTTGCAAAGTTGTAATCTAGTAGATAATTCCATTTGGTTTATATCAATATTATTATTGTTGTTATTATATATTATATTATTAAATTAAATGTTAGTATTGATTACACGGTTACTTGGTTAGTTTAATTGGTTTATTTATTTTTTCATTTTCATTTTTTTTAAAGGTAAACTTCATTCAAAAACAAACGCCCCTAACAGACCTCAAAACGGGAACCATCGGGCTAAAACGAAATTACATCGAGTTTATAGGATTATTACACCAAGCATTCCAATCTATACCTTTCAATCTAGATCTATGACGAAACCAAAAAAAAAACGACACAGACTTAATATATTGCATGACTTCAATAGTTCTCCGGGGCTTTCCACCAAACACTCTAGAATTCCTTTCGTTCCAAATGGTCCACATAGTAGTGAATATGATGCCTCGCAAAATGTACCTCTCCTGTTTCGTCTTCGTTTGAGTCTCCGCCAAAGACAAAAGATCTTTCACGTCAAAAACAAACAAGGGAGATAACTTACACCACGATGCGACCTGAGCCCAAATTTCCGAGGAGAAGATGCAGCCAGTAAACAAGTGTATAGCCGTCTCCGAATCCGCTTCACAAAGGACGCAAGACATATCTTCAATTGTTACTCCGCGTTTGATTAATTCCATCTTAGTAGGAAGACGATTAAGATCGGCGCGCTAAACCATAATTTTGCATTTCAACGGAGTCCATCCTTTCCATTTCATGTTTGAGCCGGTTGAAGTCATTGGTTTATAAGAGATCATTTTCATATCTATTTATTACTTTTTTTTATTTGATAATTTTCATTCTTTCAACTTTTTAAATCTAAATACATAATTGTGTTTTACTTTTTCCCTACATTTTAGTATAACTTATGTTATTCGAAATAGGGCATTTTCTTTTGTATTAAAAGTTATAGCGAGTATCAATCACATATTGGTATTCATTTTATGGTTTCAGATCGATGTAAAACACGTATCGACATCCTTTTAGGTATAACATGACTTTGTTTTTATTTTATTTTTATTTTTTTGTTTTCTTTGTAGGTTGTTATACTAAAGTGCCGGAACCGTATGAATACCAATTGAATTTCCGGCACAAAACGCGGAAATTATTTATTGGTTATAACTAGGTTATCACCCGCGACTGCTTCGCGGGTAGTTTAATTTTATTACTTAAAAAACTTGAATTTTATTAAAATGTAACATATTATTTCTTTAAATTTTAAGACAAAAATGTTGAAATACATAAAAAACACAAGAATATAAGAACTTGTTGAAACAAATACAAAATAAACCAACAGGTAACATTAATATAAGAGGACAAAAGTTAAAAGTCAACGGAAAGAAAGAAAAAATTATATATCATAAGTTGCCAAAAATCTCTTTGTAAACGACGTTGGAAGTTTGATTTGTTGGTTTTTCTTCATCATCGAATATTAAAATCTTCACACCATCTCTCGTCTTAACTCTTGATAGCGCAACATACAGTTGACCGTGCGTGAAAACAGGATCTTTTAGATATAGACCAACTTTAGATAATGACTGTCATTGACTTTTGTTAATGGTCATGGCAAAGCATACGGATAAAGGAAATTGTCTGCGTTGAAATTGAAAAGGGATTTTTTTGTCTGAAGGTATCATGTTAATCCTAGGAATAAAAACCCTTGATCCAATATTTCCGCCGGATATTACTTCAGCTTCGATTACTCGTTTACCAAGAAAAGTAATCTGAAGTCTAGTTCCATTACATAACCCGTTTTGTTGATCGATATTTCTAAGAAGCATTACCGGAACTCCAACTTTTAGTACTAATCTATGATTGGGTAAACCTGAAATCTTAAGAGCATTGAGATTTTCCGTTGAGTATAAACTTTCTTGAAACGGATCAAGCATTTGCTCGGTTTGGCAAATACTATCAGAACTCAAATACTCCTTCTCTTCACCGGGAAATAACGCTAGCAAGCGATCGTTAATGTCGTGAACTACTTCATTTTTAGGTGCTAGGATTGCTCGTTCTGAAAAAAACCCGGGATTTTTAAACTGTTCCATTAGCGAAGGATAGACAAAGTCAATTAAACTTTGAATCGGATCAGATACATCATTGATTAACAAATCTTCAGGTATCTCTATAATGGCGTCACCATCGTTATCACCACCAACTTTTCCTTCACCAATATCAAGTAGCCATTTGGCGAATTTTTTAATTGATTCCATATTCGAAGTTTGAGCTCCAACAGTCAGTCGCATGTTTTTAGTCAACTTTAACAATTTGCACTTTGACCATATATATGATGAGCTCAAGGATGCATTCACAATTTCCTGTCTACTTCCATTAGGAATAACTGGAAGAATCTGTCTAAAGTCACCACCAAAAACGATAACTTTACCTCCGAATGGAACTTCCGAACGTATACTTGTACCACCTGAAAAAACATCTGTCATTGACCTATCTAAAGCCTCAAAGGCATGTTTGTGGACCATTGGTGCCTCGTCCCATATAATCAACTTTGCCTCCTTAATTAAGTTCGCAATATCACTATTTGGCTTAATATGACACATTGAATCCTCTGTTAGATTAATGGCTTAATATGACACATTGAATCCTCTCAAGTTTCCAAACATACTTAGAAGGTAACTCAACATATGTCATAAGTATCCCAACTTTGCCTCCATATGTATTCAAAGTTTCCATGTAAAGCTAATTCCCTTTTAATTCATAATGACATCTCTGTATAAGAATGTTTCCTAAACCCATACGCCTAAGAAGACACGTCATTGTGGATGAACCTTAATCAAGTTATGTCGTTAAATAAAACAAAAAAGACATGTTTTCAAACATAATTTTGTTTTATAATTGGTTTGGAAATATTGACCCGTTAAGAAGCAATCAACAAACCTGTCATTACCAGCGTAAATTATATTATTTAAGGGTGTTGACATAAACTTTTAAATGAAAGAAACATTTCATTACTTAGGTAAATATTAAATTACGAATACGAAAAAATCACAAGTCAATTATATTGTCTATAAGTACTTAAATAAAATTCTGAAATGAACGAAATGTTTCATAACTTATGTAAGGATTAAATTACAATGAATTGATTTGAATAAATACAAAGATTAAAGTCTACCTAGTTCCATTGAGAGTTGATACATCTATTGAAAGAGAAAGGTAGAGGTCATTTTGCATCCACGGCAGCAACGCCTTGCCGCTCCTACTCCATTGCTTTAATTTTTAAGAAATATTCAAACCCATTAGTACGATTACTTACGTAGGATACTCAACAATTGCAGTAGTAGGTGAAGAACCCAAACATATTCCGTCTTCCAAGGACCAGACATCAATACTTTTTTCCATCAATCCATAGAACCTTCAATTTTGATGCTTCTGTTTTTGCAGCCTCAAATAGTCTCACACCAGGTTTCTTCACCACCTTCATAATGTAAAACAAAGTTAAAATAGTATTCAAACAGGGATGGCATCAGGCCCAACGTGCATATTAAATAAGTAAAGAAAGAAAAACATGGCGTACCTAAGGGTGATTAAGCAGCCCGAATGTGGTTGTAGGGTTGAACTTAAGTAACATAGCATGAGTATTTTCCCCAACCTTCATAAAGTTATACAAAATCAAATAAAAAGTAATATTATTGTTTTGTACTATTACGAATATTGCAAAGCAATTCCCTATCGTGTCCATATGAGCTTAATCACATGACCATCTTGCCAAAGTTAATCATATTATAAGAAAACAAATGAGGTCCGTCTTCCAGCGATTTCCTTGTGATAGGATCAGTCATAATGGCTTCAGGTCAAAACAGGTAGAGAGCAAAATGAGTTCTGGTCAAAACGGGTATTTGGGTCAAAATGAGTAATTTTAAAAACTATCATTTCTAACGATTCATTTTGCTTCTGGTAATACAGTGGGGTAGCGTGGCGGCGGGTAAGGCAGTGGGCAGCGTGGTGTTGTGGTGGTGTTGGGGGCGGGGCGACAACGTATAGTACATGTTAGTTTTGACCCATTGACAAATTTTAGATGACCTAAGTTGGCCGGTTAACCAATTTAAGGTGACCCAAATTGACCCATTGTTTGATTTGAGCCATCTATACCCCACCATGAAGAAAAACCCTTCAAAACATGATAATCAAAGTATGGCATTTAACATAATATATTTAATTCTACGATATGTGTACGTACCAACCTGCAATCTACAACGGCGTTTTGATTTTCGTCATCATATGCCAGTAACTCGAACCGCGGTCAGTGTTTCCAGACACCGGCAAATTCAAAGAGGCAAAGAATCCATAATTGGCTCCTCTACCATCCCTATCACTACCAAAAGCATGGGAAGTTGAAACCACTCGCTATCATACTGTATTTACCTACATAGTCGAGAACAAACATGTGCAAAAAATGTTAAATTCAAACTTCTGTAGAAAAATCAAGGGTGCCAACACAATGCAACTCGCTGGTCCACAACCACTTGTACTGATGCTTGATTTCATCATAACAGGAACACACTGACCAGTTTCAATGTAGCAACATAAATATGTATAACTTCAAAATAATGACTAAAATATCACAAGAAATATGCCTTTTATACATGTAAAACAATATCTAAAAGTGTAATATTATTGATATAATAAGATATTCATTATTATATTTACACTAATTAGTTATAAACAAAAATTAGAAGTTTGGGACAAGATGTATTTTAGGTCAAACCAAATCGACCCGTTCATTACGTACCCAACTCTTCCTATTATTTAGCTTACTTCAAAAGTGAAAAAATAGCAACCACCAATGTTACCATCAAACACACCATTTCACATGTCCTATAAAACTTTTACTTAAAAAATTGTACCTTTCTGGATATAATCAGTTATGGATATAATCAGTTTATTCTCTAGTTATGCTTTAGCTCTCGACTGGTCTTCGCCTTAGAATCCCATGAGACTATTTTGCACTCACATAAACATGTTCCACTTCCATTTGAAGAGGCAATGACATTCTAGTTTGATACATCCCAAAATATTGTGGGTGCGCCAACTGGCATGCCTCCACATAGCTGTCAAAAATAAAATCGTCCAAATAATAATTAACACTTTAATGGGTGGGATAAGCATACATCTACAATAATCACCGGTAGACATAGATTGTCACCAATGGTAAGAAATTCCGTTTTAGTTTGCAAATTATATAGACAAAACTGTGACAAGTTGGGCATGTTTAACACTTGTTTTAAAGGTGCGCCCGAGGGGCATCAAGCAATCAGAAAAAAGCCAAGGGAATTGCGGCACTTCATGTATACGTGGGCCAAAAGTGATCAAATATAGGGTCTGAAAGAGCTTGATGTGTAAAAGACTCATATGTAAAAAAGATGAGATACATGCAACTTTTGATTGTGCATAGAACAACACCTCGCGTATGTGAACTGCCGCTTCCAGGACCTAAACCTCTCGGAGCGCCTTGTGCTTTTAAAACCAAGGTTTAACATGTGTTTTTCCTTGAGGAAAAATATTAAGACCTACATTGTTGGAAAACCTTCGTTGTTTTATAATTATTCATGTTACACAAATTATTTTATAAAAAAAAGATCAAAAAAGGGCACCTTACTTATGGGATTTCAAGTTTAAACCAGTCAACTACTATAAGCTTTAGAAGGGGATCCTCTCCGGCTACCTGGAAGTTTTAAAAAAATTATAAAAAATGTATTTTGATACACACAAATTTCCTAGACCAAATCGGCAATAAATGTGGCTTTATTCATATTCATTCGAACACATAAGACAATTGTTGAAAGACATAAATCTGTAGTTTATCAAATTCACAACTCTTTTAGTGATTAACTACATTATAAAAAGATAACAAATTATGCTTCTAAAGGACTACAATCATGTTAGAGCAAGGAGGGTCACTTACCAGTCGTTGTTGATGCCACCACAGCAGTTGCGATGCCGACACCATCGCTGCCACCACTAAACAGCATAAAAATCACTCTCTGAGCCAACCCGTTTTTGACCCGAACTCAAGGTTGAAAATAATTGTTTTTGAGACCTCTTTTACTTTTTAACATCCATAACAGTACATACACCACACCTCGAATTATACACTTCTTGTCATTTTCACAATGTAACCATTCATATAGTATATCCCACCTAGTTTATGCAAAATGCAAAAGAATATAAGTAGTAAAATTATGCTTTCTTACTTAGGTTCCCTACAAGAACACCGACAAAAATGACCTTCAAATTTGGCAGTCAAAAGGATCATTGTTCTTCCAATTTAATTACAAAAAGGCACAACCACCCCCTAATAAAAAGAATTCCTTTTCTACCTGCCAATAGCAACAACAAATAACAGGTATAGAAAGATGGTATCAGCAATCGCAACAGCCAAAATCCAACAAAAATTCCCATGAAAAAAAGGAAATAACTGCAGTAATTGTAAAAACACTATCCCATAAGTGCCTTAACCTGCTGCTCTGCGTAAACCCTTACAAAGAACCACTAACATCAAAACTTCCACCTGCAAATCATACCGATCACAATCACAAAAATGAAATCGCAAAAAAAGAACAATGCTGATTACAAATCAGAAAAAAGAACACGACAAAAGTGAATACAAAGACATGAAAATTTAAATGTAAGCCAGCAATGTACAATTTTTTTTTGTGCTTATAGTACTTCCATTCCTCGAGTAAGTAAACTAACCACAAAAGTTAACTTTTTTTTTTGTAATTTATAGACGACGAACAACTTTTATTTACATACAAGTATGTTGTATATATTAGTAGTGGGTTAACCCAAACCTGACCCATTTCGAAAAAGATTGTTGATACGAAATCATTCACATAGTAATAATATAATCCACAGAATAACTGAAAGGTTTTTGATACCAAAGAACAAAAGTATTAACCTGTTCCATCTTAAAAAGATTACCAAGATTGAGTCCCTTAGACACAGAAATCGAGCACCTCAAAGGCATTCGTGGTAGCTGATGTTCATTTTTCTTTTCTATCACATGATATTCCTGATTTTAACTTAGAAAATGATCCGAAAGAAACTGTACTGACAACTAAATCAACCGAATCAGTTAAAAAACAATCAAAAATCACTGAGACAAATAAAAAAATCGTCTGAAACAATCATAAGGTTAATACGTCATTCCTTTTTTAAAGTATTGGGTTCTTATTCAAAAACCTAAAACCAACTATACCCGTTCAAAACCCTAAATGTTCACAAATCGGAAAACAATCGGAAACAATCGGAAACAATCGGAAAAAACTTAAACCCTAATATCAACAAAAAAATATTACCTTGTTCACAAATCGAATCGAAGCTATTCAATCGGATCTTCAATCACCGTTAATGATAACATAGCGTCCTGTGTTGAATCTGAATTGGAATCGAATAAATGATGCGTCTAAATCGTTGAACAATAAAAATCATAGAGCAATGAAACTAAAAACATACCTTCTATTAGATGATTGTAGAGTCTAAATCGTTGAACAATGAAAAAGAACACAAAGAAGAGCAGAGTATCGAGAGAGTAGGGGAACGGCGTGAAAAGAAATTAGGGTTTGCAAACTTATATAGGGGATCCGTTTTCATCAAATGGTGACCCGAAATCACATGGTCCGCGTGTCCCAAATCACGACCCAAGAAGTTTCCCGCCAAAAACCAATTAGAAGAGCCCTAATGAAGCGACACGTGTCCCATATTATTTTTGTTTATTATATATAATAGATGTATCAAGAGAAAGACTAGATAAAACTTTATCTTATTGATTAATATTTATCATTGAAACAAATGTTTTTATGATAATATGTTTATAAAGTAACTAGTTTTTTTATAAAAATAAAGGAAAACAATAAAAAATAGAGTAAACTACATTTTACATCCCGGTGTTTACAGGCGGGATCAACTTTACCCCTAAAATGAAGATCTTGCTATTTTACACCCCGACGTTTTCTGATTGCATCAATGTTCACCCCTCAAGAGGTAAACCTGCAATCTTACCAGAGGTCATTTTCGTATTCTTACCCATATTTATAGAGTAAACTTGAATGGCCCCCTTTTGACTAAATACATAAGCCTCTTTTAACGAAAACTTGGAGCATGAAATCATCAAGCTTTTGCAGTTTTGAGTGAAAGGCATGCAAGTGATATAATGTTGAGATTTCATGATTATTGCCAAAACTACAAGGTACATGGTTAAATATGATCTATTTTCATCTGAACTAAATACGATTCATTCTTACCTGTTAGGGGTGACAATTCTGATTGTTAGTTCATGCTGAAACATGAATATTTGGTCTATGTGAGTGTATAACATGAAGGTGGAAGTTTAAGTTTTTATTATGATATGATTATATGAAAGTTTACTCATCAAAGATCATGAATGAACTTAAATCGAATCTTAGTGCTGGATGTTATTAATTGCTCTTCTCTTTGTTGCAGGTTCATAGGAAACAACAGGAACCGACTGTTTTTAAGCTTAAAGAGCCTGTATTAGATGAAATTACCCGTTCATTAGCAGCACGTTATGAACTTAATTTCACAATAAAGGATACTTCCACACTTTTTGGTTTTTATGCAAGCATGTAATTTACTGTTTTTCGGGTCCCAAGTGATAGAAAGTCACATAATTTATGTAGTTTTTTTTGATGGTTCAGGCCCCAAACTCTACACACACAACACACACTCACAACTCACTTATATATGTATTATGAATGTGAAATGTATAATGTGCAGAAGATAAAAACGAAGAAGAAAGCTTTTGTATTCAACTGGAAAATATGGGTTACAAAAGAAAATAAAAGAACTACTCCTATTTATAATAGAACCAAGAAACATAAAACACATGCATTTTTTTTTTTTTGAAACGGCCAACAAAAGATTTTATTATATAACCAAAGGTTAACAACTGTTAACCCAAAATTACAGTCACCAAAGATTTATAGATTCATACAAAGTAAATCAAACATGCACCAGTTCTCCCAGGTAAGCGACACTACCTTTGCTCGATTTTTCAGCCATAAGAAACATAGGACCTTAATCTCATTCACGACGTTCGCCACTATAACAACCCTAAAAGAAAACCGACACCCTCGAATTATTTTTGACACCCTAAAAATATTTAAATTATCCCAATATGTCTTAAATTACACCCCGTATGTGAAAACCGAGCCCAAATTATGACTAACATTAAAAATAAAATAAAAACAAAGAAATTCACCTTGTCGCGGGCCGCGTAGCCATGGCTACGTCTTACGCGGGCCGCGACAACTTAAAAACCAGGCGAGCTCCGGTGCTGACACGTGACCGACGCGTGTTGAACCTACTAGATGACCCGGATCAGCTACACCGTTGACCAACTTTGACGCGGGCCGCGTAGGCCCTTGTCTTGTTTTACGTGGGCCGCGAGAAACCCAAACTCAGCCCCTATAAAGCTGGAGCTTGGGCCTTTAGTTTACGTCGCTCAGATTTCTTTTCTTTCTCTAAATTCTGAAGTATAGGCATAATACTCGGGTATTATACCCCCCTAAATAACGAAGTTCTGCTCCGTTGTAAGTATCATAACCCCTGGATACGTATTAGATGCTCTGCCCGATTGATCTAGGGTTCCGTAACGGCTGTCGTGGTTCTGCCCGACGTAGTCGTTGGAATGCCGTCTCGGGGAGGGTATTACTAATGTTAAAATGGGTTATTATACTAACACGCGTGCATTTGTGTAATTTATAGATTGTCACCAGGAAACCCTAAAGGATAATCTAAGACAGCAATGTGAGTAATCTTCTTTTTGTAAATTGTTTTACAAAACCTCCCACAATTAATTATATATTAAGCAGTTATTGAGTATTTGTAAGGATACAATTATCGTCGGTATGTTGGGGTTTTGTATACAAAATTTGTTACTGGAGGGGTAACATTTCCACAAGTCGGGTCTGACAGTACCGCAGGTGATAATTGATATGACTTGGAAACAAATATAATTGCGAGACCGCCCTCAATACTGTACAATGGATTTTACTTAAACGTGATTAAACTGGGATTCACTCATCAATATTTCCCACTGACAAAATGTTTTAAACGCGTTTCAGGTAACAAATTGTGAAAGCCCAATAGAAGTCAGCTGGACAACACTAAAGGCTTGGAAAAGTGGCAATAAAGTTACCTAAAATAAAATAGATGTTTTTATTAAATAAAAATAGGATTTATTCCTATGACAATGTATATATTGCAAACTTGGGTTTTATCCCATGTGTTTAATGTTATGAAAATGTGGTATTTTACTCTGATCAAATATTTCCTAACGACGGTCCTAATGAAAATTCTGCTGCCAAAATTAGACAATACCAAATACCACTGAAACTGGCCGCGGCCGCCCGTTCTTGTATTTGAATAGGGGGACGGGGGGTTGCGACAGAAGGTGGTATCAGAGCTAAGCCACTTATTCAGCCACAGAAGTGTTCTGCTGACATCAAAATTCAAATTGTTAGGAAATAAATTACGGGAATACGTGCATAATTGTATTTTCTTGTTATGTGTTATTTGACTATTTATTAGTTTACAGTATGAGCGACCAAGGACCCTCTGACGCGTACCGTCAATTGTCTGGTTCGCCTAGAAGCGAAGGTGTCTCTTCTCAACCTGCCCTCTCAGGGTACTCTGCTGATACGGAAGAAGGAATATTCGTGTTTAAGGCTCAGGCTGAAAAGTCATTCCCTCAGAAAAAGAGATGATGGTTTAGTCGATGGGCACATGAGCGTAGGAAGCGTATGAAAAAGTTACAAGACCAGAGAGCACTAGCAGCAGCTAAAAGAGAAACCGATGCCTATGCCCAAGAAATGATTAATAGGGGTATAGCCAATATCCACATCTTAGCAACCACTGCAGCTGATCCTAACCTGGAACAAATGATAGCACCCCAACCACAACCACCAATTCCTGACCAACCGATGGAAATAGAAAACCCTGAAAATCAAGTAGAAATGCATGATTTCAATCCGGAAGAAATACCTAGGGTACCAGCACCAAATCCTTTAGACCCAAATTATGACCCATGGTGGGATGACAATAGGGACTACGTGCAACGTTACCCGATACACGAAGACATACCCATGCCGAACCTAGGAGCCTACCCAGGGTTAGATCATCTAGATCCCTATTACAATAATGATGTATTCATTAGGGAGATTCTAGAAAATCCTTACCCATACCAGGCCCCTACACCTCCGTACCAGGATCCCGCACCTCAGTTTCTGAACCCAGTCCTAGAACCTGCACCCCCAATGAGTGCAGAAAATGTACAAGAACTTAGGACATTTGGTGAGGAAATTTTAGAGAGTAGTGAAAGAATGCGACAGGTGGGAGAGCGACTCGTCTGGAAGTACGACGAGCGCAATATGGATTTCTGGATGAATCCATATCCATGAATGTGATGGTGGAGACGGTAGTAATAATAATAATAATAATAATAATAATAATAATAATAATAATAATAATAATAATAATAATAATAATAAAATAATACAATATGTGTGTATGTGTATGAAAAAAAAACTACGGATACCTACTACTATTAGTGTAACTTTATTTCAGTCGGTATTGTAATTTTAATTTCAGTACTGGTTTGTAGTTGATGCATATTATATAAAAATAGAGTAAGTCGCAATGATCGACGCTTTTGACCAAAATGCGTGTTATATTAAATATTATTGTGTGATATTAATACGTGGTAACTGTTTAAAATTCAGATGACCGACGAAGAAAATCAAGAAAATCTGAATAACGATAACCAGAGTAACATTAACTTGGTTAATGAGAATCCGAGCATCAATAACAATGGAAACCAAGTGGATAATAGTGTCATCCAACACATAGTGGCACAAGGAATCATAGATGCAATGCCATTTATTATTCAAACTGTTAAGGATGCTGTTGATAAAAGTAAACATAGCAGTAAGCGACTAATTAGACCAGAACACAGCGTGAACAATGGACCCGTACTTCAAGTGCCCATTCTCAAAAGAAGAAGAACCATGCCTTATGGTTGTCCTTACAAAAAATTCTGGTCCTGCAAGCCAATAAAATTCTCGGGCAATGAAGGACCTATTACAGCTCTACGCTGGATAGAAAAGACTGGGGCTGTTTTAAAAATAAGCAAGTGTGATGAAGAAGACAAGATAATGTTTGATTCTAATCTGTTTAAGAACTCAGCCTTAGAATGGTGGAACACTATCCTCCAGTCTAGAGGAAGTGATAGGGTTTATAATATGGAATGGGAGGAATTTAAGAATATGGTAGAAAGGAAATTCTGCCCTCCCAATGAAAAGGAACAGATAGCGAATAAGTTTCTGAACCTAAGAATGACCGGGGTAGATAGTAAGGGTTATACTACCACATTCTTTGAATATGCTAGAATAGTACCAACCCTTGCATTACCTGAACCGGTATTAATCTCCCGTTACATCTGGGGATTAATTGGAGAGATTAGGCATGTAGTCAAGGCAGTTAGACCTCAAACTATAGAAGAAGCTGTAGAACTAGTAGATACCTTGACAGATGAGTTAATCTGTACTAGAGAAGAAGACCAGAGCAGTTATACAAGTGAAGTATACATACATGGTATACATATACGTATAACGATACAAGTACAAGTGATGTACAACGAATACACTTGATGAAGTGTACATATACAATGGAACTTAATACATGTACATATAACAAGTTCAAGGTTAAAAATATTTACTTTTAACAATGTATCCAATGAGATATACATATATATATATTTGAGATAAATATATATACATAGGATCAAGGATCCCTTCAAACATGAATATATATATATGCGACATAATATGTATATTTCATATGAATGACACTTGTGTGAGGCACAAGCACGACACAAGGGGCTAGGCCCGGTCATGCGTGACAAAGACATACTATCGGTTGGATGAATCCAATGCGAGCAACTCAATAAAAGACTATCAAGGGCGAGTCCCGTTCATACATAACGAATATACATGACTATATATATATATATATATGAAATATATATTAACAACAAATGAATGAATAAGCTACCAACGTATAAACATGAACAAGGGTATCTAAACAAGACAAATACAAATCTAACGAACATTCAAAATGAGCAACGTGTACACGGTCTAGTAAAGACCAAAGTGTCTAACAAGTTAAAACACTTGTAGGTTGTAATACATATACGGACGCCCAAGTTTGCTAGCACTTCATTTACGTGAATGCAAAACTGCGAGTTTATAACTTTTCAATGTTTTACTATTGAACTAGGGATGAGAATTTGGTACCGGGTACCGGTACCGAACCGTACCGGGTATATTCGGTACCGGTTCCCATTTTTCCCGTTTTTCGGTACCTGTACCGGTACCACTTTTCCCCATTTTTTGGTACCGGTACTTTCGGTACCGAATGGGTACCGTGCTCATCCCTATATTAAACAATCGAGGGGGAATACATGTTACAATAAATGGTATGTTTAGCTATGGAATGAGATCACTTTAGATCATGTGCGCATACGTAGAAAATGACAATAGTAACCATACATAGCGACCGAGGTGCAAAGGGTGTAGATCTATTGAGTTTTGGCGAGCTCCACTCCTGGTTTATTAACCTTTTAGGGGTGCTTTTGTGGTCCCATATCGGAAGGTCCGAATAACATCGTCTAGGTTTGGTTGCTTACTTATGTGGCACACATATTAATGTATTAGCTACACATTGATGGATCCTCGAATTTTATAGACGCTTTCACATACCGGTTTACAATACAAAATTTTCAAATGTTTTCGAGACTCATTCGATACAAAGCAAACAAACGCATGAATTCACCAACTTATTGTTGACCTTTTCAAATTACATGTATTTCAGGAAAGAAAGTATAACACGAATGAAGAACAAGGAAAGTGGAAAAAGTAGTGAACGATGGTCATTTTTGAAGGGTTTGCCTTATATATTCCGTCTTCGTGCGTGCATATAGAAGTCAAAGCCTTGTTTTACATTATGAAGCAAACTATGTTTTGTTAAAGTTATTTTGTAACTTGAAATACTATTTGGGAAACGTTGTGAACATGTTCTAAAACTTTTGTACTTATGTTTCAAACTATATATCAATGGCATCGTTCTCATTTTATTGTTTACTTGGTCGTATGCAATGTTTACCTTTCATAGTCACACGAATGCGCTTCCGCTACGAGCAAGGTGTGACAAATTTTGAGCCAAGTGATTTAAAGTAGACATACGTCAACAGATCTTATTGTTTATGAGCCAAGTGATTTAAAGTAGACATACGTCAACAGATCTTATTGTTTATGTTAGACTCGGAAAGTGGTGCATGTTGATATATAAAGATATGCCGTTTTGGTATGAAGTACATCTATGAGTTTTAGTCCTTTCGAAACAATTTCGAAACAATATACCAGTTTTGTTTCCACTTTTGTCCTCAACTGTTATATATTTTGATTGTGGTGTTTTGTGGTTATCCAAAGAATGTAAGGCAATTCATATGTAAATGTGTTTATCTTTAAGTTAGTTTAATATTCATGTATATGTTTGTACTCTTAATATCATAAAATATATATAGATAATTTATATATAAGAAGTCATTAAGGTTTATAAAATAAAGATAAAAAGTGAAATAAAGGGAAAAACCTAAGGATAGATAAACCAGTTCGTTTTTTTATAACATGGTTTTACAAACCACATAACAATTAAATTAAAACAATCCATAATAAAAAGGTAAAAACAAAAATAATAACTAAACCTATTTTTTTTAATAAATTACCAACCTAAATTATTTTAATAACAAGAGTTGTTTTGATTTTGAATAACTTATATGAAAAAAAATATGGTTATGTGCACAAATAAAAAAAAGGTTTATTTTGACTTAGACGTAAGCGTGGCCTTCAATTTGCAAAATATGATAGCAAGTAGTAACACAAAGTTAGAGCATCGGTATGCCTTAATATGAAAGCGAATACTCTCTCATTGTCCATTTGACTTTGTTTCGTTAGCTTATCATTCATTTATGCTCGTAAACATCCAATTGTCGATTCGTTAAGATACATCTAAGACTGTCTCTAGCACGAGGGGGTCAGGGACACCATTGACCACCCTCCATTTCGGCTTTCCCTGATTCTCCCCTTCCTCTCCCCATGATTCTCTCTCTCTCTCTCACACACACACACAAAAATTTTCATGGGCTTCTCCACACCAGACATACGCTCTCATGGGGTGGTGCCATGCCCTTGCGCTGGAGAAGGTCAAAGTTATGTCCGAAAATTTTTAGATCGATAATTCTATAATTAAGTTATCGTAAAAGTGAATATGGCAACTAAAATCTTGAATCCACCATAATCAAGAAAAAGAGAACGAACAACACTATAATTTAAGTCCGGTCTAGTGACGTTACCACGAGGGGTTGAAGTTCTAGATCAGTTTCTTCTTTTGGAAGAAACGGGTCAAATACCATAGTTGTGCACTCGAAGCCAAAATGCAGATACCCAACGACGAGATGCTGTACCATGCCACCCTGGAATTGGTGGTCTCACTCACTCCCCTCATTTCTGCCTCTCTGCATAACCATAAAAACACTACAGATTATGAATTTATGATTAGGATCATGTGCACAAAACAGTATTATATTAGCAGAGATGAAAAATGTTAATAGATCGATTTGGTTGTATTTGTATGTCAAACGGGTCAAACCAAAATAAAACAAGCAAGGGTCAAATGGGTTGAAAGTCATCCATCCACATTCTACATTTAATAATTGCTTATAAAAAGATTTTAATTATTAACATAAACTGAAATGACAAATTCAGTATTATAAGTGTTAGCAGCACATCCCGACCTGGCCCATTTAAGTTAACCCGCTTTGACACGTTACCCAACCCACCCGTATTGCCACCTCTACATATTAACACAGTTGCATTAATCACCTTCTCTTGTGGTATCCCAGATAACCATGAATGGTCTCCACAGCTCCTTCAAGCTTTCTCAACTCGAGTTCAACGCCCTGTGGAGAAATTCAATAAAAAATGCTATGAATAACTCGACACATGATTATTATCATCATCATCATCATCATCATACTCAGTAAATCCCACCAATAGCAAAGCAAAGGTAGGGTCTGAGGAGGGTAAGATGTAGACAGCCTTACCTCTACCCCGTAGGAATAGAGAGGCTGCTTCCAGTGAGACCCCCAGCTCGATAGTAGTTTTGCATCAAGCCTTGGACATAAGGCACATAACACTCGGCAATCGGGACAAAGACCGAATAGTGCATGTACCCTTTTGTCTTTCAGCTATCAACGCCACCACATGATGCATGATTAACCGTCCTCCACTTTTAACGTTATTTTCACGAAATTAGTAAAATAACGTTAAAATTAGTGCACTTTTACTTTTGCCCCCCGATGGCCCACACATATATACATTATATGCGCATACCGCAAGCGAGGCGACGACACACATGATTATTATAAGAATGTGAAAACAGACCAAGCAGGTCAAAAGTCGCCCTAACTGTATTCAAAACGTATAAAGCACCCTATATCATTTTATTTCAAACCCAAGATCGTCATCGTAATAATATAAACTTTTATCATATTTAAGACCTTGGTTTTAAAATGCGCGCATCAGGAGCGCATAATGCGCGCGTCATATGATGCAGTCATGAGGTTGCATCGCATGTTGCGAGTCCAAGATGCGCGCATCACATGATATCGTCTATTCTGGCGCCTGATGTAGTTGACCGGTATTTGAACAAATTAGATCTTTTATTGAACAATTCTGACTATAGATGATAAGAATATATTATATTTTAGTGTTTAAAGGTTCACAAGTTAAAATATTAGCTATACATATTTTTTAGTATTTTTAAGTAAAGAACACCTCGCATACCTGATGCGTGCACTTCGCGCATTATGCAGCACGCATCAGGTTTTTGGATCAAAACGCATCTGATCGCTACACGCATTTTAAAACCAAGTTTAAGACTTTAATTGATTGTAAGCAAAAGTTAATACTCACCTCAATTTTTTCTTTTTTAGCAATCGAATCCCAATCCTTTGCTGCAGCTCCTATTTTCCAATCAATATTAACAATTAACCTACCACCTTCACCAGGTTGGTCATCCAAGAAACATGTAACATACAGCCCAGACTCAGTTGATGTGAACGCAAATTCATCATGTGTTGCGTTCTCCTTGTGGTGAATTATGTTCCCAGAAGGTGACATAACCTGCAAACGTAACAACATCAATAACTAGACTTCCTTTGTATTCGAAAACATACAAGATTATGTACTCTATATTGGTAACATACAGAAAAAATAAGTAAAAACAAACATTAATCAACCATAGAAATGCCATCTTTCGCATCCCTCCCATCCCACAACTTTTCTTCAAAAAATTAAAAGTATTAAATTAAAAAATAGAGTAAATTACTTTTTGAGTCCTTGTGTTTTAGTGGTTTTAACCATTTGAGTCCAAAATCAAAATGTTTAACGCCCTGAGTCCCTAGACACTTTTTTATAACCATTTGAATCCTTTTGAGTCCAATTTTTTTAACAAAATTAGACTCAAACCGTTATAAAATGAACAAAATTGGACTCAAAACGTTATAAAATAAATGGCTAGGGACTCAGGGCTTTAAACTTTTTTATTTTGGACTCAAGTGGTTAAAACCACTAAAACACAAGGGACTCAAAAAGTAATTTACTCTAAAAAATATATACTAAAAAAGAACACACAAACCTTATATATCACCCCTTTATATTAGTGTTACTAACACAGACTTGTAATCAGAACTAACTTAATAAAAATATTATCATCATCAGTGTATAGTAAGAGGGTGTTTGGGGTTGAGTTTTGAAAATAGATTATGCGTTTTGAATAATCAGAATCAGATAATTAACTGTAACAAAACGTGATGTTGAAAGATAGAGTTTGGATTTGATTATGTTGCTTGGTATCACAATAATCAGATAATCAACTATTTAAGTGTTTGGCAAATATATATTAAAAAAATAAACAAGTGAAAAATCTTTTTTTAAACGCAAATAATCAATTTTTGGAAAACCGCGTTTTGTTGCAGTAGGGAGGGGGGGGGGGGGGGGGGGGGCTGCTTTTGGAAAACTGCGTTTTGTAACTTTCTAAACGCAAATAATCATTTTTTTAATTTTTTTACCCAAACACTCAAAACTGATTATTTACGATTTCAAAACTCAATAATCTAAAAATCTCCTTCAAAACTCAACCCCAAACACCCCCTAATTCTTGTTCATCATATAGATAAACCTAACCTAAAACACTAATTCAGTTTCTTGTAATTTTTGTTCAACTAATAAATAATCCAACCTAAAAACATAAATTAACAATTTGCAACTTTCAAGGGGAAATTAACATAAGACATTGAATTTTATATCAAGAAATAGAAAAATTTCTCATCCCTATTCCAAAAAAACTGATGAAATTAAACAAATGTAACCATTTCATGAACTAAAACCACATAATCATAATCAATCACAGAAAAACAACATCATCTACCAATTGAAATCCAAAGATATATAAACATTACCGTAATGGAGACGGTTGGATTAGGACGAATAAGACCTTCAAAGATAACAACGTTATACTCTCCGACAACAACGACATTGTTGTGAATTTCCTCCATCACGCATTTGTTCCCCGATCTAGGTAAAGTTAACCACACAGATTCACCATTTTGAACCAGAATTAACATCAACAACAGCATCGGCAGCAGTAACCTGACTTTTTTCACCATCTTCGCTCTCTGTGTGTGTGTGTGTGTAACGGAAGCTTTGGTTTCCTGTGTTAATCGATCGGTGAGATTGATGATCAAAGACGTTGATTTTCGTTGTGAATGTATGCGTTTTGTTTGGAGGTTTTAGGAATGTAATGTGGGCTGCTGGCTGCATGGTGGAATTGGGGGAATGTAATTTGGAGGTTTTATGATCATATTAATGTGATAAGATATTGTATTTAAAATAAATATCGGGTATGTTTGGTATGGAGCTTTTATTAGCTTTTAAGCTTTTAAAAAGTTCGTACTTAATAAAAAACTTTGTTTGGTTGAATGAGCTTTAAGCTTTTGGTTAAACGCTTCTACTAGTAGCGTTTATAATAAGCTACAAGATTTTAGGGAAAAATGACTATTTTAAGCTCTAGAGATAATGAACTTTTTAATGTACAAACTTTTTAAATTTTTAGTTATGTCCATTTTGATCATTTTATTAGAATCTCAAGCTACTCAGCCAAACATCAAATATATCTAAAAACTACAGCTACTAGCTACTAGCTTTCAACCACCAGCTAATAGCTTCCAACCACCAGCTACCAGTTACTTTTGTCAAACATCCATGTGGTTCAAGCCCCTTTTGGCTAGTGGCTAAACATTTTTATATTTAATTGTTTTTAAAATAAATAAAAAACCAGAAAATTCTAAAAATGTGAAATAAAATCAATAAAACAAAACTTTTTAAAAATCTATAATTGGATTAAATCAAATAAAGTAACACAAAATAATATTAAATAAAACCAGATAAGTATATAGAGTTTTTTTTTTCCAAACTAGTATTGATGAAAAAAGTATTTACTAAAGTGGTGTTCGTTTAAAAATATTTATCAAAATGGTGTTTTTGTCTCCTTTCTCATCTCTTTGAATAAAAACTAAATTACTAGTTCTATTATTTATTTCTATTAACACTCTATTTATTATTATCTTTTAGAAACCCGATAAAACTAAAATAGTAATTTTATTCTCCATTGTATCACCTAATATTGTCTTATCTAATAATTTATATACGATTAACATAATTTACTCAATTTATAATTATATGTAAATTCACTTTAACATATATTTTGTTATTTTTAGTTGTAACAATAAAATTGTTAAGTTAGTTAGTTATAAAAAAGACATCAGACACTAAAATGCTTTAGTATATTTGTTAATATAAGATTACAAAAAAGTAAAAAAAAGTAGGCAATAAAAATAAAATTTGGAGTTCGTTTTTTATGAATTGACAACACTTTAAAGTAGTTTAATTGATAAAAAATACATGATATAATATTTATTTAGTAAAAAATAAAGAAAAACATATTAGCCTAGATAAGAGTGATAAATACTTTTTTATTAAATAATTGAAAATTAAAAAAAAAGATCATTTTTTAAAGATCTGTAGCGAGTAAATTTACGATGTTTGTCTAACTTTTTTATGTTTCTTATTTCATACTGTTTAAAATATAAAAAGATAAGAAGTTGGTAAAACAAAATATAAAGAGTTGGTAAAAGGTAAAAAAAAAAGAAAATCTATAATGTGCTGATTGGAGTAAAACAAAATATTATATTGATTGACTAAAAAAATTGTAACAAAAAAAATAAGAAGCATTAAGTTGGGTTTCAAAAATAATCAAGTATTAATAGAAATAAATAATTGTTATGAATATATTATAGAGTAAATTACAAGTTTTGTCCTTTATGTTTGTCCCAAATTGCAGGCGCTGTCCTTTGTCTTTAAAATTGATGAGTTTTGTCCTTAATGTTTGCAAATCTTGCACGTTATGTCCTTTAGGCCAAACCCAGTTAGATTTTTTGGTTAAAACTGACCATGTGCAAGGCACATGAGGGCATTTTAGTCTTTTTACCTCATTTATTTAATAGTATTTAAAAAATAAAACAAAATAATTAAAAATATTATTATTATTTTAACTATATATATATATAACCTCCATCACCACCACCCTTCACCACCACCAGCACCCTCCACCGCCACCCGCCACCACCCTCCACCGCCACTACCACCCTCCACCTCCACCTCCTCTGCTCATGCCACTTGCATCAAAAACCCCCAAAAATCAAAAACCTAAATACCAAATCAAAAACCCCAAAACCAAAAATATAAAAAACCCCCAACAACAATTGATGATCAAGAGAAAAAAATCCATAGCAGCGGTTTCACTTGAATGGATTGCCAACAAGAATTGGTCGGTTGCCGACCAGAGGTAATTCCTGTGGATTGCCATCACTGTGGATTTCTTTAAACATTTTTGGTAGAAACTGGATAGCAGCAGGCAATTAGTTTGTAGAACATTCCTTGAACACAAACTAAACATTTAGAGTGTTGCTGTTACTATAATCACTTAAATGGTGTTTAAAGGAATCCACCACACAACCACCACCACCACCCTAATCTCAATCAAATCAACCAAAATTAAACAGCTTTTCACCAACACAATACTTAAAATCAAACCAATTTCATATCAAGCTACAAATTCAACAAAAACCATATTAAAGAAAACCCAAATTAAAAAAAAAAACAACCCAAACAGATCTCGCAAAAGTCTTGGTCGGAATCTGAACCGTCGCCGATCAGATACGGCACAATCTTAAATAGATCCGGCCGGTGTAGGCCGATGGGATCCTCCGGCAACCAAAGATGGGCAGTGAGTGGAGCAGCTCCCGGTCGGCACCAGTCGTTCTTTTGGGATGTTCCAGAATCCAGATGCAGAGGTTGAGAGGTTGAAGGTTGATGATTCAGATGCAGAGGTTGAGAGTTTGAAGGTTGATGATTATTGGATTAGCTTTGTGTGAAGGATTAAAGATTAGATCAATGTTTTTGGTGTAGATTGGTAGAGAAGGAAGATTGGTAAAAGAGTACAGATGTGGTTAACGAGAGAGAGAGAGAGAGGAAGTTTAGAGAGAGAAAGACAAGTGGAGGTGAAATGACATTTCTACCCTCATGTGCCCTACACATTCCTTCATTTAACTGAAAAATCTAACTGGGTTTGGCCTAAAGGACATAACGTGCAAGATTTGCAAACATTAAGGACAAAACTCATCAATTTTAAAGACAAAGGACAGCGCCTGCAATTTGTGACAAACATAAAGGACAAAACTTGTAATTTACTCAATATTATATTATGGTTATCAACCCTTTAAATAGAGTGACTTGTTCTCCAAGACTTCCTATCCTATATATATATATATATATATATATATATATAGGGTAAGGTTCATGCGAGAACCACCCTTATTGCGATAACCGCGAGAACCAATGTGAACACAAAATAAAATCTAAAAAAAATCAAAAAGCACTAAAAAATTTAATATTTTTTTTAAAAAAAATCGCTATATTTAGTTAGCAAAAAAAAAAAAACTTTTTTTTTCGAGTAACAGTTATCCATGCACATGTGCATATGTATCATTACTTCGACAAATTCCGTAATACGTTATCAGTAATAGACAGTTGCACTTTAATTTACAATACCATCGGTAATACACTACTTTTTACATTACCAATATTCAAAATGCACATGTGCATCATTATGTATAAACATGACATAACGTGTTTTGTATAAAAAGTTTGTGATTTTGAATGGAGAAGTAGGCTCATATACATGTTTTTTGGTTAGTTATATCTAGTGGTTGATGGTTTGGTTATAGTTGTCAATTTATGATGTAATATGTTGATTGGATGGTATAAATGGTGTTGATATACATGTAATAAAGTGAAAATATTGTTAATGGTATTGTATTATGGATGGTAGGAGGTAATGGTATTGTATTATGGATGGTAGAAGGTAATGGTAGTGTATTATGGATAGTATGATAGATGAAAGGGAAAGTGTATTCAAAGTAGTGTACCAAAACACCTTATTTCATGTTGATACATATAGATGCACATGTGCATTTCTAATATTTGTAATGTAAAAAGTAGTGTATTACATATGGTAGTGTAAATGAAAGTGCAATTGTCTAATATTTGTAATGAATTACGGAATTTGTCAAAGAAATGACAAAAAATGCACATGTGCATGTTTGTGTGTTATGGATTGAATGATATATGAAAGAGAAAGTAGTGTACCTACACACCTTATTTCATGTTGATACATATAGATGCACATGTGCATTTCTAATATTGTTAACGTAAAAAGTAGTGTATTACACGTGGTAATGTAAATGAAAGTGCAATTGTCTAATATTTGTAATGAAATACGGAATTTGTCAAAGAAATGATACAAATGCACATGTGCATGGATAACTGTTACTCGAAAAAAATGAAATTTTTTTTAATAAACAAAATATAGCGATTTTTCCAAAAAAAAATTTGGCGTTTTTAGATTTTTTTAGGTATTACTGTTTGTGTTCACACTGGTTCTCGCGGTTCTCGCAATAAAGGGTGGTTCCTAACGGATCCTTCTCCTATATATATATATATATAGGGAGGGGCTCATGCGAGAACTCCATTTATTGCGAGAACCGCGAGAACCAATGTGAACACAACATAAAATAGCTAAAAAACCTAAAAAAAAACCTAACCCCCCCCCCCCCAAGCTAAATGCTAAAAACTAAAACCCAAAAAAAAAACCTAAAAAAAAACCTACCCCCCCCCCCAAAAAAAAAAACCTAAACCCCCCTCCCCCCCCAAGCTAAAATGCTAAAAACTAAACCCCCAAAAAACCTAAAAAAATCTTTAAAAAATCTAAAAAATAAAAAAAATCTAATTTTTTTTTTTTTTATGCTCAAATCGCTACTTTTAGTGCCCAAAAAAACATTTTTTTTTTAAATTAATTTTTTTTTTTGCTTCGAAAAGTAGCGATTTCTATATAAAAAACATTAAAAAAAATTTGTGTGATTTTTAGCTATTTTTAGGCATTTTTGGTTGTGTTCACATTGGTTCTCGCGGTTCTCACAATAAGAGGTGGTTCTCGCATGATCTTCTCCCTATATATATATATATATATAGTGGAGGGTTCAAATGAGAAGAATTTTTTTGTAAGAATAAAAAAGAACAAACTTCAACCAATAATAATGCTTCATTTTACTTCATTTAATTTTTGTATTTAATATGGGTGTAAGGGTATTTTGGTAAAATTAGATAGATCATTAATTCTTAGTCTTCCTTTTTAATAGCTCACTAAATTAAATTTGTAACTTATTTAAAAAAATATATATATTTTCAAAGAAGAAAAAAATTAATTTAAAGTGTAGGATAAATTATGAGGTGTGTAGGATGAATTACGAGTTGTGTAGGATAAATTTCAGTATGTGTAGGATAAATTTCAAAAACGTGTAGGATAAATTTTGATGTATCTAGGCAAAAATTTTAGTGTGTAGGATGATACTCTTTATGACTAATTAATTAGTCAAAAATAATAATAAATGAGATGAGAGAAAAACTATTTAATGTTTTACAATTGTACCATTTATTCTTTTTCTTCTCAATTTAATTTTCTTCTCAAATGAGCCTCCCCATATATATATATATATATATTCATTGTATTCTAATGTAAACAACACACTTGATTAATGAAATATCTGATTCATTCTCCCTGTTAGTTTTCTTCTTTTTCTCTTATCGATTGCTATCAGGCTAGTTTCACAACATGTTATCAACACGAGTTCGCTCGTTACTCTTTGTTTTTGTTCACTTTGAATCCATTGTCTAAAATCTAAATCGCCTACTGCGTTTACGAAGTAATGGAATAAGATAACCATCGCAAGTCCGCTACTGTTGTAGCCACGATGTCTTAACCACTGTGGAGTCATAAGTGTTGATCAGTTCTGTTTAAACATGATGGAAAACATAAAAGGAATAATACCTGATACAGCAGACATGCTAGCAGAGACTGCAGTCAAAGAAGCAGCCACTGAGTTTGACAAGATTGTTAGCTTAATCTGATTCCCCTTTAGGATGTATGTTCTTGATGGTAGTACCAAGTTCTTTAGGGTTGAAGAACTCGTAGTAATGGAGAGAGAGGAGGGGCGATTTTGAGTGTGATGTTATTAGTGTCTTACTCTAATCCCTCTATAGTAATCTCCTTATATGCACCCAATGGGAAACCCAATTAGTTAATAAAGGTAATTTGGCCCATCAACAATTACCAACGAATTTATTATTGGTTTTAATATATTTTGATCCTTGTGGATTCGTGTCTGGATCGAATTCGTAACACCGATGACTGCGATGATCACGTATCACGTGCGGAATCCGACACAAGAACGTAAATCCAATGTTGTTTCTATTGATGATGTAACAATGTACAATACCTTGAAACAGTATGCCTTGAATTCTCTCTCAAATGGCAAAAGTTCTTAAATGTTCAACACTAATGTCCTATATATAGCCTATGTCCATCCTCACCAACTAGCATGTCCATTCGTGAGGATGGACTTTCATGAGGATGGACTATAAATCACGACTGGACATTATTTAACATGTAATAACAGTTCTAAACCATGTCTTGAACATTTCTCAGCTATGATACGTGATTGACGAAAGTGATAGACATACTGCATTCACAGACTCCCCCTTGGATATTGCTGCAGTCAATCTCGTAGCTTTATCACTTATCTCTGAGTCTTCTAGAAGCTTTGACATCTTCAGTACCACAAACTCCCTCTTGCTTTAACAAACTCCTCTTAAATCTTCTTCCTGCTTCAGCAGCTCATCCTTTTGTCAGATTCTCTCTCCAGGCTCCCCCTTTCTTTAAGCTTCCGTCTTTTCAGGATCGTCACCTGGTTCTAACGATGCAAGCTCCCCCTTGCTTCGAGCTTTTCTCCAGACTCCCCTTTAGACTCAGCTATCAGGATCTTAATCTGTCTTTCAAAAATTTGACAATTAAGCTTATTATATCCCAGTATCGAAACCTGGCACTATGAAAACCTTTTGACAGTTTTAAAACTCCAGGATTTCATACTGGCTTTCTCCCCATATCAAATAACTCTATAAATTTGACAATGAAAAAAATCCTAAACCCTCTCAGTTAATCATCCAAGTCCAAATTAATGACCTTGGAGAATTCACAAACTGTTTTTAATTTTTCATTTAAAACCTCAAGTTACAAATTAATGAACTTGTTTATTTTCAGAAACATGTTCAGCATACTAAGATTTTGAAACTCAGCTTTCCAGCATCAGTTGTCGAAACTAAAATAGAAACAATTTTTTTTTATTTTACAAAGTTTATGCTAAAACTCTCTGAAAATTTTTTGTAAGAAATGCAGTAAACAAATATTTACAGACATATTTTTGTTTGAGTTCGCGTTAGAGGATCATATCAGTTTATGACAAATCACTAGCATCGTTGACCTTTTTAGACTTTAAGCTCTAAACGATTCACTTAGATTGTTAGTATACTGATCCACTTAAATTTTCACACAAACTTCAATTGATTTCATGATACGATATTTAGTGTTTTAAGAACTTAACTTATTCATGTATCCCACCTCAGAATATACTCCCGCATCAAGATTCTCTGGATTCAGTCTTACAGGTGAATATACTATATTGATATTTGTTCTCTAAGTAGCGCGAGGCCTTGAGAGCTCAGGTTAGAACTTTTGTTCAGTCAGAGAGATGAAGGCTCTACTTAAATGTGTGTCCCACTTAGGGATCTTCTTTACAACTGCACTTGATTTATATATTTCGATATTTTCTCAATTTTTATGCAGAGGGAAAGCTTTAAGCACAAAAGCATTATACGAGGTCTAGGCCATTGCTGACGCAAAATCAGAAGACCAAGTATAATACCCCAGATATCAATAAGTATAAAGACCTAATATCTCAGAATCAGGCAAACTGTTAAACGAAATTTCGGAGTACTAAGTCCATATATCCGAGAGATGTTCCTCACGAGATAAGTAAGCTATTGATATTTAGGTTTATATCTCAAAATCAATTTACTGAATGTGTAAAAACCTACTGACATATCATCAATGAGACCGTTTATCACATTTGACTTTCTATTTCTTTAGCATGCTCTGATTGTCTACTGATGTACTATCATTTCCTCTTTTTACACAAAAACTCATTTTCATTTTTTTATGTTTTTGGCATTTTCAAATTTTCAAATGTTTTTGTATTTTCAAAATTTTTACTCACCCTAAAATCCAAAACATTTAAAGAAAATTTGATAACTGATGTAGACAACTTTATCTCCCATCCATTTTCTACAATAACATGCTCTGTTTTGCATAGAGTACCCTTATGATTTACAACACATTGATTTTTAACAATGTTAAAACCAATTTCAACCATTTGTGAAATTAATCATGTTTGTTCAGCCGTGAGGGTTTCGGCATATTCAATCAACATATTTTTTTTCAAATTTTTTTATTTTTAACAAAAACTAAAAACATATTTTTTCATTTTTCAAATTTTTCTATTTTATGGTTTTTTTATTTATATTTTATTTATGTACAAAAACAAACAAACTCTCTGTTTTTCATTCTCAGGGATCTGCCGCCTCCCGTGCCAGGCTCCTCCCCTCTTCAGGTTGACATTCAGCTTCCTTTTGGAGCACCTGCACATTCAAACAATTCAATTATTTGAATAAAACAACCCAAGCCTGCTTTGACTCAGGTAGCTGAACATATATTTTTCCAGGCAAGACTGGAAAATTTCGTTCATTTTTCTCAAAAAACATTTTCTTTAGTTTCCTCATTTTCAGAAGTCTTTTGTTTCTTGACCGCCCACATTTGACATTTTAAAACATTCATTTGATAAAATATTGATTCATTTTGAATGTTTTGTTTTGATAAATCAACTTTTGGTTTCCAAAACTGGTTTGGTTTTTTCAAATCAGCCGTTGATTTCTAAATTTGTTTAGTCTTAAATCTGGGTGTCACTGGTTTCCAAGTTTGTTCTGATTCAACCTTGGATATTTTTGGCTTCCAAGTTTGTTTTGATTCAAAGTAAAAATATAACAAACAATTTAAAAAAATACAACAATTTTAATGTATTTTTTATTATATTTAAAGAAAATATAACACTTTTAATTATATTTATAAAAAATATAATATTTTTTAATTAACCTTTTTATCCTATTTAAAAAATATAACAATTTTGAATGTATTTTTTGTTTACAATTTTATAATAATTTAACATTTAACAAAAATAAAATTTTTTAACCAACAAAATATAACGTTTATAATTCTTTTTAAAAATATATAACAACGTCATCCATATCAGGCTAATAATATAACAACTATTTTAAAAAATATAACAATTTTTAATGTATTTTTTATAATATTTTAAAAAATATAACAATTTTAATTAATTTTATAAAATATAATATTTTTTAATTAATTTTTTATCCTATTTAAAAAATATAACAATTTCTTATGTATTTTTATTAACAATTTTATAATAATTTTTTAACAGAAAAAATATAACATTTAACAAAAATATATATCTTTCGTACCTGATCAGTTTTGTACGAAACTTCAGGGTAAGCGGGTTGCTCGTCACCCAATGACTCTTGCGCGTAAGAAGGCTCACAAACGTCTTCTTATACTCCCGAGGCACCAATAACGAAAAAGTTTTTGCCATATTCTTCCTGTCCGTACGAGACACCGTAACCGACTTCATAATACGGAGACCCATAACCATGATCATAGCTAGGCACGACTAACTGAAAAAAAAACAACGGTTAAATCATAACGACACATCTAAAAGCCTTCATAATAATAAGTAAATTTATTTTTACCTCGTTCAGATCTAGTAACAACGGATGGCGGGGCACAACAAACTAACAAAAAACCAACGTGTAAAAGGTAATGGTAAGTTTATCGCCGAATAGAAAAAAGTAAATAAATACTTACCTCGTTGAGGTATGTCAACAACGATTCATTATGATGGGGACGAAAGCCGGACACGACCTCCTCCACGTGATCATCATTTCCTCTCCCATCGTAAGAATCAGGGACAACAGACCCCCCTAATACAAACGGTGTACTAAGTATTTCATAAAAAAACAGAACAAGTTAAAAAAAAATGCTATACCACACTGCTTTCCGGAATAAACGTGCTCTTGTTTGTGTCGGACGACTCGCCGAAAATGTGGTTGAACCAAGACATGTTGTTAGTGAATGTTAATAAAAAACGAAGACGATATACTACCTTCGTCTTCTTCATCGCTTAAATAAGGGAAGCAGAATGCAATTTCATAATTTAATACGGGTTGTATAGGCCTATATGACTCGTATAGGGCCGACGTCAATCACTTTCTGTCACTTTTGAGTGACAGAAAGCAACCTCGTACTTTAATACGGATCGTATAGGCCTATACGATCCGTATTGGGGTTGCATGTGAACCCTAGCTGTCAGCTTTGAAGGACAACATAGTACTAATACGCATCGTATAGGCCTATACGATACGTATTACTCCACATGATGGGGACATTGTCAGCTTTTGACTGACCTTGAAGTTTAAATTTCACCTAATACGCATCGTATAGGCCTATACGATGCATATTGAAGATGTCGATTTAATTTTCCAAGATATGCAAAGAATACTACCCTTTAAAATCACTATTTTCAATACATACAAACATAAGATTGTTATGTGTCGGGGGGCATAGTTGTCATTGGTGGTTGGCCAAAAGTGGCGGCCAGCCAGCTTTGCTTTTTTTTTTCTTTTTTTATAAAATAGTTATTTATAGGTCCTACCAAATAACGATTTTATCCCCTATTTAAAATTACAATGTTGCCCCCGGTTATAAATTAAATTTATGCTTTAACCCCAGCTTAAATTTATGATTTTGCCTTGGTTAAAAAAATTATACTTTCGCCCGCAGCTACAATCATGCCAAATTACAATTTGGTTCTCAAATTAAAATTACAATTTTGCCCCCTGCTAAAAAATATCGATTTTGCCCTCAGTAAAAATATTACGATTTTGCCCGCAATTCAAAATAAAAAAAGGGGTTTTGCCCTCGGTTCAAAATATTATTTTACATCCATTTTAAAATTACGATTTTACCCAAGCTAAAAATTACAATGTTGCCATAGTTTTTTTGGGCATAACTATGGTAGTGTTTTATTTTACTTTGTTTACTCAACCAAACAGCTGCCTAGCACTCGCTAATTGGTCCTGACAAATTATTGTTTTGCCCCCAACTCTAAATTACACGCTTGCCATCGTTTTACTTATTTTTTTTATCATAACTATGATAGTGTTTTTCTTTATTTGGTTAACTCGGTGCATCTTTTTTTATATCGTAATATAAGTAGTATGTATAATTAACCGAAATAAATGCGTACATGTTATTAAACTAAAAAATATTTGGTTTAGCGCCCCGCAACGCGGGCGGCGCATAACTCTAGTTCACTAAAAAATATTTGGTTTAGCGCCCCGCAACGCGGGCGGCGCATAACTCTAGTTCACTACAATACCATATATGTCCAACAACAGAAAAAGAGTTAAATGCCCGGATAGTCCCTGTGGTTTGTCCTTTTTTCACCTTTAGTCCCTAACTTTCTAAAATTACAGCTATAGTCCCCAACTTTTCAACTTTCGTTCCCGTATAGTCCCTGTGCCTAACATCAGTTAGTTTTTTCAATTAAGAGGATGTGAAATGACTAAATTGCCCCTGAAAAATAAAAAAAATAAAAAATAAAGATCACCCACCCTCATCTTCTTCCTCCCCTCTCTTCAAAATCCACCATCACCGGAGAAAACTGACACTTCGTTATAAATTAATATATCGTTTATTACTTGGCAAATGTGGACTGCAAAGCTGGTGATCGCAGCTTTTGATTTAAAATTATTAATACCCAAAAGACGATCTTTTACCGGAGATGTGAAGGAATTCCGTTCAACCAAAACACTTCGATATTCAGTGCAAACTCTTTTTGGTGATAAGAGGATGCTACTCTTACCTAAAAAATATGTACTTGAACACATTAGCTCACAAAATCAAATCTACAAAATGTTAAATTTTGAAGTATAAAAAACCCTTTACCTGGTGAGCTGTCATGCTTCTGCAATGAAGGGACAGGTGGAAACCCACCACAAGACATGATAGTTTGCAGTCCAATTGCATCCAAAGACGGCATGGGGTTCGCCAACAGCCCACGACGGTTAATTTCAGAAGAAAGCGCTGGTCTCACAACTGATTTTTCTGAAAATCCCGACCACCAATTCTCTAATCTGAGCTTGTTTAAAGTGAAGTGTGTTTATTGTGTGATTTTTGTTGAAATTGAAGGATGTGTGAATATGATTATGTGATCAAGTCTCTGATCAATTTGATTAGGGTTTTAGAGGAAGATGGGAAGAGGGATCAGGTCTGATCAGTTTGGGGACTATATGGTAGTGGGTTTTAGAGAGAGAGAGAGAGTGGAGGAAGAAGATGATGGTGGGCTATCATTATTGTGACACCTGTGTCACTTCAACCATCATACAAATACCAAACCAATGAAATATTGTATTTCATACTTGGGATTTGTATAAATATGTGTTTCATTTGCACATATCAATTCTTGTTCGATTTCGAGCTTTAAATCGCTTTCTAGAATGTTATATGCGATCTGATGTGTAAATATAACTAGTTTAATGCAACAAACGCTCTGGAACAGTGACATAGGCTTAACATACATTAAATAACCCTCACATAACTTAGAAATAAGTTTTGAAGGCTTTGGTATGGCAAAAACAAGTTTATTCGCTCACAAGGACTAATTGCATCAACTTGCAAAAGTCTGCCATTTCGTAAGGCAACGTATAGTTCGGAACATGATCATAAGCTAAACATACCATAAATAACCTAAACATAGCTTAGAAATAAGCTTTGAGTGGCTCGGTGTGCGAAAATATGCTTATTTGATCTTACAGGGACTAAAAGTGTCAAAAACGACGTAAGTTTGCATTTTCGCGCATATCTTACGTTCTGACCACATCTGGACATCCAAAATTTTTGTACACACTAAAATATTTTTATTTTAGTGATCGGCATGCAAAAATACCATTCATCGCTTAATTTGGATCGTTTTCATGTCCGTTTGAGTTTCGTCGTAATTAGACGAATAACGCGACTGTACGACCAAACGAGCCGACATCCGAGAGTTTTCCGAGCACATTTTGAGTCCTCTAAACTTTAATGACCTTGTAGAGCCTTGAAAATGGCTTAACGGGTGTTAAAAGTGCAAGAAATGGGCTTAATCAAGTGCAGGGACCTGAACTGTCAACATTGAAACTGTTGCTGATCTGTGAGGGCCAGGCGGGCCGCGTAAGGTCTCCCCCTACCTTTACGTGTGTCACACCCCAACCAATGGTGGAATCATCGGGGCATGGCACTGAGCAAAACAGATTGTCCAGAAGTTTCCATAACAATTATCATTACCATTCAATTTAAAGTAACATGTCCCATACCATGTCTCAAACAACAAACCAATTATTACAGATGAAATCTAGGCAAATAATTCCGTTTCGACAACTCAGATTTATACATAGATAGTTTATTTATTGGTTTCTAGGACCTCTTTTCCTAGCTTCGATTTCATCACTGAGGAGAGAGCATCCTAGACCTTTCCTAGCCTCGATTTCACAGTGAGCTAGGCATACAAACAACCTAAGCACCTGTCACATACGTTAAAATAAAGTCAATACATAAAATGTAAAGGTGAGCATACAAGTTTGATAATAGCATATAGAGTTCGAATTCGTTTATGCATAACCAGCACGTACACACAGTGAAATGAAGCACGTTAGTTATCGACATAGATCCATCGATACCAATGACTACGAGTTAACTGCCCGGGGTAGTTTGCAATACATGATTACCACCGTAATCCATGCAAGTAATTGTCCTTAACAACCCCCGTGTGAATGGGTGCTGAGTCCAAACTATAGTACTATCGTTGCTAAGGCAGGTAGACAACATTCCATGTGTAAACATAACAAACAAGCATTCATGAGCCACGTATAACATGCATTAACGGTTAGCATTCAAATAGTATTGAGTAGTGTGTTTGATGTGATTTGAATAGTTGTAACGTATGTAACACCCAAAAGTGCATAAAGCAAAAAGGGATCGAGTATACTCACAGCGGTTGATGGATTGAAGGGAGCGCTTAGCGAGTAGGGTTAGCCTGAATAGTTTGATAGCATAACGATAAGTGACGCGAAAAAGGTACAAAGTGTAATTGGGTCGGATAGCAGTTCGGTCGGATGGTAATCCGATCGGACGGCTAATCGTGCGGATAACAATACGTTCGGATGGTCATCCGGTCGGATGGTAGTCCGGTCGGATGACTATTCGAGTGGATTGTTTCTTCCTATAAGATGAAAGTGTTTGTGTACGATGGCTTGTCCTTTGAAGTTTTCGTTGTAGCATTTTAAAAACATTGAAGTATCTCTATCCTTCTAGTCGGTCGATCGGACAGTCAGTCGTGCGGACAACAATCCATTCGGACGGTCATTCGGTCGGACGGCGACCTTAGTGATGAGGTTACTTACTTAGTGGAAACAATTCATAGCAGGAGTGTCACTCGGTAGGATGTCCATTCGACCGGGTGGCAATCCTGTTGATGAACATGTCGAAAATTGTTTAAGTCTTTAAAGTCTTAGTATCTCATGATCCGAAGAGTAATCCGGTCGGATGGTAGTTCGATTGTGATTCGAGTTCGATGTCGATTGAGTTCGATTGCATTTCGAGTTCGATTTCGATTCCACACATAACATAAATGAACATGCACAAGTAACACGTAAGGCACACACACACGTATAACAATAATTAAAACACGTAGTTCGAGTTGCAATTCGATTCGATGTCGATTGGACTAGCATAGTCTGATTATCATTTTGTTAACTTTATCGCATTGTTACTTCCTATAGTTCACAGTCGTAAGTCGATTGAATAGCGATTAACATACGTCGATTTATTGTAATTATTGACACTTACTCCACATAATACAGCTAGATTAAACCCATAAAAGAAATTCTCTACAAGTCAAGTTGCGCGAAATCAGTCGTTAACTTTGACCTTGTATTGACTTTGACTTCTCGAAAACACGGGGTGTTACAGCCTCCCCTTGTTTAGGGAATTTCGTCCCGAAATTAAGCTGAAGGTTGTACAACACCGTGAATCACGTGGAGAACTTTCTCTTTCTAGACTTTCTCCTTAAACAACTGCGGGTACTTCGCCTTCATGTCGCTTTCGAGTTCCCAAGTGAACTCTGCGCCTCGTTTGCCTTCCCATCGGACTTTCACAATAGGAATGCGAGAGCGCCTGAGCTGCTTGGTTTGGCGATCCATGATTTCGACAGGCTTCTCCATGAAGTGTAATGTTTCGTTCACTTGCAGGCCATCGAGAGGTACGATTAGATCATGCTCAGCCAGACACTTTCGGAGGTTCGAAACGTGGAAAGTCGGGTGGATGTTACTAAGTTCCTCCGGTAGTTCGAGTCTGTAGGCGACTTTTCCGATCCTTTCCAGAATCTTAAAAGGTCCAACATATCGAGGCGCGAGCTTTCCTTTCTTGTCGAATCAGACTACACCCTTCCAAGGTGATACCTTTAGGAGTACGTAGTCACCAACGTCAAATTCAAGGGGCTTGCGTCGTCTATCGGCATAACTTTTCTGTCTATTCCGAGCTTTAACCAGGTTGTCTCGAATTTGGAAAATTCTGTCTGTCGTTTCTTGTAGTAGCTCAGGACCGGTTAATTGCGAATGACCGATCTCGTGCCACACAATGGGCGATCGACATCTTCTTCCGTATAAAGCCTCGAATGGTGTCATTTGAATGCTTGCATGATAGCTGTTGTTATACGAGAATTCGACTAAGGCAGATATTTGTCCCAATTACCACCGAAGTCTATAACACACGAACGGAGCATGTCTTCAAGAGTGCGAATCGTTCTCTCAGTCTGACCGTCGGTTTGAGGGTGGAATGCGGTACTTAGATTTAACGATGTACCGAGTGCCGTTTGAAATGTTTCCCATAGTCGCGAGGTAAACCGAGCATCACGATCAGAGATGATGTCGCGAGGCATACCATGATTACAAATGATCTCGTCGGTGTAGATTCGGGCTAATCGTTCTACCTTGTAGTCTTCCCGTATTGGCAAAAAGTGAGCTGATTTAGTCAATCGGTCAACCACAACCCAAATGCTGTCGTGACCTGATGACGTGTGTGGTAGCTTTGTTATAAAGTCCATAGCTATACTCTCCCACTTCTACATAGGGATCGGTGGTTGCTCGAGTAAGCCAGAGGGTCTTTGATGTTCAGCCTTGACTCTTGCACATGTCAGGCATTTTCCAACATAAAGGGCAATATCCCTTTTCATGCCGGGCCACCAGTACTTGTAGCGAAGATCCTGGTACATTTTGTCGGCACCGGGATGAATAGAATACCAGGATTTGTGGGCTTCGTCCATCAAGATTTTTCGCAAATTGGTCCGTTTAGGGATCCAAATTTGGTCCAAAAAGTGGAATATCGCATTCGATTTGTTCACAAGTTGGGCTCCATCATGGTAGATTCTTTCGTTCTTCAGTGTGCGTTCATTAAAACATGCATGTTGGGCTTCGCGAATGAGGGTTTCGAGATCGTGTTGGGCTTGGACATTACGAGTGCTAAGCAGATAACTCCGTCTGCAAAGTGCGTCGGCAACAACATTTGCTTTGCCTGGGTGATAACGAATCTCACAGTCGTAATCGTTGAGAAGTTCCACCCATCGGCGTTGACGCATATTAAGTTCCTTATGATTAAAGATATGTTGTAGGCTCCTATGATCGGTGAAGATCGTACACTTGGTACCATACAGGTAGTGTCGCCAAATCTTTAACCCAAAAACAACTGCGCCTAGCTCGAGATCATGGGTTGTATAGTTCTTCTCATGGATTTTGAGCTGACGAGATGCGTACGCTATAACCTTGTCCCGCTGCATAAGGACACAACCAAGACCAAGGTTCGAAGCATCACAATAGACAATGAAATCCTCGTTTCCATCGGGCAACGTGAGAACAGGAGCATTGCAAAGCTTATGCTTGAGGGTTCGAAAGACAGACTCTTGTTCAGTTCCCCAAACAAAAGGCTTGTCTTTATGCGTAAGAGCGGTAAGTGGTACAACGATCTTTGAGAATCCTTCAATAAATCGTCGATAGTAGCCTGCTAGTCCGAGAAAAGAACGAACTTTAGACGGGTTCTTAGGCGTAATCCAACTCTTAACAGCTTCAATCTTCGCGGGATCAACGTGAATACCTTGACTATTAACAATGTGACCCAGAAACTGAACTTCCTCCAACCAGAATTCACACTTGGAGAACTTGGCATAGAGTTGGTTCCCCTGGAGTAGCTCGAGAACCAAACGTAGATGTTGCGCGTGTTCGGCTTTCGATTTGGAATAGATCAAGACATCTTCGATGAACACGATGACGAAACGGTCGAGATATGGTTTACACACGCGATTCATCAGATCCATAAAAACTGCAGGTGCGTTGGTTAAACCAAAAGGCATAACAACGAATTCGTAGTGGCCGTATCGAGTGCGAAACGCAGTTTTGGGTATATCCTCCTCTTGAATACGTAGTTGGTGATAGCCTGAACGTAGATCGATCTTCGAGAAACACGTAGCACCTTGTAGCTGATCAAACAAATCGTCGATGCGGGGTAGAGGTAAACGGTTCTTGATAGTTAGCTTTTTCAACTCCCGATAGTCGATGCACATCCTGAACGACCCATCCTTCTTTTTGACGAAAAGGACTGGCGCGCCCCAAGGAGAGGTGCTCGGGCGAATGAAGCCTTTCTCAAGTAATTCCTGGAGTTGATTTGAGAGTTCGCGCATTTCGGACGGCGCGAGTCGGTAGGGAGCTTTGGCAATAGGGTTGGCTCCTGGAATGAGGTCGATACGAAAGTCAATATCATGACTTGGCGGTAGTCCGGGAAGATCCTCTGGAAAAACATTAGGAAATTCTCGAACCACAGGAACGTCTTTTACTTCCTTCTTTTCTTTCTTTTCCTTCTCCGCTACTACAATGTTAGCCAAGAAAGCCCTGTATTCCTTGCGGAGATACTTGCTAGCCTGCACACATGACATGAGCTTGAGACCTTTCGAAGTAGTATCACCGTAAACACACAATAAATCATCGTTCGCGAGCGAGAATCGAATCATCTTGACGAAGCACACAACTTCAGCATGGTTTTCGCGGAGAAAGTCCATGCCTACTATGACATCAAAACTTCCGAGTTGCATCGAAATAAGGTCGATTGGAAAGATGTGATTGTTGAGCTCAAGAGTACAATCACGAAGAATAGAATTTACGGCGACGGTTCTTCCGGTAGCGACTTCAACATCGAATGTCGAGGAGAGTTGGGAGCATTTACGACTAAGGAGTTTCTCGAATTCGAACGACACAAAGCAATTATCGGCTTCAGTATCAAATAAACACGAAGCATAAATACCATTCACAAGGAACGTACCATTGACCACGTTGTTGTTGGCTTGGGCTTGACGCACATTGATGTTGAAAGTTCTTGCGCGTGCTGCTTGTTGTTGTTGATGTTGCTGCTGCTGTTGAGGCTGCTGCTGCTGCTGGGGCTCTTGCTTCAAAACCCTGTTTGGGCACACGTTGGCGAAATGGTTAGGATCGCCACATGCGAAGCAGGCTCTGGCATTGACCGCGGGTGCCGGAGGAGCTTGTTGACCCTGAGGGGCAGTGAGCAGAGCTTGATGAGCAGGAGCTTGTCGGATACGGCAGTTGGTAGTGAAATGGCCGTACATGTTGCAATGAGCACAGAATCGGCAAGCAATGGCAGTTGGGTGATGGTAGGTACAAGTAGGGCAGAGCGGGTGTGGCCCAGTGTATGCACGCTTTGCAGGAGGTGCACTTGCCACAGGCGCCGCTACTTGACGCTGTTGGGCTGGTACAGCTTGAATTGGTGCAGCAGTGATCGCACAGTTCTTGTTGCTGGAGCTGTTCTTTCTCTTGTTCTTCCTCGTGTTGCTCGATGAGGTGGTGGTTTCAGCAGTTGGTGCGACGGTGGTAGCTTGATGCAGGTTCTTCGAAGTTTTATCCCAGACACCAGCCTTGACCCGCTTGTCGTTGATTTCGGCGGCCAGTAGATAAGTTTCTTCGATCGTCGTAGTCTTAGCCGCTTGCACGAAATCAGCAACACAGTCAGGCAGGGCTCGGATATACTTCTTGATTGCCATATCTGGAGTCTTGACCTGATCGGGACAAATGATGCTGAGTTGTTTGAAGCGAGCAGTGAGTGCAGCATTTTCACCATCCTTTTGTTGTATGTGCCAAAATTTATCCTCTAGCTTCTGACGTTCATGAGGAGGGCAGAATTCTTCCAGCATGACTTCCTTGAGCTCGTCCCACGACAGACCGTAGGCTGCATCGTTCCCTCGCTTGTTCCTCTTGGCCGTCCACCAGTCTAGTGCATGGGACTGGAAAACGCCGGTAGCATTCAGAGTTCGGAGGTCATCGGGGCAACCACTCTGCCGTAGAGTGACCTCAATGGAATCAAACCATTGGAATAGTGCAGTAGGACCTCCCTCGCCAGTGAATTCTTTTGGCCCACACGACTTGAATTGCTTGAAATTGAAGGCCTTTGCGGTTGCTTTAGGAGCTTCGGTTCTCGACTCCTCAGATGACTTGCTGGCATTCTCGTAAACATCACTGACGGCCTTTGCTACACTTTTAGCGATGATGGTAGTAAGACGTCTGTCTCTCTTTTCTTGACGAGAAAGTGAGGAATGACGGGATCCAGATGACATTGTCTGCAACAGACATCATTACGAGACTCAACACTTTGTATTCGAATCTCACCTCACGCGTCTACTACTTACTAAAGCTTAGGAACACGCAATGTAACATGTATCACATAACCACATAGGCACAAAATCACAGATCCATATAAACACAGAAGCACATAAGCACATAGGGCACAAAATCACAGAAGTACCTAACCATGTAGTCATATGAGGTAGTCAGAATACAGAAACCTATCATTTACAGTTCGCGAGCGTTCGAATATAGCGGTCGTGTTTGATATATCGAGTCGTGTAGTATAAGCGTATAACATAGCATGAGATCGGCCATAATTCAACGACTTGTTAACGTTTTGAGATAGAAACGTAGTGCGAGTCGTACGTGTCGATCGAAGTGAAAGCAAAAATCGAGTAAATCTCCAAAATTTAAACACATAAACAGGTAAACACATGTATAAGCACATAAAATCGACGAATCATCAGAGTCGGCAGTTGCTGGCTCAGAATCAAAACACATAAAATTCGAGATGTAGATCGTCTGCGGCTAGTAGACTTCGACTAACCAAAGTGATTCAACCATTCGCAAGGATCCATTGTGCACATTTGACTCCTAGGACTATGCCTTTGCCTCGATTCTTGGGCGTTGGCACACATCCCGTTAGTCATACTGTGACTTCGGGTCGTTGGAGTCCGTTGAGACTTTGGTGAGAGTTAGTAAAATGAGCAGAACAAGTCGTCAAGGTTAGGGTCTCACCCCTAGCTTAACAACTTCGTCCCTGTTTTAATAAAATAGAGGAGATTATTCATCAAAATACGGATTCCACTCCTAATTTGGCATAATTCTCCCCGTTTGTAGACAAAAATGCGGGTTGATTAAGCAACTTTAGTCGAGAGTTTGCGGTTTTCACACCTATTCTCGGCTTAGTTACTCTTTCATAGTTGAAAATTCGAGTGCAGTGATAGTGTAGCGAGAATAGTGAGGAATAGTAGTAAACTTATGCGTATCCCTAACGATCATGCATAAGTCGGTCTGTTGGTTCCTAACTATAGACTAGGTTTCTAAGACATCGACCCGGACTAGGTCGTGTCTCGCCTAATTCCCTATAGTTATGGCTCTGATACCAATCTGTCACACCCCAACCGATGGCGGAATCATCGGGGCATGGCACTGAGCGAAACCGATTGTCCAGAAGTTTCCATAACAATTATCATTACCATTCAATTTAAAGTAACATGTCCCATACCATGTCTCAAACAGCAAACCAATTATTACAGATGAAATCTAGGCAAATAATTCCGTTCCGACAACTCAGATTTATACATAGATAGTTTATTTATTGGTTTATAGGACCTCTTTTCCTAGCTTCAATTTCATCACTGAGCAGAGAGCATCCTAGACCTTTCCTAGCCTCGATTTCACAGTGAGCTAGGCATACAAACAACCTAAGCACCTGTCACATACGTTAAAATAAAGTCAATACATAAAATGTAAAGGTGAGCATACAAGTTTGATAATAGCATATAGAGTTCGAATTCGTTTACGCATAACCAGCACGTACACGCAGTGAAATGAAGCACGTTAGTTATCGACATAGATCCATCGATACCAATGACTACGAGTTGACTGCCCGGGGCAGTTCGCAATACATGATTACCACCGTAATCCATGCAAGTAATTGTCCTTAACAACCCCCGTGTGAACGGGTGCTGAGTCCAAACTATAGTACTATCGTTGCTAAGGCAGGTAGACAGCATTCCATGTGTAAACATAACAAACAAGCATTCATGAGCCACGTATAACATGCATTAACGGTTAGCGTTCAAATAGTATTGAGTAGTGTGTTTGATGTGATTTTGAATAGTTGTAACGTATGTAACACCCAAAAGTGCATAAAGCAAAAAGGGATCGAGTATACTCACAGCGGTTGATGGATTGAAGGGAGCGCTTAGCGAGTAGGGTTAGCCTGAATAGTTTAATAGCATAACGATAAGTGACGCGAAAAAGGTACAAAGTGTAATTGGGTCGGATAGCAGTTCGGTCGGATGGTAATCCGATCAGACGGCTAATCGTGCGGATAACAATACGTTCGGATGGTCATCCGGTCGGATGGTCATCCGGTCGGATGGTCATCCGGTCGGATGGTAGTCCGGTCGGATGACTATTCGAGTGGATTGTTTCTTCCTATAAGATGAAAGTGTTTGTGTACGATGGCTTGTCCTTTGAAGTTTTCGTTGTAGCATTTTGAAAACATTGAAGTATCTCTATCCTTCAAGTCGGTCGATCGGACAGTCAGTCCTGCGGACAACAATCCGTTCGGATGGTCATTCGGTCGGACGGTAGTCCGGTCGGACGGCGACCTTAGTGATGAGGTTACTTACTTAATGGAAATAATTCATAGCAGGAGTGTCACTCGGTCGGATGTCCATTCGACCGGGTGGCAATCCTGTTGATGAACATGTCGAAAATTGTTTAAGTCTTTAAAGTCTTAGTATCTCATGATCCGAAGAGTAATCCGGTCGGATGGTAATTCGATCGGATGGCAATTCGTTCAATACTCAAACTTCAGATGGAGTTAACTAAGTGTGGGACCCAAAGTGTGATCCGTTCGGATGGCAATCCGTTCGGGTATCCGGTCGGACAACAATTCGTTCGGACAGCAATCCGTTCGTCTTACACTTGGTCGTTTTGATTGTTTGTCGTTTTATCGAGACATTTTGATAACGCTTTAATCAACGGAACCCCATCTTGACCCAAGTGACCAAACCGACCAGGAATCACCCTAGTTCAGTCAGTTAACCGGTTCAAGACGGCTGTCCTTGTTTAACCCGAAATCGGTAGTCTCGTGAGTAGAATTCAGATCTTGGACTAGTACAACACTAAGAATGAGTAGGAGGCTTAGAACAAGATTCGATTCTATCGGTTTTGAGTGTATTAAGTGTAAAAGAGTTGAAAGAAAGTGAGAAACCATCTTCCAATCCTTTTTCACCATGAATGAGTTTAGATCTAAGCTAGATCTTTGTTTATTTGTGTGAAAATCGGTTAGATCCGAGTTGTTCTTGGTGGGTTGAAGCCAAAACAAGAAGTTCTACAAGAACTCATGATGACATCATCCTAGAACACCTCAAATCTAGTGATTTCACGGTTAAAAGTTAAGATTCAAAAGATAGAAAGGTGTAGGAGTGCGTGTAGATCAAGAAAGTACAAGATTTAGGACGAGATCTTACCTGGATTGAGAGAAATCGAAGAAAAGGTGGAGAGCACGAGCTGTTCGGACAGAAGATTTCCAAAAGTGGAAATGATGACAATGACAGGGGTATTTATAGGATTCCAAAAGAGGAAAGGGCTGTCCGGTCGGATAACACACCGCCTGGATGACTGTCCGGTCGGATGACATCTCGGTCGGATGGCACCTGACACTCATGACCAAATGGCTATCCGGGCGGATGGCTATCCGGCCGGATGGCACTTGGTTTGTGTGTTTGACGCGACGATTTTTGCTGGTTCGATTTCGGTTGCGATCGATGCGATACGATAGAGTTTCCTATTTAAATTACTTTCAGTCCCAACCACTCATATCTCGCACTATCTCTTCTCCACTAATTATCGTAGTTCGATTGTGATTCGAGTTCGATGTCGATTGAGTTCGATTGCATTTCGAGTTCGATTTCGATTCCACACATAACATAAATGAACATGCACAAGTAACACGTAAGGCACACACACACGTATAACAACAATTAAAACATGTAGTTCGAGTTGCGATTCGATTCGATGTCGATTGGACTAGCATAGTCTGATTATCGTTTCGTTAACTTTATCGCATTGTTACTTCCTATAGTTCACAGTCGTAAGTCGATTGAATAGCGATTAACATACGTCGATTTATTGTAATTATTGACACTTACTCCACATAATACAGCTAGATTAAACCCATAAAAGAAATTCTCTACGAGTCAAGTTGCGCGAAATCGGTCGTTGACTTTGACTTCTCGAAAACACGGGGTGTTACAACGCGGGCCGTGTGAACATGCCAGCGACCAGAAAGTCAGTTTTTGCAAACTGTTGCAACTTCATGGGCTGTTATGGTAATTCCTTTGTGTGATGGGCAAGTTTAAGTGATCACCAAGGCTTCTAATCATCTTCTAACACATGTATGGTTGAGATCTTTGCTTGTTGGCCACACAAAAACATGGCATGATCTTGTGAACTTGCAACTACTGTAAATAGCAAGGCCATTTCATTTGAATTCCTCACACTTGATCTAAAATTCTCTAAGTTGGGGTTTTATAACTTCATACCTGATAATTTATAAGATCAAGTTCAAGCAAGGACCCTTTGTAAGCTTCCTTCATTCTTTTATTGCTTTCCTAGCATAAAAGTCAAACAGTGTTTGACTTTCAGCTTTGACCAGTCTTTGGTCAACACGAAGTTCGTTTGAACTTCGCACCGTGAGCGTAATCACGATGGTTATAGTCCCTAGTGACTATACCTACTGATTACCACGTTGACTAGGCGTAGTGACGAGTCGTAGTTTCGGTCAAAATGCGCATTTATGCGTATTTTGCAACCAAACTACTTTAGGATATCAAAACACTTTGTTTTGATATCAAAACCTGTTTTCTAACTTAGTTAAGCATGTTTTAACATGCTTAGCTCGTCACTTTTAGTTTAGTGCTTGTTTAGAGTCCTAAGTCAAGCAGTCTAAACCACCGCTTAGACTTTCGAACTCGACCCGTTTGGTCGATCATTAGGATCCGACCAAGCATGTTTAGTGACCATAGTTGTATAGGGAATAACCTTCCGAGGTTATACCTTATGGTTACGTAGTTTAAGTAGTTGTATGATAAGTAGTTTATATGCCTTAGGTAAATGACCAAAATGCCCTTTTCATGCATAATTGGATTTTAAGCATATGTAACCTAAACATTTGCCACCTAACTAATTATGCAACATAATTAAACATGTTTAGGCATATAATACTTGTCATAGGACTAGTTAGACGTTTCGAACGCGCATTTGCGCAAACGACGCGTTAAAGTAGCGTAAGCTACCTTAATGGGTCGTAACGGGTCGAAAGCACTTAGGTTAGTTTCCGATTTAGAATATAGGCTTTGTTAAACCATATCACATGAGTTCCAATACTCATTTGGTTTACGAAACCTCATTCTATCCGATCTTCCGATTTAGGTCCGATTTATTTACTTAGTCACCCATATTAGGTGCCGTTTGATTCCGTGATCCCTCTAGCTTTGCTTGGTTGTTGTTCAAGACTTCTAAGCATCCTCATGTGAGTACATAGTCCCCTCTTTTACTGTTTTCAATATTTTGGGGTGAAGCATGTGTACCTATTTGTTATGTTCATGATTTCAAAGTATAATTGATTATACATATTAGTACTTATCTTTTGACAAACCGAATGATTATTTATGGTTTAAACACTGATTTTTCAAAGATTATAAAAATTAATTGTTGAATTGTACTTATTTATGTTCACAAGACCGATTGGTAGTATGATATAGCGCTATAGGACTAGACACCCTATTCCTGTTGTCATGGAATGTCAGAAACCAATATTTTATCCAAATAGGGATTGCCTTCGTGGTATCTCTATAGTCTCAATTGGTGTAGTTTGATGCACTAAGGTCTGATTGAATTCTTAAATCACATTATTATTGTATATTTGGTTATACTCCCAAAAGTATATTCTGATATACTCTCATATGTAATATTGTACAAAACAACATGTATATTTTGTTAATCACCAAAACATAGTTTAATATGTTATTTTCAAAACCAAAACATAGTTTAATATGTTATCTTCAAAACCAAAGCATAGTTTAATATGCTATGTATATAACCAAAGTATATTTTTGATATACTACTGAAAACTATTTTGACGACTAAAGTATATTTAATATACTATCTGTTTAATTATTTTGGAACTAAAATATATTTTAATATATTACTTATGCAACTTTCTTAAAGCCAAAGTATATTATATATATATACTATAAACCCTTTTATCAAAATATTGTTTTACAAACAATATATTTTATTCAAACACATTTTACTTAATTCCTTATTTATGCATTATTATGTTATATTATCCGATTTCTTATAAATTTTAAAACGATTTATAAAAGAAAATATTTTTAAGGTTCATGACTAATTTTTGATTAAACATATTTTCCTTAAACTTACAAGTCATGAATCCTTTTAAAATAAAACCTATGTAACTCACAGACATTTTTATGCTGACATACCTATTTTTACATATGTTTCAGGTGCTGCTTTGTGATGATTGTTGATACATGCTACACATAGGATGGACTCGTGCCTTAGCAACTTTAAAACTTGAAAGATAATAGTTGTATTTATCTGATTTGTAATAAAACAATGAGTTCAATAATTCAATAAAACGAAATTATTTAATCCATGGTTGTGAAACAATAATTCTGTTACAACACTCCCCGACGTTTCCGCCACGTTTTGTTGTTTAAACGTGGTCGGGGTGTGACAATTATTTTTTATTTTTTATAGTTCAGGGGTAATTTAGTCATTTCACACCCTCTTAACTGAGAAAACTAACTGATGTTAGGCACAGGGACTATCCGGGAACAAAAATTGAAAAGTTGGGGACTATAGCTGTAATTTTAAAAAGTTAGGGACTAAATGTGAAAAAAGAGCAAACCATAGGGACTATCCGGGCATTTAACTCACAGAAAAATAAATAAATAAATTATTGAGTTAATTGCCATTTTAGTCCCTGAGGTTTGTCTAAATTTGCCATTTTAGTCCAAATAGTTTTTTTTTCGCCTTTGGGTCCCTGACTTTTCCCTTTTGTTGCCATTTTGATCACATACCCTAACTCCATCCAAAAACCCCATTTTAACCAGGGGTATTTTAGGGATTTTCATTTTAAATCTTTTCAATTGCCATTTTGATCCAATTCTAAAAAATAAAAAAAAATCTAAAAAATCAAAAAAAACATAAAAATCAAAAAAATTCTAAAAAATAAAAAAAAAATCATAAAAATCAAAAAAATTTCTAAAAACAAAAAAAACTAAAAAATCCAAAAAATTATAAAAAAATCCAAAAAATTCTAAAAAATAAAAAAAAAATTATAAAAAATAAAAAATATCACAAAAAAAAATTCTAAAAATAAAAAAAATTATAAAAAATCAATTAACTCAATTATAAATATGGTTTCTTTTCCTAAAGTGTTGCTATAGGTGATATAATTGTCCCACTTGTTGATAGAATTGTTGTGCTTTTATTGAGTTTTATCTTAAAGACTATTTTATATTTTAAATATTATAAAAACTGTTATCCAATTTGTGATACAAGTTTTTAATAACATAATTCAGGTGGTTGTAAATATTTTTGTATACTCGGACTGACTTTTAATGGGATTTCATAATTATATAAATGCATTGGACTTGTTACCAATAAATAAAATCTAAATTGACTCATTTTTGCACAAGTGGGTTGAAATCGACTCTAGAAAAGTAGAACTGTAGAAGTCCAGATTCGCGTCATTTTTGTTCCGATTTTTTTTTGCTTACTGAATGATGAATCAGACAATCTTAGACTCATTGATATAATCATATGTTAATGGAAGAACATATACATGTTTAATTCTTATCAAATCAGGCTGATATGATTAAAATGTCTATCAAGTATTTTTTCAAACAAATGACCCTGTTATCTGTTATCGAAGTTCGTTGAACTTGCAGCCTTGATGTATAGATGCATTTTTATTTCCATACTTTTCTCTCACGTTTTTTGATATATAATTTTTTTGTTATAATGTGTCTTTTTTGACGTTTCCAAAAAAATCTTATGAAGGGTGCTGAAAATGGACACACGTCCAACGAGGATATTGTTGAATCTGACCTGGAGTTAGATGATTTTGATGTCGTAAAACCTGATGATGATCGACCCTCCACAAAAGGTGGTAAAAAATAGATGAATTTTGACCTGGTCAACTACTGCTATACAAGTATTCCTTATTCTTATTCTTGTTATTACCTTTCTTTTTAGATGGGTGATCTCTCAATTGAAGTCAGTGATGAAAGCCGTGATCTTGCACAAAGTTTGAAGTCAAAGGCTATGGAGGCAATCTCTGAAGGCATGTTTTACATGTTTTATATTAATTTTTTAGAATTTTTTTGATTTTTAGATTTTTTTTAGATTTTTAGAATTTTTTTTATTTTTGTGATTTTTTAGGATTTTTTTATTTTTATGATTTTTTAGAATTTTTTTTGATTTTTTAGAATTTTTTGGATTTTTAGATTTTTTTTTATTTTTTAGAATTTTTAAGATTTTTTTTGATTTTTTAGAATTGGATCAAAATGGCAATTGAAAAGATTTAAAATGAAAATTCCCAAAATACCCCTAGTTAAAAATGAGGTTTTTGGATGGAGTTAGGGTATGTGATCAAAATGGCAACAAAAGGGAAAAGTCATGGACCCAGAGACTAAGAAAAACTATTTGGACTAAAATGATAAATTTGCACAAACCTCAGGGACTAAAATGGCAATTAACTCTAAATTATTATCCGGCTCAAAAGAAGAGGCGTAGGGCGTTGATTTAATCAACATCCAGATTACCGTGGCCCACACCATACCCGATCCCGTTTCGTGTTCCCCACTGCACCTCTCTCTCTCCCTCCATCCATCGTTTCACTTCACTTCCCTTCTCTCCCACCGGACTTATCACCAATGTCGCAGCAGGTAAATCAACCTCCTCCTCTTCAATTTCACTTTTCTTCCTTCAATTCCATCTGTTTCACTTGCTGCTATAGGTAGAATGAATCAAATTAACCTCTATTTTCTTCATGATTTGCTTGTTTTTACTCTAATATCTTCAACTTTTACGTATTTCAACGACTTTGTTTATTTCGTTCTTCTGTATCGTTTAGTTCGTTGGATGTGATCTGTTTAACTTAAACTGTTGAGTTTTATTTGTGCAAAACTCACAAAATCTAACGAAGAATTATCACAAAAACTCCTCATGTTTGGGTGATTGTACCTATATTCACTGTAATCTGTTCAACTTTGACGAGTTTGAATGAATTCCTTCTTTTTTGCTCTTCTGTATTGTTTTGGCTGATGTTTAGTTCGTTGAAATTGACCTGTTTAACTTAAACTAAATTTTATTTGTTGAGGATTTTGATTATGTTATGATTTTGCAGGTGAACGAGAAGATTCCCGAAGCCAAGGCTACGGCAGCCACAGGTGTGTTATGATTCATAATTTGTGATTAATGATTATTTACAGTTAGATAATGATCAGATAATGATGATAGGTGATAATATATTAATATCTACACAGTTTTTGGTGTTATTTTGTTGTCCTCATAGCTTAGCCACTATCAACTTCCTAATTCTTTTAATTGGTTTCGCAATATTCCGAGGCACATATCAATATACATAATGTAGGCAGACTCTTCTATAACTTCTGTAATGATTTTGAAATATTAATCAAGATTGTTATTCAAGATAATGATTTTACTTATGTACTCTGTTGATGCTGCATTTGAAGCTTTTATGTTAGTTAGAACTTAGAAGGAGTATGCCATTTAAGCTGACTTCCTTGACCTAACAAAATTACAGTCAGATTTTAATCTCATTTTAAGCTCACGCCGACCAATTGTTTAGTATAATCATACCTTTTAATCATCCGTTATGAGTGCATTAGAAGCAGAGATCCACACGTATGAGGTGTTTTGGCTGTAGCTGCTCTGATATTAAAGCATAGGGATTCTTAAATTCTTATTTGTTAGAATGAAGAATAATATGGACCATGATATTTTTTCTTAATCGTTTTAAGTAGCCATCATGTGAAGAGGTTTGACTGGTAGACCATTGCAAGTCAAGGCAAGACACTTATGTGTTGGGTGTTATTTTCTATGTGAACTCTTTAAATAGTTTTTCCTAGTAAAGAATGAGTTGTTTAGGCTATCCAGTGTCTTGTTTGTTTGTTTCTAAAAATCATTACATGTTTGTTAAATTTATTCAGAAGAAACAACTGATCCAGCTATGAAGAAGTCTTCCACTGAATCAAGCTCTGCAGATACTCCATCTGGAACAGCACCTGCCATACCATCTATGCCAGGAGTTGGATTTCCTGGAAATCCCTTTGACTTCTCATCTATGGCTGGTTTACTTAATGTATTATATTCCTTCTTTCTCCTCATGATTATTTGCACACACAAGTCTATCTATTTGCCTGCATGATGCCACTCATTGACTTGCATATGCATGACTGCACGTAAACATGCGTACTTTTTTGCTTCTATTTAAGTATTAATAGTTCTGTCTGTCTTATTACTGTATATGATGCAGAATAATCTAAATGAAAAAAGATCGAGATTATCTTTTAAATGGGGAAGATCAAGTTTATCTTTTATTAATATTTGAATTATCTTTACCATGTTTATCTTTTAATTATTTAGTATAAGTAGGGCATATATGGTTTATTGTTTAGTTAGTTTTTTGATTGATTTTGAATTGAAAGAACATTGTTCTTGGAACCATTTGGTTCGTTTTATCGTCTTTGATTAACTAATTGTTCTTGAGCCATTTGATCGCTTCCAAAACTGCATCAGGTGGTATCAGAGCTATGGTTTATCCATAGTTGTTAATAGCGAATAGCGACAAATAGCGACAAGGCATGGCTAGGCTACGTAGCGAATAGCGACAAATAGCGACGGCTATTTTATAAATAGCGATTACACTAGAAAAAGATTTTTGAAAATTTTTATATGTATATTACATCAAAATACCCTTGTATATATGTTATTTTACATGTATATTTAACAAAAACTAATAGTTAGTAGCAGTGGCGGACCCAGGATTTTTTCCCATTGGGGTCCGCTTTTTTGTGTTAAGAATTTTGACAACCAATTTCGGGTCGGTCGCCGTTTGGGCGGGGCGGGATGAGAAACATATTAAACTACGATATCAAAGAAAACTATGTGATCATTATTACTCATTAATAAAATACGATATCAAACAAAACTATATGATCATTACTCATTAGAATACATACAATAAAAATACACGATGTCATTGGAAACGAAAAAAAAAACATTACAAATATTTAAAGTTGTTCCCTACGAAAATCAGCTGATACAACTCTGTCAACCTTAAGACCTTTTGAACATTAGATGCACTAAAATTATCATCTAGGCTCAAACTACTATACTTAAGTAATTCGATGGTTACCTCACTAAAATGTTTGGCCAAACTCTTGTATTTGCATATCTAACAAAATGACGCTTGATAATGTTAGTCTTTTTTCATCTATCTTTCTTTTCAAAAATTTCAAACTTTTTTTACAGAAAAAGATACATCATCTTCAAACTAGAATTACCACCTTGATGTGTGCAGTGTTGCCTTACTTGTCCAACAAAGGTGTAAACTAGAAAAAGATACTTTTTTTTACAGTAAAGATGTAAACTTTTCCAACAAATAATGTGGGTTCCCAATAAGAATAAACAATAATAGCAGAATTAAATCTCCTAGGAGTATTCAAAAGTATGAAACCTTCAATGTCATTAGGGGTTGCTTAGAAAAATTAAAAATCGGAAGAATTAAAGATTGAACCTGGGACCTTTTAGTTGGAAAACAAGGGATTTGCCACTACATCAGTCTTGCTTTTTTTATTATGGGGTCCAACTAATTATTTTTCTGGGGTCCTTAAGAAAATTAACATACCGATTGTACTAAATTTTTAGAAAACATTGGGGTCCGGGGACCCCGACCCACCATATGTAGGTCCGCCCCTGGTTAGTAGCAAAGGACTTATATGTTGGGTGTGTGAATGAAAGTCTCAAAAGGTGGTAAATACTTTGTCCCACATCGGTGTGTTAACAAAGTTAGTGGTTGTTTATAAGGTAAAGTCTTTACTACTCCATTGTAGCTTTATGACATGTTTTACCACAAGTCCTACCCGCGCGCAGGGGGGGTGCAAAAAATGAGTTTCTGAATTGAAATTTAATTGAACTCGTGCATGCCCGCACGTCCTGCGGACACGAATGCAGCTCCGAAAACCCCAGGCCCGCGTGGGCCAGTTTTTGCACCTATATATATTGTTTTTTTTTTGTATTAAAGCCCAGACGAGAGGTCAGGGACTTAAAAAAAATAAATAAAAAAAAAAAAAAACGCTAAAAGGTCGCTAGTCATCGCCATGAGCAGCTTAGCGACACTTGGTCGCATCGCCATAAGGCGCGCTATAGCGACCGCTATGGTCGCAATTAACAACTATGGGTTTATCAAATGGCTCTACGTGAAGGCGAGTGTTTTCTTGTTCGAAGAGTCGCCGACAGAGGCATCAACAAGAGCATTGGTGATTCACGTGTTTGTGGAGATCGATTAAACTGTGATCGTAGATCCGCCGGCCGAGGCAACGAGATCAGAAACCGTGATCCACGTGATATTATTAAGATCAAAAGACTCCGACAACGAGTCCAAGATCTTGAAGAGATCAAACGGCTTCGTCAACGAGTCCGGGATCTTGAAGAGATCAAACGGCTCCGTCAACGAGTCCGAGATCTTGAGTTACAACGGGAGAGGAGCGTTATGGAAACCGAATCGCGACCCATCGTCCGGGACGATGTGAACGAGGAGGAGGAGAACCCGTTCGGCCGTTACCCACCCCGGTTCTACGAACCGACCTATCAGGAATTTTGGCGGAAAACCCACCGAAATTCGATATAGACGGGATTGAACCCGATGTGGAAGAATGTGCTTTCGTGCAAAAGGTTTTTAGTGGGATTGCTATTCAAGATGACGAGGTCATGAAAGAAACTGATCACGAGTTTGCAGAGGTTTCTTCAGGTATGTTTGATGTTTTTAATAAAAATGCGGTTGTCGACGGCTGTGCTAAGGTGACAGTTGGTTGTGAGATGGTGATTAAGAGTGATCATGCATTATCTTTGGGTAACACCAAAATCTTGTCGGTTCATGTGATAAATTGGAATGTTGGCGATTGCATAAAGTTATCTCCTACGAAGGTGGAAATTCAAACAGAAGATGAGCATAAATTTGATGGAGATTCGGTTGCTATAGATAATAATTTTGATGCTAAGTTGGTTATATCAAAATATATATTTGAAGAGATAGGGGAGGTTGCAGAAATTGCGGCTCATCATAATGATAATTCTAATTTAGTAAACCAAATCATTGGATTGGTTCAGAATAGTGATAATCTCAGAGCTGGGTTGAGTCAATTGGTTGGGAAGATACATGTATTGATGGAGTCGGTGGAAAAGTATAAAAGCTCAATAATTCCTAATGGTCATTTACTTGCAACTAACATGGCCCAAGGTCGAAATGAACCATTGGTAAAAAGCCCAACACCAACATTCTCTTCTTACCAATTAGATCTACTTCAAGTGTCTATGGATTTAACAATCCAAGGTGGTACATGTTCGTAGAACCGCCGACCGAGGCAACGACAAAGTTGATTCTGCACCACGAGATCTAAAGATCATGCGACTCCAACGACGAGTACAAGATCTCGAGTTACAAAACGAGATCATGCGACTCAAGAAACGGATCCAAGATCTTGAAGCAGTACCGGTATGGGAGGAAACGGAACCGGAAGAACCCGTCGGGGACGAGTTAGCCGGGGATGAGGAGCATCCTACCCATAGAGGCTCTATCTATGATTCTCCTCCCGTGTATGATGAATACGGGGACGAAGATTGGTATTCTTGGGTTATCGGTGGTGACTTACCGGGTGATGAATCGTGTTCTAAAAGTCGTAATGTTGAAGGTGTTACATCGGTAAAAAGCAGTGGTGTTGCAGTGGCTCCGGCTGGCAAGGCGATGGCTAATGACGGTCATACGATGGATGAAGTTGGTTCGGAAAAAACATACCTTACTGGGGTACGCTTAGGATGACTGTTGAAAATGCATACTTGAAGCACAATAAAAAGGAACAAGGTAATGTTTTTTGTAATATTACAGCATACCCTTCATTTGACAAATCAAGGTTGTTATCATGTATGTTGGAAACTCAAAGGGCTAGCCAATATGTTTTAATTAAAGAAGCGTTCTTGAGTGCGTCAACCGTATGCATGATGTCGACATCAATGGCTTCACCCTTTCAATCGGTCCACTTAGTTTCTGGTAAAGATTGGGTGGCTACCGGTGGTGAAAATTCGGTCTTAGGAGGTCCCATCACTTGGCCGATAAGAATGGGAGAATCGACTATTTACTCGCCGAAAGGGGGATATACTTGGAATTCGAATTTTGAAAATGAAGAGAAGATTGAGCTTGCTAAAACTATTGGTATACTTGGCGATAATGATGTTAAAAATTTGAATATTCCATGTGAATGTGACTTCCAAAATAATAGAAAATTTATTAAAGATGCACAAGATACCGTTGATCTTGGTGAGTATATGTGGCACATTCATAGCTCACGTGGGATGCATGGAACAATGAAAAATTTGATTAATATTGGTGGGTTTCTTGGAGATGGGAATTTGTTTCCACTATATCAATTATTTTATTTCAAGCCACTAGAAAATGTAGGTAAGTTATCTATTACTGAGTTTGGTTGGGGTAAAATAAGAAGCCATACATGGTGGTTCGAGCAGATAATTGATCCTTCTAATGGCTACTTAATAAAAAAATTCAACGAGGTTCAGGATTTACAACTCTGTGGCTATCTAGTTAGAGCTGAACTATTTGAGCGGATAGTGAACGGGAGACAGTTCATTGCTCCATTCGACCCGGGTGGTACAAGCCTAGAGTCGGGCGAGATGATTAAAGAAGTTGGATTGTTTAAGCGGGTCGTCATAATAATAATTCAGAATCGGGTTGATGTGCCTTTTGATCCAGGTGGCTTTGGTTCGAAGACAAAACTCGAGGACGAGTTTTTTCGAAGACGGGGAGTATGATGCAGAATAATCTAAATGAAAAAGATCGAGATTATCTTTTAAATGGGGAAGATCAAGTTTATCTTTTATTAATATTTGAATTATCTTTACCATGTTTATCTTTTAATTATTTAGTATAAGTAGGGCATATATGGTTTATTGTTTAGTTAGTTTTTTGATTGATTTTGAATTGAAAGAACATTGTTCTTGGAACCATTTGGTTCGTTTTATCGTCTTTGATTAACTAATTGTTCTTGAGCCATTTGATCGCTTCCAAAACTGCATCAGTATATCTTGAAAAATGTTACCTTAAAACAAATCATTAGGTCCATAGTTCATCTTCCTGAGAGATAGAGGGTGTTAAACAAGTCACAGAGGGTAATTATTTTGTATAGGTTGAAATGGGTCAGGTTGGCCCGAAAGATCACGGCTTTGTAATAAATAATTCGTGTGTCAAACTGTCAAGTATGACCATAGTCACCTAATTCGCTAGAAAAGTGGCGAATTTCGTATTGGTACGTTTCGTACCATACGGAATTCGTTTTCGTATAATACGGTTCGAATTTGCGAATTCACTCCATGAATTCAGCGTTTCATTCCATTCAATTCTGTGAATTTCCTGCACCAATTCACTGAATTCCGTTTGCAATAATAGCGAATTTTAAGGGTCAATACGTATTAGGGTTGGATACGGCGCCAGTACCATAGTCACCTAATTCGCTCAATTCAGCGCATCATGTTCATCAATTCAGCGAATGGTGATGAAGATGAAAAAATTAAACCTTACCTGTGATAATGATGAACCCTAGTGAAAATGGAGGAGAAGATGGAGTTGGAGGCTGTACGCTGCGTTTCTTTCATCTCTTTTAACCTAAAACCTCTTTTATTTACATATTTCATCCTTTATGTTTATGTTATTATAAATATTAACCTAAATCTTTTTTATTAAGGTACATATTTCATCCTCAAATCTCTATATTTTTACCTTTTCAACTTTAACCTAAAACTTTTTAAGTTGTTTACTTATTTGGATTTATAAAATTAGTATTTTTTGTTTTAATTTGTGTATACCGAACGGAACGGAATGGTACACCGAACCGAATCGTACCGTACCGAAATGAACCTACCCCCTTCCGAACCGAATTCGTCCCAACTAGCGAATTGCGAACCCGAACCGCGTACCCGAACCGGAGCGAACCGCGAATTAGGTGACTATGATTATGACTACAAAATTTGTATTATTTCAATCATAGTTGATTAGTTGTTAAAAGCGCTTGCTTTTTGCGCCTAGGCACATTTTCCAGGCGAGGCGCACTTAAAATGCCTTGCGTTGTCAAAGGCGCTCTTCTGGTGAGTTTCAGTCCAAAAACGATTTTCCGGCGACTTGCCCTGCCAGATTCCGTCAAACTTCAGCAATTTTAAAGCTAAATTTCATCTGGACAAGTTTGTGGTTGCATCACTGGAGAAGAAGAGAGAAAGAAGAAGCTGATAAAGATGAAAACCCGTAGACCAAATTGTTGAATTTGCAGACTTTTTGTATGGTTCATAAAACTTACCTTTAACAAAGAAAACATGTTGCTTTGCAGAAAAGCCACACACTGTTGTGCTGAAATAACAGTTTCACAACAGTGAGCAAACATAATTAAAAATCATTTTTCTTTCCAGATAATTTTTATTATTATAGTTGGTACAAAACTATATAGGTTATAATTTTTTACACTAAACATTTTGTTACTCAAGTGCTAGAATTACGCTTTAAATACTAATTAGATGATATTGAAGTATAAATAATAGCTTTTGTTTATTATATTCGAAAAATAGTATTATTCTGAGGCCGGTTAACGCACAAGTGCTTATCGTGCGAAGCGTACACGAGCATCTCAACCGCACATCTGACCTACGCTAGGCCTTCAATTGAATGCGATGGCACAATAGTAATTAACCTGACATAACTACGCACGTTATGATGCATGGTTAAACTCTAATGACGCACGTTATTTGCATAATTACGCACATTATAATGCATAATTACGCACGTTATAAAAAAATCAAAACCCGCATGCCACCAAACTTGAAAATTACGCATGTTAAACTCAAAATTACGTATGGGTTGTTTCAAACCCTAATCTCGCATGTATATACATAATCACGCATGTTATAAAAAAACAAGGAATGACACGCGGCGGAATATCCTACTCGCATACGCATCGCACGATAACCACTCCTTGTATTTTACACTTTCTCGTATTATTTTTCTAATATATAATATTATTTTTAAATTTTTATTTATGAGCGCTTTTTTTTCTTCAGGCCCTCGCTTTTTTTGCACTTTGCGCCTAGGCCCTAGGCGAGCCCTATGCGCTATGAGTGCGCCTAGCACCTTTGATAACTATGATTTCAATATTGTTTAGTTTTATAGATAAAAGGACTTAGCAGGTTTTTGGCGTAAAAAGATCAAACTTTGGGCTAGTTTCGTCTTGTTTGACATGTTAAGCCCATTTGACTTGTTTTCTTTTAAGCTAATGGTTTTTTAGTTTACCTAGCAATTTATCATGTTTTTATGATGCAGTGGCAACCTACAATACTATGTTCTTATTCTTGTTACTCGCAGGACCCAAGTGTGAAGGAATTAGCTGAACAAATAGCAAAAGATCCATCATTCAACCAAATGGCAGAGCAACTTCAGAAGACTTTTCAAGGTGGTGAAGGTGGGATCCCACAATTTGATACACAACAATACTATACCACCATGCAACAGGTTATGCAAAACCCTCAGTTTATGAGCATGGCTGAACGCCTTGGTAGTGCCTTGATGCAGGTATTTACTTTCTCTAAGCTTGCTCTATATCTTGTTTTTCACATAATGACATACCATTCATTCGAATATATGTTGCAGGATCCGTCGATGTCTCAAATGCTCGAGAGTTTATCAAATCCAGCTCAAAAGGAACAACTTGAAGAACGGATGGCTCGTATCAAAGAAGATCCATCCTTGAAACATATTTTAGAAGAGATAGAAACTGGTGGCCCAACTGCAATGATGAAGTATAATATTTCATATCATGATTATTATACATATATGTTCCAATCAGGATGTAGATAATTACTGACAATGTTTTGAGAAAAAGACAAACAAATTGGTTGATTGACTTGAATACAACCCAATCTTACCTGTTTTGCAACCCAATTTGCTTGTTTTATCACTTCTAATAGTTGTTTGTTCGCGAATAAAATGTATTTTTTTCTTTTTTTATTTGTGTTTAAACTGAAGGTACTGGAATGACAAAGATGTTTTACAAAAGCTGGGTGAAGCAATGGGCCTCCCAGTTACGGGAGACCCTACTGCTTTTGCTGGAAATTCAGGAGATGGTGAAGCTGAAGAAGTGAATGAAGATGAGTCTATTGTTCATCAAACTGCTAGTGTTGGTGACGTGGAGGTACACAATCTTCAAACATACTTTTCTATACTTTTATTGTATGATCATAATGTGAATCAGTTCTGACCACCCCTTCTAAGAGTGAGACGTCTTATTATGCATTTCAAAAGCTTGATTTTCATTTAGTTTTTTTTTTATCTTTTATTTTAAAAGTGGTACATCTTGTTATTCTTTTACTTGTTTGCCACTTTCACAGTTACAAACACAAATCCACCTGATAGTCATGATTCATTGTTCAACAAATGGATGATTTGTGTAATTTTTGTTTGCTTATGGGTTCATTTAGGCCTACTTAAATTATCCAATGGATAAAAATGGGCCACTCTTATCTTGCTAACTTAGAATTGGTACAAATTGGCCAACACCACCCACTATCACTATCTTCTGCCGACACCACGCCGCCACATCCTCCACCTCCGTCATCACCTTTGCTAGTGCCATGATTGACACCACCACCGCCCGCCACCGCCTCTATCCACCATAAAAACAAATATATTGGCTGAACCCATTTTTATACTTTTTTTTTCCAAGACAACATGTTTCAACTTTCAAGTTTCAACCCGAACCCATTTTGGTCAGAATTCATTTTGATCCACTACAAACAATGTATTTAACCAGATAACTGTTTAGTTATATTTACCGTTAAAACTTAAAAGAACTGCTTCATGTTCCAGCCTTTATGATCTTATATTAAAATATGTTATTTTAAATGTTTTGTGAAATAATTAGGGTTTAAAGAAGGCATTAGAGTCTGGTGCTGATAAAGATGAAGAAGATGCAGAGGGAAGGACAGCATTGCATTTTGCATGTGGATATGGGGAGGTAAGATCTATAATCTTGAACTTTTTTATTTTTTGAAGGAGCTTGTTTATTAATCCAATCTGCGTATCTGCTTATTTTGTTTTGATGCATCAATAAGCTGTTTCAATAGTGTTTCGAGCACCTTGTATGTTTATACTAAATGTGTTATAGCGGTTGCTATATAGCAAAGTGATGTAGTGTCGCTATTATGGTCTAGCGACAACTAGCGAGAATAGCGACACCTTAATTTTTTTTTTATATAGATAGAATTAAATGTAGCTAGATTTTAGGTTTTTTTGTTAAATATGCATGTAAAATAGCATATATACCAGGGTATTTTGATATAATATACATATAAAGAATTTTAAAATTCTTTTGCTAGTGTATCGCTATTTATAAAATAGCGGTCGCTATTTGTTGCTATTCAGTATGTAGCATATAGGTCCCTTGTCGCTATTCGCTATTAACAACTATGGTTCGGATCAAAACAAATCAGGACAACTCGGAACACTTAAGATGTTTTTAATCAAATATTTTAAATTTGATTAAAATAATGTTATTATAAGGAATTATAATATTTGAAATAAAATAATTCACGAGGTATTACGCAGTTGGCAAACCTTGGGATGGCTTTCAACTTGATCAACCCCTTACATTTTGACTGTGTTTTAAAATTTATCCATTTGGCCCGTTAGAAACAAGCTCACTTGGGTTAATGTTTGACCAGGTAAAATGTGCTCAAGTTCTTCTTGAGGCTGGAGCCAAGGTTGATGCCTTAGACAAGAACAAGAACACAGCCCTCCATTATGCTGCTGGTTATGGTAGGAAAGAGTGTGTTGCCCTTTTGCTCGATAATGGCGCTGCCGTGTAAGTTTACTAACCACCAAGCCTTATTATTTAAATTTTATTTCGCATAGATCCTTTTCCAACTCCGCTTGTACAGTGTACATCGGTAATTACATCTTGTGATAGGGATCGAAAGTATGCAACGGGTAGATATTTTAAATTAGAAAGAAACAGATAGATCTACAGTTCGTTTATGATACAGATACACCACATCAACGTACGGTAGGGCAAGCTAAAATTGAATTAAGATACAGATAAACCACTTAATCCGCAATTAGACTCCAAGAACACCATTCAAGTTGCCAAACTTGAACTAGCATGGAAATAATTAATCAACTCATAACCCAATGAGAAAATTAACCAAAGAAACTTTTCATAAACTCACTGTCCTCTTTTTTTACATTCATTGATCCTAATTAATATAAAACAAAAATACGGTTACCTAAAGAAATTAACTACCTACCCACTACGTGCACATGCACTTAATTCTAAAATTAAATAAAAAGAAAATACATAAAATAAATGGAACATGGGAGCTTGCATGATAAACTGATCATGGGTGATTGCATGATTTTTGGAGCAAGTTGACCCAGGTTGGCGACCCACCCGTTATACATTAACGGGTTTGTGACTCGACATACATCATCTTGTCCTGCTATTATGGTCATATCCAAAGCGTTCGTATAGAGCATTTTGAGCTGGATTTGATCATTTAGTATAAACAAATTTTTTTAACGTTTAGTGTATGAAACATGATTAAAATAATTATATTATTTAAATAACAGTCTGTTTTTTCTTAGCCAGCCAATCAACCTTTTGTTTTTTTAGCCAACCAATCAATAAGCTCATTTAAATTTGTTTATTAAACAATGTTAAATCATTAGTAATATGTTTATTAAACTAGCTTTAATTTAGGTTTAAGCTGGACTCGAGTTTGTTTAAGTTGTGTCACGAGCGACACTCGTTTACAACTGGGTTCAAGTTCTAATAGGAGACAAGTGTTGTGACTTTCTGTGTTAAAAAAAAAAGTAAACCTAGTTAAAAAAACAAATTTAAGAAGGTTTATGCCATCAAAACCCACCGAATTAATCCATTTCAAAGCAAACAACTCGAATGTTCTCTTTTTGGTGATAATTTTGGTTTTGATTTGTCTTTGTTGGGTTTGTTCAGAACACTACAAAACATGGACGGTAAGACACCTATTGAAGTTGCGAAATTGAATAACCAGAACGACGTATTGAAGCTGTTAGAAAAGGACGCGTTCCTGTAAGTTTGATGTGTTTTTTATTAGTGTAATGTTTGTGTTTAAAGGAATTGGTTTGCTTCCCATCCTAACTTATGTTATGTCTTGTGGTATTTTTTGGGTCAAATTAGATGTTTGACCTCTTCAACTGTGTGCTAATTATTTATAGAGTATGATTATAACGAAACATTTAAAGTTCAAATCGTATCGTTTTTTGTTCTACCTTGTATATTTCTTGTTTTCCGTCAGTTGAGTTGCTTTCGAGTTGTGTATGCATTGAGTTCTAGTAATGATTGAAGCAGAGGGTCGTTCAATACACAGACCCAATTTTAAGCAGCATGTGTGAATGATATATATTACTAATTTTGATATTATAATGTATGTAGAATAATATATTACCCCTTTTTTAATGATTTTTTGTTACCTTCATATTTTGAATGTAAACGGGGTTTAAACATTAGCATTGATGTAACAGTTCAAATTCGTATCTTTTCGAGACATAACTGTTGCCAACATATCTAACGTGTTATAAAAGTAATTTTCATTGATTATATAAATCTAAAAAAAACTAGTTTAATACCCGTCCGGTGGACGGGTTACGTTGAATAGCTTAGCAAACAAAGTTAATCAATATTAAGTGTACACAAATTTAAACAATTTTACACACAAAAGCACCATTCTATAATTTATAAAAAGAAAATGAACGTCAACAATTTATAACCACAAATCCATAGAAAATAAAACTGATACCGAAACATGAAAGTTAATTACAGGATCATCTCAGGGTCTGTCGTATGTTTCCTAGTTTACTTCTTAAAAGTTAATGAAAAGTTTACCTTATGCCTTTATTTATTTTGTTAAACTCATTTGACCCGTATTGTAATCGCCTCCTGGTTCATACGACCTGTATCATCTCAGGTCCTGTCGTATGGGTCAATTCATATAGACCTGTTCGTATAAAAAAAATCAGCCTGTATTGCTTTATGCATGCCATTCAACCCTATCTTTCACACATATAGTTGATCTTAACATTGTTCCATGTTAAAAGCTGTTCTTAAGATATGTAGATTTCACCATTCACACCAAAACCAACTATATGTGTGAAACCTCAACATTTTCGTAATAAAAACTAATGTGAATCATGGTTCTTTGGAACAAATTAAAAATTCGACACTCCTTAAAGTACCTTTAAAAAATAAGACCAGTTTGTTTGAAGATTGTGATCTAAAAAAAGTCCTCTTGAGCTTTTCTAATTACCAGGAGAAGGATGAATTTCAAGCAAATTATGGCTAGCAGGATTTTCGAAAACCATCAAAATCACCTTAATTACCTAAAGCCCTTGATCCCTTATCTATAATATAGATTAAAGGACACAACAAACATAGTCCATATTCTAGGTTACCAGCTTCAACGAAAAAAAGTGCCAGAGATGTAGTATTCCATTTGCGAGCAGGGAACAAAAGTATAAAGTATTGTACCCGTCCACTGAGACGGGTTTTTTAGCGTCGTAATGACAAGTTTTTATTTACATTTACATGTATATGAGAACTCATCAAATGAGTTCACATAAGGTGCCACCTGTTTGAGAAAAAAAACATTACTTAAGTGGACACATTTTTATTTGACACGTTTGAAAAGACTAACATGACCCAAGTCGACCCATTTATAAGTACCCAAATCAACCCATTAAAAACAATTTGAGCCACTTTTATCTTATTTGACCCATTTTAGAAAAGAGCCAAATCGTGTCATGAGATAAAAGAGTAACAATATTAAGGTTCAAAGTTTGCCATAAGGGTTCCATAATTACATCATCAGACAACAAATTATGTTTAATACTATCAAGCCTTCAAGAATGTTAGGATCTGAGGCTCTCATGATAGTGTTTGTTTGTTTAAAATGAACAATCAATGAGTATGAAAACATGTTAGGTGCAGCGGAAGTGAAAACAAACTCTGTAAACACAATCAAAGGAGATAATAGTTTGATAAACAATTGCTTCTCATAGAGTCAAAAGATTTACAAATCAAAGCAAAAGATTACAGATGCTTACAAACTAAACTCCCCCTCAGCCTGATGCCCCAAGGTTGGTTGCACACAAGATGAAAGGATTAGACATGAGGAGAAGAACCCGCTCAGTCAATCAAATGTAACAGTACAGGGTACTGTTACATTTATAGGCAAACCAAACCACTGAGGTATCTCAGCTGACGTCACCATGAAAGTGACATCTAACAACCTAACAACCTGTAGACACTGTCCTTATACCAACTACTGATGTCCTAACAACTGATTGTAAATAAAATACAAAACATGAGAAAACAACTGCTTCACGTTCCACTGTTGTAGCCTAAGCACTGATGCTCAACAACAACATCAGTGCTTTCTTCAAAGGTGATCAGTCCTTGAATGAGCAGTGTTTGTGTCTTCAGCAGCACTTAAGAGACAGCAGTAGATAGAGTGACAAAGTTTGTCTTCAGCAGTCTTTAGGATTACATCAGCATTTGGAACATCAGTTGTTATTTTGAGCAGTACTTATGGTTCATCAGCTGATAGATAACCACTGTCAAGGGGAGAGCAAAGTGTAAACTACTGTTTATTGTGAATCCTCTGTTGTGACCTGGTTTTGGCTTTACATTATCTGTTCCTTTGGTAGGGTTCAATCCCAACAATCTCCCCCTGGAACAGATAATGCCAAAACCTTTCATTATTCAGGACCTTTATTACTCATCAAGAGTGCCTTAGCTTGTTCTTTGAATTCAGCTTCAAATTCCTTTGCACTCTGGTCATCCTCATCCCTACACAGTGAAAGCCCAAGGAGATCCTGCAAATCTTGAACACTAAGGCCTAGTGCTTCTTTCCTTGATATGTGCTTTACATCGCCATTGGCTCTGACCAAGGTCAATACGTGAGTCTTTTGATCAGACATCCACTTTAGTATTTTTAAGCCAAGTGGGTTTCTTGGGAGAGACTTATTTGAAGATGAGTTGAGGGATAATGGCCTTGAAAACAACTGCAGACTTTCAGACATTCTTTTGAAAGCTTCTTCAAAGACTTTGTCAGCTGCAGCTATATCTTCTGCAGTTTCTTGTTCAATAAGTTCTTGTCTTACAGCTTCTGTCTTGTCTTTAGCAGTGTTTGGAGACGCAGGTTTGTTTAATGCCTTAAAAAGGCTTTGAAGCTTTGTTGAAGTTTCTTCTTTTAGACCCATTTTCGTGATGGTATCTTTGAAGTATTCTGCTTCTTTGTCTATTACCTCTTCTTCAGTCAGCTGTTCTCCCTCTTCTTGGTTTGTTACAAAAGTAGACCGGAACAGTGTGTCGAGGTTTCCCATCTTCTGTTCAAGCTTCATCATTTGTTCTTGCTTTTTAGAAGTGCCTGAAACAGTTATCTTTCTTTTCTTCAGCCTTTCGTAGGCTTCATCAGTCTGCTGTCTTGACCATTTTGATATGGCTTCAGCAGTATCCATTTTTGCATCCACCAACTCCCTTTTCTTTCTTTTATACTCAGCAGTGAAGTCAGCAATGAGCTTTTTGAATTTGTTCCAGTTTGGAGCATTTTTCTTCTTTGTAGGATCATTCTTGAGTCTGTCAATCCTCTCAGCCTCATGCTTTAGAGCGATTATTGGCCATTCTTCAAACTGTTTTTCTTCAGCAGGATAGAACTTCTCTTTCATAATGTAGGCAAGATATTGTTTTCTTAGCTCTTTGCGTTGTTCAGCCTTTTCTTTGATTAGTTCCTGTGCAAATTCTTCCATCTGCTTTACCTTCTCAAGGAAGAAATCCAGTCTTTTAGCAATGCCTTCTTCGCTTAGACTTTCACGTTCACTTTCAAATTTAGCTCTTGCTTTAGCCTGCCTTGTCTTGAGTTTGAGGTAATCATCCATATCCTCTGGTGACATGTAGCCTATGTAGCCTATGAGTGAGGATAATCTTCTTTTTGAAGGATCCTCTTCTTTATAGAATTGCCTCATCTCATTTTTGATAACTTCAAGTTCCAGTGGATATTTTGCAGCATTAGGGTCATGCATACCCTCATCGGCAGTGATTGGCTTTCTTATTCTGTTGAAGAGCTTTGGCTGTGAAGTAGAAAAGGTGAGAGCAGTGGTGGATGACTGACTAACAGCTGTTGAAACAACTGGTGTCTCAACATCTGCTGTCATTACAACTGCTGATATGTCAGCAGTTGTCTTCTGCTTTTGAGCAGGGGATGGACGTGGTGATGTTGGTGGTGATGGTGGTGAATCATCATCTGATATGAGATTTCTTCTCCTTTTTAATGAAGAAGAAGCAGATGATGTTTTGGGTGGATCAGTGGTGGTAGATTGGATAGCAGTGGTTTGTGGCAGTGATTGACTGACAGTGGTTGAAACAACTTGTGTTTCAATCACTGTTGTCATTACAACAGATGTTGTAACATCTGTTGTCTTCTGTTTTATGACAGGAGGCAGTGGTGATGATATGATTGTAGATGATGATGGTGGAGCAGTAGTTGTAGTGGTGTGTGGTAGAGTGGTGTGTGTTGAAGGTGTGTGTGTTGATGAAATGGCAGCTGTTTGGCTACTGACAGCAGTTTTTGTAACTACTGCCGTATCAGCTGTTTGACTAACAGGTTTTGAGACCTGTTTTTCTTTTTCTTTTTCTTTTTCAGGTTCAATATGAAGGCCATGTTCAATTCCCTTCTTCTTCATTTGCTTCAATATCTCCCCCTTTTTGGCATTATCTGCAAGGGGGTCATCAAAGAATAGTAAAGTTGAAGGAGCCTTGCCAGTGGCAATTTGGATACTGGCCTTAATAGCCTTGATATCTGCTTGAGTATCCTTGAACCTTGATTCCATCATGTTAGACAGCATTTGTACTTGAATAGCATGCTTTTGATCAGCCATTTGTTGCTGTTTTTCAAGCATGGATTGGAAAATATTCCAAAGCTCATTTGCAGCAGGTGCTTGTTGTGGAGCAGATGCTTGAGCAGGAACAGCAGAGGATTGTGCTTTCTGAGCTTTTAAAATCTCTTGCACCATCTCCTTTATTTCAGAAACTGATTCTTCAAGTTTTTCCACTCTGCCCGTCAATTCCTGATATCTTGAATCATCACCCATTTTACTGGGATCATCTGAATCCCCACCTGTGGTGGTTATATCAATGTGTGACTTAGGAACAGAGTCCCAAAAATCACCCATTGATGCCCCTTGTTCTTGGTACTGGGGACTTCTCTCTTCAGCACTCGATAAACCTTTGATTGTACCAGTGGTTAGATCTAACTCACTGGTGGTCACCGAAGTTGCTATGGAAGAAATTGCCTTCAAGGGAGTCTTACTTATGAAACAACTGTCCAACTGAGGATCTGTTGATCCACCAGTTGTAGTTGCTGCTCCACTTGAACTACTGACATGAGTTACTTGTAACTCATGCAGTGTAACCTCCTCAACTGTTGCTGGGATAGCAGAGGTATAAGCATCAGACCCAGTCACTTGTGGGGGTATACTCTCAGTGATAGGTGATAGAGAGGAACTGGTTTGTGTCTGTGCAATAGCAGCTGCATGCAACAGAGGTAGCATGGATTGTGGCATTATTATTGGTGAGGGGATGGGGGTTGAAAGAGACATGTCCTTGGGATCAGGACTGAGGAAGATGGATCCGAGTGGATTCAGAGCTTCATATTGTGGTGTCCCTGTGCTTACAACCTGATCCTGTTGTGAGGATGCAGGAGGAGTTTCGGTTATGGGTTGAGATCTTTCTTCCAACTGCTGTGAGGAAGTAGCAGCAGTGGTTTGTGGTGACTTTTGTGTTGTCACAGGCATTTCCTCTAGGATCTCATCTTCCAGAGTTGCCTTTGTTTTGGGATTGGTGGGTTTTCTGGATGTTTTCTTTTTGGTCTTTTTAGTGGTGGCAGGTGTGGGTTTCAAAGCAGTGGTTGTGCTGCTATGATCACCTGGAGCAGTGGGCTCAGCAGCTGATACCTGAGGAGCAGTTGTAACCACTAAAATCTGCTCAGGTACCTCTGCTTTTGTTTTTATTGGTGCCATCATCCTTGAAAATGTTTCTTTTGTTAAGCTTTTTATTTGACAATGAACACCTTGTTTTAGCAAATTTAAATTTTCCTTTTCAAATTTTTGTTCAAAGTAGTAACTCAAAAATCTTGGAAAAAGTAAAAATGCTTTACTTTCAACATTTTTCACCATGTCATTGAAAATCTCCTGGGAGTAGTTGTAGTCCTTATTATTCAAAATAGCGTAACCCAGGCTTTGAATTTTCAATGGTATTTCGTTAAAAGATGTTGTTTTATTTGAAGCACACATCAAGAGTGTGTGAAATAAAAACCTGGGTGCAGATGGAAAATAACCCTTTTGTAGGGTATCTACCTTTGATTCTTCTGCATAACCCCTTTTCAGAAAATCAGCTTTTAACTCGTTTTTGTCAAAAGAGGTTTTACCGTTCTGATCATCGAGTATGAAGACTTCTGATATCGATTGTGGTGTGATTTTGATCGCTTTTCCCTGTATCGAGGAGTTAATGGCAATGACTTTATCGTCTTGTTTTTCAAGCGTCGCCTTTTTCCAAAACTCTCTCTGGGTTTGCAGATATATGGGAGCATTTACCGTCAACAAAGTTTTGTACTTTGATCCAGTTATTGCATCAATGATGGAGTCGAAGGTGTGGTTGTCTTTGGGTTTTGTGAGTAAACCCAAATAATTGTGAGATTGTTTGAATGGTATTTCGATGGGTTCTTCGGTCGTTTGAGCGACCTCTTTGGAAGATGATGGTGATTTAGGTTTTGATTTTGTCATTTTTGCGGAGAAGAACGAAAGAAGATTTTGGAGATTTTGAGACGAAGGGTTGGAAACTGCTATGAGAAGAGAATTTTTGGAATTCAATTCGACAGTGTAAAAACCCTGTTTGGGGTTTAGGGCAGGGTTTTATTTAAAAATGATCGCTGATGTGGCAGCGGTTATTAAGATCTGAGGGCTAAAAACTGACCACGTGTCAAACACTGATGAAACGGATGAAGTATGGAGAACAGTTGTTTTCAGAGCCACTGACGTATCAAGCATCAGTGGTTACAACGGTAAAAAATTATGGGCAGTGGATGATTTTAACTATCAGTAGATAGCATATCAGTGGATAAGACACTGATTTTGAGCATCAGTGCTTTTCAAGAAAATGAAGGATCAGTGGTTAACTTTCAGCAGTGGACAGTGTTTAGAGATCAGACGTTAGAACAAAACAGTGGTTAGGGTAAATGGTATAATTCTGAAGGACAGGTGTTTCAGCAACAGTTTAGAAGATTTTCATTTAAGGTTTTGCCACATGTCAATTTTGAAAGACAGTGGATTAGTACCCCAGATGATGAAAACTTTTTACTAAGGCAACTCATTTTCGTTTAATATTCAATTAAAACATAAGCACCCTAGTAATTTAAGCACAGTTTGCAATCAATTTATGATGGAAATTTAGGAGCAAGCCTGAGTATGACATGATCATGACATATGTACCATTTTCTTTTGACCCATTTATGAGGACACAGATACCACCAAAAAATAAGGTATTACATCCTGACAGGAGCTGAACCTATTGCCAACAAAAACAAGCAAGAGTTCCAAATATATTATTTCAAAAAAAAAAATATGAATAATATATCCTGGTTATTTGAGAAAATCCTTTGAAGAAAAAATGATTAAAGGACTTTCTGAGAACAGTATCAAAAAGGATCTGGTATGTTTTCAATAGAAAGCATAATCATATCATTCTCAAGTTTTATGAAAAATGGTCAGTGGTTTGACATCAGTGGTAGAATTTTTGACAACATTTTGACCACTGTTTGGTACCATTTTCTTTGTCAGTTGATTGCAAACATGAGGACACATGGATATATTTTTTTTAAAACATTTGTCTAGTCCTTTTTGGAGTTCATTTACTGGAATCAAAACCTTTTCCTGAACAGATGAATGCACATAGTTGCTTAACGACCATTATTACCCTAAACTTTGACTCATAAGTGTTTTATGTTTATACTCTTTTCTTTGGACTTCAAAAGTTTTGAGATAAACACACTTCTGAGTTTTTGTGAATATTAGTCCAAAATCATTCTACAGTAATGTTTTGAGAGACTTGATCATGTTTTCACAAGTTTTTCATCCAATCTCACATTACATATGATGCAGACTATGTTGACCCTTGTTTTCTTAATGTATTTGAACATAGTTGATTTTGTCCTTTTTAGGAACTCAACCTGTTTTCAACACATAAGATCTAAATAACTAAAGTTTTAATTTCCCTCTATTAGTGTTAACAAAACAACAATGCTTTTATGAACATAGGTTTTGTTAATCTGAGGTTTGTACTTTAGTATTTAATGAAAACATCACAAATATCAAAAACAACAGTTGAAATCAATATTGAAAAATATAAAACAATCCCATAATTTGACAAATATGTTCACAGATCTGAAAGCTATGGGTGACTTTTGCATGATATCACCTGTTGTGTGAAATTTGTGTGTTATATGACATCTTGGTTGATTTACAGAGATTTTGAATAACCATTTTGAACATGATTTAATCGATACTCTGTTTTTCAACAAAATACAACCAACCTTAGTATCAATGAATTTTGAGCCGAACTGTTATGTCAAATTGATTGTGTCACACCCTGGCTTTGCGGAAGCGTGGTTAATTATGGTGTGACTTCTTAATACCATAGCTTAATCATAACAAAGCTATATGAGTTTAAAAACCATGCAAGTCATCATTAAGTTTAGAAATTAACATACATTACCATTGTTTTAAACATACGACCATAACCATGTTCAGTAGACATTACAACTTATAACAAACATAAACGAGGGTTAAGGATTGTGTCTTGTCCAGGTAAGAGAACACAACCCCTAATCCTTGATGACTTCATGAAGATTGCAGCGGAAAACGTTCATACCGTGCCAGAATCCCTTTTAATTTCCTGAAATACATGTGAGTTGAAAAATCAACAATAATGTTGAGCGAGTTCATGTGTAAGTGAGTATGTAAAACACTTGAGTATAAAAATAGTTGTGGTATGTAGCAGTTGTAAGAGGACTTGTGATCACCAATGGTTTGCAAGGCCACTGACATATGTGAAGTGCAAATAGGGAGACTCAAACCTAGCAGATTTCGCCACGGCAAAGTATGTGGACAAAGTCACCCCACGGTCCGTTTCTAGTTTGGCCGGGGGCTGGGCTCGCTACACCCAGATAGATCTACCGCTCCTGTCCCTCGGTCCCTCCATGAGGACTAATGGCCCCATGTTGTTCCTATCCACTCACATGATCGTATAACACCTCCTTACGTTAAACATACCGTTGTAAAGTACTCGTAAATCATAGTAACATGTATTTCACCCCCGCAGTTAAGTAAACTGAAAACAGTTAGAGAAAAGGGGGACATGAACTCACAGTGGATGCGTAACTCTATCAAGCGTCTCTGAAGCAGTAAGCTGTGCAACGACCTACAAGTGCTAATTCTATTAGACGGACGGCCGTGCTTTAGCTTTACAGTTTATGTTTGTGGGAAATAGTTAAACAACTATTTCGTGTTACATTTTGTACATGCTTGATAGTTATCTTCCTTCCCAAGGATGGGGGATTTAATACATGTGCGTAATATTTTTCATCATTAAGTCTCACTTAATCTTCATATGTATTCAACTCCAAAATGTAAGTATTTATCCAAAATACGTTTGTTAAAGTACGCGTTCATAAATATTTCCGTAATTGTGTAAGTTACGTTTTAACATACAGGTGGTAATATAATTACCGGTGTAACTTATATATTTATGGCGAAAGCGTTCGTAATATTTTGGAGTCGTTATCGTTTGTAGACATTATTTTTACTCTAAAAATAATATTTGTGTACTTCACAAAATAATCAAAAACAGTGCGTGAAAAATATATTTAACACGTTAATATTTTGTGAAAGTCCCGCCTCCGAATGTTTAGTGATTTAAGTCATGGCGAAATTTATGTTTTGAAATCGTGTCAAAAAAAAAAAAAAATGATTCTAACACTTGTAATGTAAACAAGTTTAAGTGTTAGGTTTTTAAGAAAATTTCGCCAGAGTTTCCTCTGTAACTGGCGGTGGCCACGCTTTCAAGCGTATCATTTTCTTTTAATAATCAAATCAATCAACTTCTTTATTCAATCAAACAACTTCTGACAAATCAAACTAGTCAATAAATATGTAAATTTGCATAGTCGCATGAACTTGTAGTTTTTCCGAATCTATATTATAAATCCCATTAATATACGTAGATCTTTATATAAAGTACTTTTAATCTTGTAAAAACCTCGTTTTTCGAGAAGTCCGACTTTACAACTTCTAGTTATTTTTCCCAAAAATATTCATTTTGTCGAAATATGCGTCACACAAGTGTTTACACACTTGTGTGTTGTAAGATCCGCTTCTTTAAAATACATGGTTCTTAAATGTGTGGTCCTTTGAAGATACCACTTGCGGATACGTAGATCCGCTAGTTTTAAACACCCTTTTACCGGTTAAAACACTTTTACACAAGTAAAATATTTCTTTACAAGTTCATGTCTCTAAAATGTGGTAGTGTTTCACTTTTAACCCTTGTATCTTTCAAAAACAAGCCTATGTGATGATACATGATTTTACAAAGTCGGGTTAAGCGAAAATCCGAGCTACCACATTATAGATCGGGTCTAGATAAACACAAATTTCAAGTCCTACGACTTTTACACAAGACATGTGCTATTAACCTCCATTTTTATAGTTTTAGTAGACTTTAAAGATTCAAAACGCATGTTTACGATATTTCACCGATAGAATTCCTTTTAACCACTTTAAACAAGCTTAAATATGAGTTTTATGTGATATACCTCTAGCTCGGGGCTAGGGAAGAATCTCGACGAAAACGGGGTGGATAAAAGCTAACAAACGAGGTCCTTTGCGTTCCACTTGCACCAAAGCTCCTAAAACGCCACTTGTGAGGCTTGTATGATCTTGGAATGCAAGGAACCAAAATCGAAAATGGGTGTGTATAGGGGAGAGGGTTCGGCCGAGAGTGAAGGGTGAGGGAGTGAGTATTGTGGTCTTGAGTTTAGTGATGAAAGATTAGTGGTGTTACCTCAAGTATTTATAGAAAAACTCATGTGTTATTATTCAATGGATAATGTGCCTTCAAGATACTAAACACCCACAATAAAATAATATTTAGCTAGTCCTTGTGTGTCCCCTATATTTGGGGCCGGTTAGGGACTTGGGGGGTGGGTTAGTTCGGTTGAAACTTGGTTAGTTAGTGTTTAGTTAGGTTGGAAGGGTTAACTAAGTAATTAACTTAGTTAGTTGTGTATTATGTGTTATGACGGGTGTTAGGGTAATCAGGGACCCTAACTGGCTCAGAAAAATAAAAATAGTGAAAATACTAATATTTTCATGTTCCGGGTAAAGTCCGGGTGTCCGGTTGGATAGTAATCCGTTAAAGCGTTATAAAAGCTTTAAAGTGTCGTTACTACATTTTTAGTGACACAAATTGTTTCCAACACTTTTAGAAAGTGTCTAGTGTTATTTTCTCATGTTCTGGCACTTTACTAGTCAGCTAGAAGCTGGATTAATTATTAATGTGCTGTGTTTGGTACTTAAAGTACGTTTTGGCGCATCCGAATCAGTGTATCTTATCCCTAGAGACGCGGTAACACAACCCTTATATCCTACATTCACTACCAGTGTAGCCAAAATATGTGAGGCTCTTAACAGGCCTTAGAGGCAGGGTCTGCCTGATGCTGGTCATTTCAGCATGTTTGCCGTGTATCCGTTTGGTGCTACTGTGCTTTTTGTGCATCAAGTTTGTCACTGAGGTGCCGTATGTAAATAATGTAGTGACAGCAAATAAAGTATGATGCAAGTAAGTGCATGTATCAGTATGCAGGTAGCAGTTTATCAGCTAGTTTCAATTAAGCACAGTAATTAAGCAGTAATTAATCATTAATTAAGTTGTATGGATACCTGGTTTAGTGCGGGTTGTCACATTCTCCCCCCGTTAAATAAATTTCGTCCCGAAATTTAAGTTCTGCTTGTAGAAGCAGGGTTCTTAGGAAATAAGTGGGGGTATTTCTCTTTCATCCGGTCCTCACGCTCCCAGGTGTATTCAGGACCATGTCTGGCATTCCAACGTACTTTGACGAGTTTGACACTGCTCCGGCGGGTCTTGTTAACTTTCCAATCTGTGACCTCAACAGGTTCTTCAACGAAGTGGAGCGTGTCGTCAATATGAATTTCGTCGATAGGAATGGCAACGTCAATTTGAGTTGGACTTTTCTTTAGATTGGATACATGAAATGTATCGTGAACACCATTCAGTTCAGCAGGTAGGTCCAACTTGTATGCTACTGTCCCAATTCTTTCCAGAATTCTGAAGGAACCAATGTAGCGCGGATTTAACTTTCCACGCTTCCTAAAGCGTGCTACCCCTTTCCAGGGTGAACCTTTAACAACACCATTTCTCCGACTTGGAAGTCCACATGCTTCCGGTTTGGATCCGCGTAGGCCTTTTGCCTGTGGCGAGCGGCTTCGATGCGTTTAAGAATTTGCGCGATCTTATCTGTCGTCTCTTGGACGATCTCGGGACCAGCAAGCTGCCTATCACCTGCGTCAGACCAACATAGTGGTGATCGGCACTTGCGTCCGTATAGGGCCTCAAATGGCGCGACACCAATACTGGTGTGGTAGCTGTTGTTGTATGAAAATTCGACCAAAGGTAAGTGTTTATCCCAGCTACCGCCTAAATCCATAACACATGCTCTCAGCATGTCTTCCAAAGTCTGTATCGTTCGCTCGCTCTGGCCGTCAGTTTGCGGATGGAATGCAGTGCTCAGATTCAATTGTGAGCCAAAAGATTCTTGGAAGGATTGCCATATCCTTGACACAAACCTTCCGTCTGTAACAGAGATGATTGAGAGAGGTACTCCATGGCGTGCTATGATCTCTCTCATGTAAATTTCCGCAAGTTTACTAGTACTGTCTTTCTCCTTGATCGGCAGAAAGTGTGCGGATTTTGTTAGGCGGTCAACAATCACCCAAATCATATCGTGGCCTCTTGGCGTTCTTGGCAGTTTTGTAACAAAATCCATGGAGATTTGTTCCCACTTCCACTTGGGAATCTCAGGTTGTTGCAGAAGTCCCGAAGGCTTCTGGTATTCGGCCTTAACCTTAGCGCACGTTAAACATTTGCTCACATAGACAGCAACATCGCCTTTCATCCTAGGCCACCAATAGTAATCCTTAAGATCTTGATACATCTTATCCGATCCAGGGTGGATAGAGTACCGTGACTTGTGCGCTTCGTCGAAAATAACTTCTCTTAATCCACCAAACAGAGGAACCCAAATCTTTTTCTCAAACATAACGTCCCTTCCTCGTTTGGTACCAAAAGCTTCTCCATTCCACGGAGATATTCTTCCTCAAGGTTTCCCTCCTTGAGAGCTTCCTTTTGTGCAGCACGAATGCGCAGGGGAAGGTCGGTTCGTACAATCATTTCCAAGCTCTAACCCTTATGGGCTTGATTCTTTCTTTACGACTTGGGGCATCGGCGACTACATTCGCCTTCCCTGGGTGATACTTTATCTCGCAGTCGTACTCGTTTAGCAATTCAACCCATCGTCTTTGTCTCATATTCAACTCCTTCTGGTTGAATATGTGTTGTAGGCTTTTGTGATCTGTGAAGATTGTGCATTTCGTACCATACAGGTAGTGTCTCCAGATCTTTAGTGCAAAAACCACTGCGCCAAGCTCTAAATCGTGGGTGGTATAGTTCTTTTCGTGCACCTTCAGTTGGCGTGATGCGTAAGCAATGACCTTTTGGCGTTGCATCAACACACAACTCAATCCTTGACGCGATGCGTCGCAGTATACCACAAAGTCATCAGTACCTTCTGGTAGAGCTAAGATTGGCGCGTTACAAAGCTTATCCTTCAATACCTGAAATGCTTCATCCTGTTTGATTCCCCAATCAAACGTCTTGTCCTTCTGCGTGAGGAGTGTTAATGGTTGAGCGATCTTTGAAAAATCCTCGATGAACCTTCTATAGTAGCCAGCCAAACCCAAGAATTGTCGAATCTCGGTTGGCGTTGTAGGCGTTTCCCAATTCTTGATTGCCTCGATCTTTGTGGGATCAACATGAATTCCATCCCCATTAACCACATGTCCAAGAAACTGGACTTCGCGTAGCCAAAACTCACACTTGGAGAATTTGGCGTACAGCTGTTCCTTCTTTAGTAGCTCCAGTATGGTCCTAAGATGTTGTTCGTGTTCAGCCTTCGTCTTTGAGTAAATCAAGATGTCGTCGATGAATACAATCACGAACTTGTCTAAGTATGGCTTGCAAACCCTATTCATTAGATCCATGAATACCGCGGGCGCGTTTGTCAAACCAAATGGCATAACGAGGAACTCGTAGTGTCCATAACGAGTCCGGAAGGCTGTTTTCGGGATACTTTCCTCCTGTATCCTTAGTTGATGGTATCCAGATCGAAGATCGATCTTAGAGTAACAGCTTGAACCTTGAAGTTGATCGAACAGATCGTCGATTCTAGGCAGAGGATACCTGTTCTTGATCGTCAGCTTGTTCAATTCTCTGTAGTCAATACACATGCGGAAACCTCCGTCCTTCTTCTTGACAAACAAGACCGGAGCTCCCCAAGGCGAGAAGCTTGGTCGGATAAAACCCTTGTCTAACAACTCTTGAAGTTGCGTCGACAATTCCTGCATCTCAGACGGAGCAAGTCTGTATGGTGCCTTAGCCACAGGCGCGGCGCCTGGAACTAAGTCAATGTGAAACTCCACTTGCCTCTGAGGTGGCAGTCCAGGTAAGTCTTCTGGGAAGACTTCGGGATACTCCCTTACGACAGGGATGTCTTTGATCCTTGGCTCGGCAGCCTTCTTGTCCACGATGTGCGCCAGAAAAGCAACACATCCCTTCTGCAAACACTTCCTTGCTTTCAAACAGCTGATAATCCGCAACGGCGTCTCACGCTTCTCTCCATGAACAACAATGGTCTCACCATCCTCGGTTGGAATACGAACAACCTTTTCGTGGCATACTATCTCAGCTTTATTGCCCGATAACCAATCCATTCCTACTACCACGTCGAAACTTCCCAATTGGACTGGTAGTAGATCCAAAGCAAAATCACGTTCTCCTAGTTCGATCACACAGCCTCTGATAACTTCATCGGCTTCCACTAACTTTCCATTAGCCAATTCGATTGCGTACGGGACATCTAACTTATTAGTGGCTAATCCAAGCATATTCTTAAATTCTAGTGATACGAAGCTATAATCGGCACCAGTATCAAATAAAACAGATGCATAGCGTTGATTCACAGGGAACGTACCAGTGACAACGTTGGGATCCTGGCGTGCTTCCCGTGCACCGATCTGGAACACTCCTCCCCGGGCTTGGTTCAATCCCGGGCAGTCCCTCTTGAAGTGCCCAACATCACCGCAATGAAAACACCCTAATCTTTTTCCACTTCCTGCACCATCCCCAGCTGGCGGGTTGTTTTGATTGGCAGTTCCGGCTTGATTTGCATCGTAGCCTTGATTATTCCCTTGTGGGCGATTTCCCAAACCACCACGATTATCGTTTCTATTCATATATCCTCCCCGGCCTCCCCGGCCCGCACTAGCCCAACATGATTCCTTTGAGTGGCCCGGTTTTCCACAAGATTCACAAATTATTACGTTACAAAGACCATTATGGTGGCGTTGGCAGTTGTTGCATTTGGGCTGGGTGCCCTGGTACCCTTTTCCTTTCTTGGTACTGCCAGTTGATTTTCCTTTCTTTACTGCCATACTGACGCCTTGTTTGAAGTTTGAAAACTTCCTTTTGTTATCTCCTGAGGACTCAACGTGAGTCTCTGTCTTCTTCGCCTTGACTTCATCAAATTTGTTCAAACGAATTGCCTCCTCGGTGAGAGCCACGCTCAAATCAATGGCTTCCGTGATAGTTGCTGGTTTGGAGGAGGTTACCATGCTTATTATTTGGGGAGCCAAACCCCAAATGAAGCGCTCGATTCGCTTGTATTCTGGCGTAACCATGTAAGGAACCACTTGAGACAGGTCATGAAACCTCTGAACGTACTCTGCTACTTTCGGACCATCCATTTTTTTTAAGTACCAAAATTCAGTCTCCAACCTTTGAATTTCTGCGCGGGAACAGTACTTCTTGCGCATAAGCTCTTTCAGCTCTGCCCAGGTCAGTGCGTAGGCGGCAGCTTCGCCTAGCGTCTGGACTTGTAAGTTCCACCAGGATAGGGCTCCGTCTAGAAACAGCCCTGAGATGTAAGTGACCTGCTGGTCGAGCGCACATTTGCTCATGCGGATGGTGGAATCAGTCTTCTCGGCCCAACGAGTAAAAGCGATAGCGCCTCCGGTGCCATCGAAGTTGGTGGGCTTGCAGTCTAAGAACTGCTTGTACGTGCACCCGTGCGGTGGATTATTGTTGCCCTGGTTAATACTTCCGCTCGTTCCGGGCTGAGATGCTGCATATTGTGCTATGGCAGCGGCAATGATTTGTTGCAGTTCTGCCTCGTTAGTGGGCATGCGCGTTTCGCGTCTTGGCGGCATCTTCTAAAAGACGTTACACATAGGTTAGTGAAGTGTGCGTATGCATTCAACAATACCAACACATAACATTTCATGTTATCAACAAGTCAATCACATAACCTCTTATGTTATAGGACATAACCAATTGATTGAACATCGCATGTGATGAGAATACTGCGATTGTATTGCCCCAATTTGAGACCACAATGTAAAGCTCACAATTACACTACTATATCATACTACATCAATGACTTAGTGGGGGACGACCCTAGACAAGTCGTGCGATCGCTGGTTATGTTCGGGAGTCTCTGGTTCGTCCTTTCTCAAATTTCAGGACTCCACGTCAAGTTCCTGAATTTCTGTCCTAAAACAACATTCCTTCTCAATCGTTTCCTTGAGCTCGTCCCAGCTCAGTGTATAAGCAGCGTCTATGCCAAGGGTTTGAACCTAGAAGTTCCATAAGAGAGTGTGCCATCTAGCAACATCCCCGAGATATAGGTAACACTCTGTTGGGGCGAACAGTTACTCGTTCTTAGAATGGAGTTGGTCTCTTCGGACCAACGAACAAATGCAACGGTGCCTCCTCTTTTATCAAAGTTCAAAGGCTTGCAGTTCAGGAACTGTTTTATAGGTGCAGCCAGTTGGATGGTTACTCCCAGTAATGCCATCGTTATACTTAGAGCGGAGGGCTTCATGTCGTGCATTTATTGGTGAGATGCGTTCTTGCAGCTCGGCTTCTGTCCTTGGCAACGTACTGGTGTTTGTGTCACGTCTGGGTGACATTCCCTTTTGTCGAAGTGGTGTGAAGCGGGTTAGACAACGTCTCAATTGTCTATGGTGTATATAGCAACGTATGCCATCATGTAATCACCCAATTTCACACGCAAATATACTCACTGTATGAGTGGGGAAGTAAATTCCGAGCCTTCACATAGGCTTGCCTATTTGGCTTGTTGCTTGTAATAGAATGAACTCGAGGCTACATCGCCTAGGTCATTTGTGTTTAGGTTATCATTAGCTTGACCTGCAGAGTCCACCAGGATTCTTGTGCACTACAAATCGTTATTACGTGGGCCCCCGTAATAATAAATTGTCTTGCACAGTTACCCCAAATTTTCTCTCATCCAAGCAGATGATCAGTCAAGGAGCAACAGCCGGTGCACTGGCATGAACAGGGTCATACTCCAATGCGGGGTCAGGAGCAACGCCTGGCTCAGGGGCCACGGCTAGCTTCGAATCAAAACTCCATCTCAAAATCAGCTGGATCAACAATCACAAGGGTTACAGGATCCCCCCAAGGGCTGGTCTAAGTGCATGAACTCAATGTCATGGTCTGGATCAACACCAGGCGGAAAAACAGAATTGTCCTCAATATCGCGATCATACTCAAAATTGTGTGCGGGATCCGGTGCAGCTAGTGATGCCCTATCAGGGTCGGCGTCGTGTAAGTGGTGCTGCATTCCCTGTATGTGCGAAGATGCGGATGTTAGAAACTCAAATGAGTCTGGGATAGGGGAATGGACATGAGTTTCCCCTACGGAGCGTCCGCATGCAGTAGTCTAATACCAGCAGCAATAGGGCCTCGCCCTCAAGTGGGTCCTTCTCTTAGTAGTTCGACATCGTCTTCAGAGACAACGTCGAGGGCATATCAACAACGAGATAAGCGGCAGGGGGGCAAATTCCCAACAAGATAGCCATTAGTAGGCTCTGCTACGACTTTAGGCAGCGCACAGAGGGCTGAGAGTCGTCGTTGTCTGTGCTGGTAGTATCAGAAATGTACACCTCGTGCTTCGATGAAACTATGTCGTCTGATACTATGGTTATGGGATTTGTAGTGTCCGTCTTTCTAGTACTTGATGAAAGCATGACGTTGTAACACAAACACATATACGTATAATTTTCAATCATATAGTCATATAAACATGTAGTCACCACGTAAACATTCAAATTATCCTTCTAGTCCCACTAGCCAACACTTCTAGTCCCACTAGCCAACACTTCTAGTCCCACTAGCCAACACTTCTAGTCCCACTAGTCAACACTTCTAGTCCCACTAGCCAACACTTCTAGTCCCACTAGTCAACACTTCTAGTCCCACTAGCCAACACTTCTAGTCCCACTAGTCAACACTTCTAGTCCCACTAGTCAACACTTCTAGTCCCACTAGTCAACACTTCTAGTCCCACTAGCCAACACTTCTAGTCCCACTAGTCAACACTTCTAGTCCCACTAGCCAACACTTCTAGTCCCACTAGTCAACACTTCTAGTCCCACTAGCCTCCTATCTCAGCCTCCCAGACTGAGCCTAAAATAATAAATAAAATGTGCTCAACATTTGTTTGTAAAAAGTGTGGATCTGGACTTAAGTGGTATGCAGAAAAATGTTTTCGTGAGAGCCCTAGTGATCATAGTCTAGACTCGAGACAGAATCCTAGTTCGCTATGATCAGAGCTCTGATACCAAGCTGTCACACCCTGGCTTTGCGGAAGCGTGGTTAATTATGGTGTGACTTCTTAATACCATAGCTTAATCATAACAAAGCTATATGAGTTTAAAAACCATGCAAGTCATCATTAAGTTTAGAAATTAACATACATTACCATTGTTTTAAACATACGACCATAACCATGTTCAGTAGACATTACAACTTATAACAAACATAAACGAGGGTTAAGGATTGTGTCTTGTCCAGGTAAGAGAACACAACCCCTAATCCTTGATGACTTCATGAAGATTGCAGCGGAAAACGTTCATACCGTGCCAGAATCCCTTTTAATTTCCTGAAATACATGTGAGTTGAAAAATCAACAATAATGTTGAGCGAGTTCATGTGTAAGTGAGTATGTAAAACACTTGAGTATAAAAATAGTTGTGGTATGTAGCAGTTGTAAGAGGACTTGTGATCACCAATGGTTTGCAAGGCCACTGACATATGTGAAGTGCAAATAGGGAGACTCAAACCTAGCAGATTTCGCCACGGCAAAGTATGTGGACAAAGTCACCCCACGGTCCGTTTCTAGTTTGGCCGGGGGCTGGGCTCGCTACACCCAGATAGATCTACCGCTCCTGTCCCTCGGTCCCTCCATGAGGACTAATGGCCCCATGTTGTTCCTATCCACTCACATGATCGTATAACACCTCCTTACGTTAAACATACCGTTGTAAAGTACTCGTAAATCATAGTAACATGTATTTCACCCCCGCAGTTAAGTAAACTGAAAACAGTTAGAGAAAAGGGGGACATGAACTCACAGTGGATGCGTAACTCTATCAAGCGTCTCTGAAGCAGTAAGCTGTGCAACGACCTACAAGTGCTAATTCTATTAGACGGACGGCCGTGCTTTAGCTTTACAGTTTATGTTTGTGGGAAATAGTTAAACAACTATTTCGTGTTACATTTTGTACATGCTTGATAGTTATCTTCCTTCCCAAGGATGGGGGATTTAATACATGTGCGTAATATTTTTCATCATTAAGTCTCACTTAATCTTCATATGTATTCAACTCCAAAATGTAAGTATTTATCCAAAATACGTTTGTTAAAGTACGCGTTCATAAATATTTCCGTAATTGTGTAAGTTACGTTTTAACATACAGGTGGTAATATAATTACCGGTGTAACTTATATATTTATGGCGAAAGCGTTCGTAATATTTTGGAGTCGTTATCGTTTGTAGACATTATTTTTACTCTAAAAATAATATTTGTGTACTTCACAAAATAATCAAAAACAGTGCGTGAAAAATATATTTAACACGTTAATATTTTGTGAAAGTCCCGCCTCCGAATGTTTAGTGATTTAAGTCATGGCGAAATTTATGTTTTGAAATCGTGTAAAAAAAAAAATGATTCTAACACTTGTAATGTAAACAAGTTTAAGTGTTAGGTTTTTAAGAAAATTTCGCCAGAGTTTCCTCTGTAACTGGCGGTGGCCACGCTTTCAAGCGTATCATTTTCTTTTAATAATCAAATCAATCAACTTCTTTATTCAATCAAACAACTTCCGACAAATCAAACTAGTCAATAAATATGTAAATTTGCATAGTCGCATGAACTTGTAGTTTTTCCGAATCTATATTATAAATCCCATTAATATACGTAGATCTTTATATAAAGTACTTTTAATCTTGTAAAAACCTCGTTTTTCGAGAAGTCCGACTTTACAACTTCTAGTTATTTTTCCCAAAAATATTCATTTTGTCGAAATATGCGTCACACAAGTGTTTACACACTTGTGTGTTGTAAGATCCGCTTCTTTAAAATACATGGTTCTTAAATGTGTGGTCCTTTGAAGATACCACTTACGGATACGTAGATCCGCTAGTTTTAAACACCCTTTTACCGGTTAAAACACTTTTACACAAGTAAAATATTTCTTTACAAGTTCATGTCTCTAAAATGTGGTAGTGTTTCACTTTTAACCCTTGTATCTTTCAAAAACAAGCCTATGTGATGATACATGATTTTACAAAGTCGGGTTAAGCGAAAATCCGAGCTACCACATTATAGATCGGGTCTAGATAAACACAAATTTCAAGTCCTACGACTTTTACACAAGACATGTGCTATTAACCTCCATTTTTATAGTTTTAGTAGACTTTAAAGATTCAAAACGCATGTTTACGATATTTCACCGATAGAATTCCTTTTAACCACTTTAAACAAGCTTAAATATGAGTTTTATGTGATATACCTCTAGCTCGGGGCTAGGGAAGAATCTCGACGAAAACGGGGTGGATAAAAGCTAACAAACGAGGTCCTTTGCGTTCCACTTGCACCAAAGCTCCTAAAACGCCACTTGTGAGGCTTGTATGATCTTGGAATGCAAGGAACCAAAATCGAAAATGGGTGTGTATAGGGGAGAGGGTTCGGCCGAGAGTGAAGGGTGAGGGAGTGAGTATTGTGGTCTTGAGTTTAGTGATGAAAGATTAGTGGTGTTACCTCAAGTATTTATAGAAAAACTCATGTGTTATTATTCAATGGATAATGTGCCTTCAAGATACTAAACACCCACAATAAAATAATATTTAGCTAGTCCTTGTGTGTCCCCTATATTTGGGGCCGGTTAGGGACTTGGGGGGTGGGTTAGTTCGGTTGAAACTTGGTTAGTTAGTGTTTAGTTAGGTTGGAAGGGTTAACTAAGTAATTAACTTAGTTAGTTGTGTATTATGTGTTATGACGGGTGTTAGGGTAATCAGGGACCCTAACTGGCTCAGAAAAATAAAAATAGTGAAAATACTAATATTTTCATGTTCCGGGTAAAGTCCGGGTGTCCGGTTGGATAGTAATCCGTTAAAGCGTTATAAAAGCTTTAAAGTGTCGTTACTACATTTTTAGTGACACAAATTGTTTCCAACACTTTTAGAAAGTGTCTAGTGTTATTTTCTCATGTTCTGGCACTTTACTAGTCAGCTAGAAGCTGGATTAATTATTAATGTGCTGTGTTTGGTACTTAAAGTACGTTTTGGCGCATCCGAATCAGTGTATCTTATCCCTAGAGACGCGGTAACACAACCCTTATATCCTACATTCACTACCAGTGTAGCCAAAATATGTGAGGCTCTTAACAGGCCTTAGAGGCAGGGTCTGCCTGATGCTGGTCATTTCAGCATGTTTGCCGTGTATCCGTTTGGTGCTACTGTGCTTTTTGTGCATCAAGTTTGTCACTGAGGTGCCGTATGTAAATAATGTAGTGACAGCAAATAAAGTATGATGCAAGTAAGTGCATGTATCAGTATGCAGGTAGCAGTTTATCAGCTAGTTTCAATTAAGCACAGTAATTAAGCAGTAATTAATCATTAATTAAGTTGTATGGATACCTGGTTTAGTGCGGGTTGTCACAGATTGTTAGATCGAATTTGACTGTCCGAGCTCTGATACCAATTGTTAGGATCTGAGGCTCTCATGATAGTGTTTGTTTGTTTAAAATGAACAATCAATGAGTATGAAAACATGTTAGGTGCAGCGGAAGTGAAAACAAACTCTGTAAACACAATCAAAGGAGATAATAGTTTGATAAACAATTGCTTCTCATAGAGTCAAAAGATTTACAAATCAAATCAAAAGATTACAGATGCTTACAAACTAAACTCCCCCTCAGCCTGATGCCCCAAGGTTGGTTGCACACAAGATGAAAGGATTAGACATGAGGAGAAGAACCCGCTCAGTCAATCAAATGTAACAGTACAGGGTACTGTTACATTTATAGGCAAACCAAACCACTGAGGTATCTCAGCTGACGTCACCATGAAAGTGACATCTAACAACCTAACAACCTGTAGACACTGTCCTTATACCAACTACTGATGTCCTAACAACTGATTGTAAATAAAATACAAAACATGAGAAAACAACTGCTTCACGTTCCACTGTTGTAGCCTAAGCACTGATGCTCAACAACAACATCAGTGCTTTCTTCAAAGGTGATCAGTCCTTGAATGAGCAGTGTTTGTGTCTTCAGCAGCACTTAAGAGACAGCAGTAGATAGAGTGACAAAGTTTGTCTTCAGCAGTCTTTAGGATTACATCAGCATTTGGAACATCAGTTGTTATTTTGAGCAGTACTTATGGTTCATCAGCTGATAGATAACCACTGTCAAGGGGAGAGCAAAGTGTAAACTACTGTTTATTGTGAATCCTCTGTTGTGACCTGGTTTTGGCTTTACATTATCTGTTCCTTTGGTAGGGTTCAATCCCAACAATCTCCCCCTGGAACAGATAATGCCAAAACCTTTCATTATTCAGGACCTTTATTACTCATCAAGAGTGCCTTAGCTTGTTCTTTGAATTCAGCTTCAAATTCCTTTGCACTCTGGTCATCCTCATCCCTACACAGTGAAAGCCCAAGGAGATCCTGCAAATCTTGAACACTAAGGCCTAGTGCTTCTTTCCTTGATATGTGCTTTACATCGCCATTGGCTCTGATACCAATTGTTAGGATCTGAGGCTCTCATGATAGTGTTTGTTTGTTTAAAATGAACAATCAATGAGTATGAAAACATGTTAGGTGCAGCGGAAGTGAAAACAAACTCTGTAAACACAATCAAAGGAGATAATAGTTTGATAAACAATTGCTTCTCATAGAGTCAAAAGATTTACAAATCAAAGCAAAAGATTACAGATGCTTACAAACTAAACTCCCCCTCAGCCTGATGCCCCAAGGTTGGTTGCACACAAGATGAAAGGATTAGACATGAGGAGAAGAACCCGCTCAGTCAATCAAATGTAACAGTACAGGGTACTGTTACATTTATAGGCAAACCAAACCACTGAGGTATCTCAGCTGACGTCACCATGAAAGTGACATCTAACAACCTAACAACCTGTAGACACTGTCCTTATACCAACTACTGATGTCCTAACAACTGATTGTAAATAAAATACAAAACATGAGAAAACAACTGCTTCACGTTCCACTGTTGTAGCCTAAGCACTGATGCTCAACAACAACATCAGTGCTTTCTTCAAAGGTGATCAGTCCTTGAATGAGCAGTGTTTGTGTCTTCAGCAGCACTTAAGAGACAGCAGTAGATAGCGTGACAAAGTTTGTCTTCAGCAGTCTTTAGGATTACATCAGCATTTGGAACATCAGTTGTTATTTTGAGCAGTACTTATGGTTCATCAGCTGATAGATAACCACTGTCAAGGGGAGAGCAAATTGTAAACTACTGTTTATTGTGAATCCTCTGTTGTGACCTGGTTTTGGCTTTACATTATCTGTTCCTTTGGTAGGGTTCAATCCCAACAATCTCCCCCTGGAACAGATAATGCCAAAACCTTTCATTATTCAGGACCTTTATTACTCATCAAGAGTGCCTTAGCTTGTTCTTTGAATTCAGCTTCAAATTCCTTTGCACTCTGGTCATCCTCATCCCTACACAGTGAAAGCCCAAGGAGATCCTGCAAATCTTGAACACTAAGGCCTAGTGCTTCTTTCCTTGATATGTGCTTTACATCGCCATTGGCTCTGACCAAGGTCAATACGTGAGTCTTTTGATCAGACATCCACTTTAGTATTTTTAAGCCAAGTGGGTTTCTTGGGAGAGACTTATTTGAAGATGAGTTGAGGGATAATGGCCTTGAAAACAACTGCAGACTTTCAGACATTCTTTTGAAAGCTTCTTCAAAGACTTTGTCAGCTGCAGCTATATCTTCTGCAGTTTCTTGTTCAATAAGTTCTTGTCTTACAGCTTCTGTCTTGTCTTTAGCAGTGTTTGGAGACGCAGGTTTGTTTAATGCCTTAAAAAGGCTTTGAAGCTTTGTTGAAGTTTCTTCTTTTAGACCCATTTTCGTGATGGTATCTTTGAAGTATTCTGCTTCTTTGTCTATTACCTCTTCTTCAGTCAGCTGTTCTCCCTCTTCTTGGTTTGTTACAAAAGTAGACCGGAACAGTGTGTCGAGGTTTCCCATCTTCTGTTCAAGCTTCATCATTTGTTCTTGCTTTTTAGAAGTGCCTGAAACAGTTATCTTTCTTTTCTTCAGCCTTTCGTAGGCTTCATCAGTCTGCTGTCTTGACCATTTTGATATGGCTTCAGCAGTATCCATTTTTGCATCCACCAACTCCCTTTTCTTTCTTTTATACTCAGCAGTGAAGTCAGCAATGAGCTTTTTGAATTTGTTCCAGTTTGGAGCATTTTTCTTCTTTGTAGGATCATTCTTGAGTCTGTCAATCCTCTCAGCCTCATGCTTTAGAGCGATTATTGGCCATTCTTCAAACTGTTTTTCTTCTCCTTGTAGTGATCCACCTATTTAGATTCTCTCTTGGTTACTTTATTCTTCTCCTTGTAGTGATCCACAAGCAAATCATCCCACTTTTTTCCTACTAAATCACACAAAAAAGTTTTAGTATGTTAAAATTTCAACATTATTGAGTGTTACTCTTCTTAACCTCGTCTACCTATGAACCACCTTTGCAGACATCGCTGCTATCACCCACCATGAAACCCTAATGCCACTCTGCTTCATTTTCATCAAGCGAATATGTAAAGAGAGGTCGAAGTTAGGGTTTCACAATTGCAAATAATAGCATGTAATTCAAATCTGTAAGAATTTCAAAGCGAACAAAAATCTCTCACTTTATCTACCGCAGATCAATCACAAACCTTAGTATCATTCGGAGTTCAATCACCGGAAAGCTTGTTCAAAACCAATTAAGCGGACCTCCTCTCTCTTCTTTTCTTCCACGAAGCTGTGTTTATATATTACCAAATCAACCGTGACCTGAAATAGGACGTGTGCTCATGGCATTAGAGAAAGTAACATTGGTGAGGCTCCTTTGACTGTTCCTGACATATCTTTGCCTAGCAAAATCTTTGAAAATCATTCTTTCATCATTTCAAGCTCTACAGGATGCATGATTATTAAAATATACAAATTCAGTAGAGCGATCAATTTGACCAATAACATAATATATTTTGCCTCTTTCTTATGATATACTTGTAGAAAGTATTGTAAGCGTATAACTCTTATTGTGATGTTGGAAAAAATATTAGTATTGATAAAACATATATACATTAGGAATTTTAGAGTGTTTCTTCATTTATAATAACTTATTTCTTTTAATTAACAATATAAATTGATCATTAGAAATTATGAATATGAAAAATAGTAGTTTTGAATTAACAATTTATTCTTTGGTTTTTTCATAAGTTTAATAGCAACATCCACACCATTGTAAGTACCTTTATGAAGCTTCGCAAATAATTACAAAGTAAGAACCTGCATGATGTATTGAACAAATATTAAGAAATAGTGTTACATATCAACCCACCCATTTTGTAAAAAGTAAAAGAAAGAATGAAAAAGAAAAGATAACTGACCTGGTGCGAAACCTATCATTATTTGACCTCTACTTTATAAGCAATGGTAGCCATGTACTCAAAGCAGTAATACGCATACATCCATCAAAAAGTTTTAAAATTGAGAGCCTTCTCAATATGAGGTACAAAACCTATGATTTAAACCTATTATAATCCCATTATTTTCAGCATATATCACCAAAGACTACCATTTTAAAACAAAAATGTAACATGAAATGTGATAAAATATATACCTTACAGAAAAAGGAGGTCACTATAAGGAATGAATACCTTGTTCTGCCACTCCCAATCATGATTCATGACCTTCAAAAAAAACATAATATGTGAAATAATAGCAACTAATTGACTAAATAAACCACATTCAAATGTAAAATTAAAGAGCAAGAGATTACATAACCAGTAGGGCTAACATTATATGCCACAAAACAAAAGGGGTTACCTCAGTTTGAAGTCCCCTGCTGGTTTTGGTCTCGTCTCGGTTGCCGGAACCACAAAGAGCTCCTTCATTCTTGATATTCTTGAGGTGAACATCCCCATTCGGATGAAAACGATGCAACATGAGTGAAAATTAGGTTAAACTTACAATTCTGGCACTGGATGAATCGAATTGAAGATCAGAAATGTGACGGAGCTCAGCAGCACTAAGAACGACTTGGTTCTATTAAAAAAGCCCTAGAAGCACAATAACGTGAAAGCTTCAAGAAACAACAAAACCCCTTTTATTTAATCAAAGCTCCAAATTATATTTGTTTTTAAAACCGTACCTGAAATCACGAGAAGGAGACGATGACCGATCATATGGATGAATCACCAATTTCTAGAGTGGGTTATGGGAAGCTTAGAAGAAGATCAAGGTTGGGGAGGAGAAAGCGGGACGTGGGGGATGGGGATCTATAATGGGTGGAGGGAGAGGTTGAAGAGAACCGCTAGGAGAGTGGGGAGTGGGATAGAAACCTCTAATAACCTCTCAAAACTTGCAAACTGCTCTGCATAAAAAATAACCTCTAAATTTTAGTAATAACCACCTACTTATTATGGTCAGGATTAATCTCAGAAATAACTGTCAAATTTGAACGGTTGAGATCATTACAAAATGGTTATTTTTCTCAAAATAGACTACTGGAAATTTAGAAGGTAACCACCAAAGTTGTGGAGATAGTGGGCAATAAAAGGTGGAGGTAACCACCACATACAAAAACCAACCATAACTTCTTGGAACCGCCACAAGAGCGGTTATTTTAGTGAGTTTAAACGGCTCAGATTTCATCTTAGCAAGATCTAACGGTGGATATCGATTTGGAATGTGGTTAGACTTAATGGGCTTAATATATATATATATATATATATATATATATATATATATATATTCTTTAAAGCTGCAACTGCAAGTTTTTTTATTCATGCTTTTTTTAGAACCGCGATTTTAAATTTATGCAACCTTTGGTCTGGGGCTGGCAATTCTAACACGAACACGATAACACGAGACGGACCTATACAAAGTTATCATGTTTCGTGTTTGATCTTAACAGATTTCGTGTCTAAAACAGGTTGACACGATAAGATCTTATCAGGTTTCGTGTCTAAACAGGTTAAAACCCGTTAACCTGTCAAGACCCGTTAAGTACATGTTAATAATTAAAAATTAAAAAATATTATATGTGGGCGTGGTCATGGGGTCATCAGTCGTGGGACCTCGGATGAATTATACACAAACATACGCAGTTATTTTTCCACAATCCAAAACCTAATTTTTAAATCTCTCTCACAAACACCACAATTCCCAATTCGGTTCACAACTTCCCCAATTTGGTCGTGTTCGTGTCTTAAGCAGGTCGTGTTTGTGTCTTAATAGGTCGTGTTCGTGTCTTAAACTAGTCGAATGATATGTTGATAATTTTTTCATGTCTTAACAAGTCGTTTGGTGTAGCCTGTTTATTAACAGTTTCGTGTTCGTGTTTTGAAAATCAGACATGATAAGATTTTGTGTCATGTTCGTGTTTACGTGTTTTGGGTTCGTGTCTTATCGTGTTCGTGTATTAACACATCGGGTTGACCCGTTATGCCAGCCCTACTTTGGTCGCGTCCCCCGCATTGGTAGACCCACCACCTTACTCCGGCCAGTTATGTTGTCTTAACCGGGCCCACATTGCCATCAGAGTTTGGTTGGGCGTTCAAGACAAAACCAAACAGGTACTCATGCGAGTGATTAATAGGGAGTGACCCCCGCCTATGTGTAAAACCTTGTTGGCTCCAAGACTTGAACACCCGACCAAGGCCGGTTCCCAAGCCTTATGATTGCCTTGGTGTCCACTGGACCAAGGGCTAGGGACAAGTTTCTTTATTCATGTATCGTGGACAACTATCAACCTTTTAACGTGTATACATTTCTGAAACCAACAAAAAATGTTGACAATCCAAGAGATGAGCTTGTAGCAATTGTAAACACTAAAAGAACAACATACAAAACATCGTCCCTATGCCGAGCCTGCATAGCTCATAAATGCATCAAAGCCTACTAGCTGCAACCGTGATGATGTTGGCTAGTCATAAACGTCGCTGACTTTAAATTCACACTTTTGTACACACTTGTCCCTGTCATGAGTCATGTTCTCGGGTGCCCGTCCAAATATGTCAACCCCGATAACCGTAAATTGACCATAAATTACAAGGGGTTGGTTACGGTACAAACCATATTTATCCTACAAACTGTGAGAATAAATCCTAGCACTTAAAAAAAAGTTAAATTAGTACATACTAAAACAATACTTACATAAAAGTAACATTTTTTTAATTATATTAGCACATAAAAATTATTCAAGATAGTTGATTTTAGTACATACGTGAATGAAGAATTATATCAGCACTTTGAAAACAAAAGGAATATCTAAACAAAGAACTAATTGCTTGTTAACATAATGAAGAATTATATCAGCACATTGAAAACAAAAGGAATATCCAAATAAAGAATTAATTGCTTGTTAACATAATTATAGGGAATTCAATATAATTTATATTATTTAGATGCCACATGATACTTTATAAATGGTTCTTAAAGTTTTACCATTTCTCTATAATTAGTTGGATGCCACATGATACTTTATAAATGGTTCTTAAAGTTTGTATATGAAATGTGGTTTGTATTTGATACTACTCTTAAATTACTATACTACCTAACTGACGTTTGGTAGCTCTTTAAAATGTGGTTTGGGCCACACGCATTTCTAATCTTTGCTTCTTAGTACTGGGGAATCGGATGGTAGCTGTTTAATGGAGGGGGAACCGCTAAGATAATTAGTCCGGGATGTATTTCTATTAGCAATCTAATTTACTCCTAATCCAACACTAACGTGCGACTCAAACCCTAGACTTTATGGGATGGGACACCCTTTTAAAAGCCTTGGTACAGCAAGGCCAAAGGCTCTTTGGTCGGGATGCTTTAATGGTGCTAATGATGACTGCACCGGTGGTTATGACATGACTTATGGTTTTCCCATATTTATTGGGTTTCCTCCTGAATTGGTGTATAGGCATTATGCCTAGTGGGGATGGATATGATCGGATGGTTCCGCTGGTGGCACGATGATACTCCAGTGGCCCGTCAGTGATCCAAATTTGCTGTTAAAAAAAGTATCTTTAGTTGTTAAACAAGGAAACAAGTTACCATTTTAATCAATCCCAACCCGATTGTAGGTCCACCCGGAGGATCGAGTAACCTCTATTCCCTGTTTTCCGACAAACCCGAAAGTGCGGAATCCAAACGGGTAAGTTAAACCAAGTTACGAACACGTAAAACACAAGATTCACCGATTAACACTCCATTGTATTAATCTAGAAAACGGTTACAATACAATGTTTACAAGATGCTCTCATAAACTCTCAGTGTGTGTGTGTTTACATTGTTCGCTCTGAAATCTATTCCGACTTCTCTTAGTGTTTCTGTCTGTTGTCTGGGTATATATACCAACATGTTGACGAAAACAAGAGGCCCACGAAAACACATGGACGAAATCAAGGATCTGGACGAAATCAGGTGATTTCGTTCCATAAGGGATTTCGCCATAAAAGGATTTCGCCCCACAAGGTGTTTTCGTTCATGCATATGGGCCTGAGGTTTTCATCCATGTTGGGCTTGGGCTTGACTTTGAGCTTCATCATGTTGGACTACTTGGGCATGTTGTTGGGCTGCTTCAATGATCCAAACAACAAACAAATAACGAACAGACATAAACCATAATCTAATATGCAAACTGCACACACGCAGTTGCATTTACATCGAACGTTACCGAGTCAAGACAGGAGGATGTCTTGACTACGGCCTTCACTTCGTAGCCGAGTCGAACCGAGCCGAGCCGTATCCACACGATATGTATCAACAAACTCCCCCTTGGATGCTGCTCGTGAGGTTCGTAATCTCGTTCTCCATCTCTTGATGGTTCATTCATTCTCGGAAAGGATCTTCAAAGCCTTCACGTGTTGTAAGTAGAATGTGTATTAACAAACTCCCGCTTTTATCTAGGAAGTGTATCAATAAACTCCCCATTTGATTATGCTCGTGAATCTTTTGATCTTCAATGCTTTAGATCCTTGTGGTGTTGATGATTGGCCAGCGGCAACTCGAACATCTTTATCATTTGAGTGCCTTCACGTCGTGTCTTCATTCCGAAGCTTATCATCGAACATGTTCTCTTCGCCTTTAGCATCTGCACATGCAAGAAAGCTAAACGCGTAATGAGAACAAACGTTTGGAATATAGTTAACATTTAAACAAATGACACACATGTGACCATGTTTTCAACTACCATCCGACAATTAGTTTGAAAAGTTAACAGATTTTTCAATTTTGATTATTAACTTTCAAAACTTGCAAACTCTGACCGTTTATGAAGATTCAGTCGTTTTAGTTTTCATCAGATTTCAGGTAACGAAGACTTGAGTTCCAACATCGGTTAATCAAAACTAAAGCAGAAATAAAATCTTTTTGACTTTTATAAAGTTTATATTAAAACACACCTAAAATCTTTTTGGTATTTTGAATATTTCAAACTTAAAGACTGAAAGCAGTAAATAAATATATATAGAGTTGCAGAAACTATGAAAAGTAAATATATACAAACATTCTTTTTGCGAGTTTCGAGGGTAAGAGAATCATATTAGTGTACGGTCATGCCAAAACGCTCTTGTTGTTCTTTTTGTTAACATTTAGATAAGCATCCTATAACAATTATCGGTATTGTTATCCACATAAGCTCAACTTATCATATGTAATCATGGTGAGGGGATACGTTAAGGTATGATTTATACTTACCGACCTGTGTTCATCCACATCACGACACATTCCCGTATCAAGGTATGCACGAGAATTCATCTTACTGGTGAGTATACCATTTATCATCTGTTTGACCGTATATATGAAAATGTGAGAAACTCACTTATTTTGTTTGAAAACAAGCCTTATGTGATAGAATCACTTATTGATGAGGAACTTGATTTTCAGATGCATGAAGGGCACAGGAGCAAGTCCGTGAACAGGTCAGTACTTTCGTACAGCAAAGAGACGAACTTGACTCCCGGAAGAATGTGATATTTTATCACTTATTTGAGGGACATGTGATTGTTGATCACTTATTGAGGTCGTATGCAATATGTACACGTGTGTATGATATCATGGAAGATCTAGACTTCGTCTCTGTTTGTTTCGGTAAAAGAAACAACCATGATACCCATATGATAAACAGCATAAAGACCACATATCTCAGAACCTCGGCAATCTCTCAAATGAAATTTCGGTACTAAGACCATATGCCAATGAGTGGTTCCCGCCTGGTCTTCAGTCGATTTAAGTTTATATCACCCTGCACACTTTAAGATGATTGTGAGCCTACCGATACATCTTATATAGAGCTGCTTAACATTTTTCATTTTGCATTTCAGTTTAAAGAGGTTTAGACAGACCACTGATGTACTATCATTTTCTCTTTTGCTCGCCAGGAAACTCATTTTTGTTTTTCTATTGTTTTTGAGTTTTGAAATTTTTGATGTTTTTGAATTTTCAAATTTTGGATTTACTCCCCCTAAAATCAACAAACTTACAATAATTTTAAAAATACAAAGATATTTACAAAAACGATTTTCCGATGCGGATTACTCTTGCTTGACCTTAATGCCGTTTACCAATAATAAAAAGTCAAATCTGGATTTATCAAATGCTTTGGTAAAAAGGTCGGCACGTTGGTCATCAGTATGGACTTTAACAACATCGATTAGCCTTTTATCAAAGCAATCACGTATGAAGTAATACTTAATTTCGATGTGTTTGGTCTTTGAATGCTGCACAGGATTTCTAGTGATAGATAAGGCAGCAGAATTATCGACTAAAATAGGAGTAGTTAGGAATTCAAAACCGTAATCGCGCATTTGCTGTTGTATCCACAGGACTTGGGAGCAACAACTTGAGGCAGCAATGTATTCAGCTTCACAAGTTGATGTAGCAACACAAGTCTGCTTCTTGCACTGCCATGTTACGAGGCGATTCCCTAAAAACTGGCATCCAGCCGTTGTGGATTTGCCGTCGATTTTGCATCCGCCAAAATCAGAATCACTGAAAGCGACTAAATCAAAGTTATCATCCTTAGGGTACCATAGACCGGTGTTAGGGCAACCCTTCAAATAACGAAAAATCCTTTTTACAGCTGCAAGATGTGAGGCCTTCGGGTTCACTTGATATCTGGCAAGCAGGCATGTTGGATACATTATATCTGGTCTTGATGCTGTGAGGTACATAAGGGATCCAATCATCGCGCGGTAGTATGAAGAGCTAACGAGTTCACCCTTCAAGTCTGGATTGATTCCGTGATTTTGCTACAGTGGGGTACCAATGGGCGATGTGTCGGTCATCTGGAATCGGCTCAAGATGTCTTGGACATACTTAGTCTGATGGATGAAAATCCCAGACTTCGTTTGTTGCACTTGCAAGCCCAAAAAGAAAGTCATCTCCCCCATAGCGCTCATCTCGAATTTATCCTTCATTACACGCTCGAAATCCCTACACATAACATTGTTAGTAGAGCCAAATATAATATCATCCACATATACCTGAACCAGTAGAAGATCACCATCTTGTTCTTTTATGAAGAGAGTGCAATCGATAAGACCTCTGCGAAATCCATTCTCCAGCAGATAATTAGATAAGGTTGTGTACCAAGCTCGCGGTGCTTGATGTAGACCATAGAGAGCTTTGTTCAGCAACCAAACCCGATTAGGATGGATAGGATCTTCAAAACCTGGAGGTTGTTCAACGTACACCTCTTCTTCGACTAGACCATGTAAGAATGCACTTTTGACGTCCATCTGGTAAACTTTGAATCCTTTGAATGAGGCATAAGCCAGAAAGATCCAAATTGCTTCCAGACGTGCAACAGGTGCATACACTTCGTTGTAGTCTATACCTTCAATCTGACGAAAACCTTGAACGACCAATCTTGCTTTGTTGTGAATAACGATTCCACGGTCGTCCTTTTTGCATTTATACACCCAACGGGTACCAATCTTCTTATAACCAGCAGGTTTCTCTACGAGCTTCCAGACACCAAGTTTATGGAATTGTTGCAGTTCTTCCTGCATTGCTTAAACCCAAGAGTTATCTTTCAAAGCGTCTTTTCAAGTTCTTGGCTCTTCCTGTGAGACATAACACGCGAAAGACCAATCGTTTTGTTGACCAGATTCTCGAATTGCCGCATACAAGCCTGCGTTGTTGTTGTTTTGCAACATGTTTCTTGTTTGTATACCACTTTGTACATTACCGATGATGTTTTGTTGAGGATGGGTATTGTGAATCCTTGTTTCAGGATTATCTGGAACTGAAATGTTTGTACCCAGATTGTTGAGATTGAGATCAATAACTAATTCAATACCCGGAACTGACGAAGAGGATGATGCAGTAGCTTCAGCTGTTATAGGGGCGTCCACTGGAGGTGTAGCCACTGAAGTACCATGAACAACTGATGTAGGAGCTTCTTGATCTGCATCTAGAAATTCTTCATCCTCTGAAGATTCGTTCAGTTCGGTTGCATCATGAAAATCCTCATTGTCGAGAGCATTATTGTTCACTGAAGATGGTTCTTGATTGACAACAATTGGACGAACCAACGGTGAATCTGTTGCGTTGTCACTCTCGAAAAACATCCTTGCCGCAACAGTTTCTTCAACTGCTTCAACGTTGATCGAATTGAAAAAAGTCATCGTACTCAAACATCCATGGTTGACCTGGATTTTTGACCGGCAAAGTGTGTCTTTGTACTCTGACTTCAGACCATTCCTCAACCCTTTTAGTCTCTAGATTCGAGACTCTTAAGTTCGGGGTGGCATAACCAAGAAAGTGACCTTCAATAGCTTTTGCCCCAAACTTTCCATTAGGATCGATCATTGTGCAAGGAGCTCCAAACGGTTCAAGATATGACAAATCTGGTTTCCGTTTGTGAAGAAGCTCAAAGTAGGTCTTGTTGTGTCTTTTGACTGTAAGGACTCGATTCATCGTATAACATGCGGAGGCCACAGCTTCACTCCAGAATGGAATGGGCAACTGCGACTCTACCAACATAGTCCTTGCAGTCTCGATCAATGTACGGATTTTACGTTCAGCGACGCCGTTCTGTTGAGGAGTATAAGCCGCACTAAATTCGTGAAGAATACCTTTTGATGTGCAAAACTCCGCCATGGCATGATTTTTAAATTCAGTACCATTGTCGCTGCGTATCCGCCTAACCTTCAACTTATACAAATTCTCAATCTGAATGATCAAGTTTTTGATAATACCGAAAGTTTCACTCTTGTGAGCCATAAACGCCACCCAAGAAAATCTTGAATAATCATCAGTTATCACGAGGCAGTATTGATCATTCCTGATGCTTTTGTGCTTGACAGGACCGAACAAATCCATGTGCAAACGTTCAAGAGGAACTGCCACCGTGTTGATCTTCTTTGTCGGATGTCGCTTCTTGGTTTGCTTTCCTTTTTGGCATGAAACACAGACGTCTTGAAGATGGAAATTTTTAAGAAGAACACCATTCACTAATTCATTCGACACCAAATGATTCATTTTCCGTAAGTGAATGTGACCCATACGTCTGTGCCAAGAGATTGAGTCTTTTTCCATGGCTTTGGTAATAAAACAAGTTGCTTGTGCAGTCGTTGTAATAGCTTGGCTCATATGAAGGACATATAAATCGTTTATCCTTGGAGCTGATAAGAGAATCCATTCTTTTGGAATATTGAGCCGGGTTTCAGCACGTAACATCCATTTGCGTCAAAGTGTACTGAAAACTGTTTATCACAGATTTGTGAAACGCTGAGAAGATTGTGATCAAGCTGTTGTACAAAGTTGATCTTGTCAAAACTTACAACCCCGTTGGATACCATTCCTTCTCCAGTAATATAACCACCTTTATCTCCAGCAAAAGCAACATAACCTCCTCTAATAGATTTAACGTCGTAGAGAAGCTTCATGTCGCCTGTCATGTGCCTGGATGCCCCACTATCAACAATCCAATGACTGCTGAAAGTTCCTCCTGGAACACCCTGCACATGAACTCACATGATTAGTTGGAGATGGGGACCCAAGCCTTTGTGGTCTTGGGTCTTCCATTTTCATCAACGTAAGTTACTTGAACTTCTCGATGTTGTGGAAATTGTGATGTTCCCCCTGATTCAGTAACCGTTTTTGGTTTCCAGGCCTGTTTTGTTTTACCAGTTTTATTCTTTAAAAGTTTAACTTCATCATTGTTTGAAGTTCTTGAATTTTCTGGTTTGACAGAAACAGATGTTTTGTTAACCACGTCGGTGTTAATCGCCTTTTCAATTTTCTTGACCTGTTGGCGTTTCTGTTTATTTTCCCTTTCTTTTACAAGACGGGGATCTGGTTTTGATGAAACAGATCGCTTGCGGTCAATTTGGTCACGGGGATCATCAACTTTGGCTTTTTGTTTATGAAGATATGGACAATTTCGAATAATATGTCCAATTTTGCCACATGAAAAACATGATCTTCGTTCTACAAACCCCGAAGTATCATGTGATTGTCTTGTCGATGATGATGAACTTTGTGATCCCGAGGTACTTGGTTTTGAAATGTTTTGTTCATTTCTTTTTAAAATTTTCGCTTGATTAACAAAATCTAGGTTAGATTTGTTTTCAAATGTGTCAATTTTATCCGTTCCCCTTGATTTCACAAAGTTCACCTTCTTGTCCTTTTTCTGGGTCTGTTTCTTTTGACCTTGAGTCGGTGATTTACCTTTTGGTTTGGTGCGATTTTGCTGAACTTTCTCAGTTGGTAATCTTTGATTGCCATTTTGTTTGCGAATTTCAGCTCTTGGAATCGGAGGACACTGTGTTACCACAACGTGTGATCCTGTCTTTCCCAAGAACTTACTTGTTGAAACTTCAAAAATTTTACTAATTAAAGATTGATTAACATTCTTAATAGGAAAATCTTTGTCAGAATAGATTTTATCATCACCAACAAGAGTGTACAACAAATTCACACTCTCAGACTCTTGTGAGGAAGTGGACGTGGACTTGGTCAGAACAGTCGTAACAGGTTTTGCGGGAGGATCACATAGAATATGATTCTCGAGAGGTATGTCCTCTTCTTTAATTACCGCATCTGACTGTGTTGAGTCAGTATCATTAGATTCATCATCTGAAGAATCAGCATCCTCAACATTAACTTGAGGATCCTGATTCTGTTCAGCAGAAGACACACTTGTATCTGCTGATATATCCGAATCTGATGATACTTCTGGTTTGTATCCAAGTCCCGTTGTAAACTCCTCAATGTTTAAAGAGACAGATGGCTCAAAGTAAATTCTATCTTCTTCATAAGGCATGGCATCATAATTGTGTTTCACAGGAGGTGGGCATTTTTTATATCCAATGCACGTGACATCCCTTTTCTCCTTTTGAACATCAATGATGTGATCCAACACATAACTAGAGCTCAAATAACTATTTAGCTTAAGATTGATCGCCTCACTTTCAGTTTTTACACAAGCCATCTCTTTTTGCATTATCTCGAGCCTATTGATGTAACAGTTAATGGTTGTTTGTTTTCTTGAAACCATTTTCGTTAGCTCGGATTTGTTTTCTCTTAAATTTTCAATCATTGTTTTATACTCGTTTTCATAGTTTGTATAAAACATGTTGGCTTCTGTGCATTTGGCAAGATCCACGATCAACTTTTGGTTATGGATAAATATCACATCATACTTGGTTTGCAAAGCCTCATGTTTGCTTTGCAAATCAGACATCTTAGCATTCAAAGAAACATGTTTGTTTTGCAAGTCAGACAATTCAGCATTTAAAGCATCATGTTTGCCTTGCAACTCAGACATATTAGCATCTAAATCAGCACATTTATCACTTAAGCTAGCACAATTATCACAAATAATGATAGTTGGTTCATCTACACATACCTGGCTTGATGAACTGCCGCCATTAGCCATAAAGGCTGAATGAAGAGAAGAAGAAGAATAAGCAGCTTGATCTACCAGAATAGATCTTCTATCATTCCTTGCTGCAGCTTCTCCTAACAATTCATCAAATTTGCATCGATTCTCCCACTAGATATATTGCCAGAATAATCTTTGCCTGAGGTTGAGGTTTCCTCATCTGAACTCCTTGAATCACCAGAACTCTCTTCATCTGAAGATTCACCACCACTGGCGGAAGATTCTCCACCACTGGCGTGTTTCAAATCCTTAGCAGCTTCAGCAAAACAAGCTGCTCCTCCCTGATCACCAATGCCTAATTGCATTGACCAGTCACAACCTTCATCTATTTGCACCACAAGAGCTTGATTGGTGTCCGATGGTCCTGCTTGATTGTTTGCAGGGACCAAGGTGCGATTATCATTCCTGGCTTGATTCTGATTCGCCTGGTTTCCTTGACCTCTGAAAGGATTCTGGTTCCCATGCAGAGCTGGCTTTGTGCATTCACGCTTGAAATGACCACGTTCACCACAGTTAAAGCACTTAACAGACTGCTTATCAAACCCATACTTGGTGTCTTTCTTGCTTTCCAAGCTGGTTCTACCCGTCCTTTCCATGAAGTCTTTAGCCCGCCTAACAGCACTAGCGAAAGCCCATTTGATGTCCATCATATCCATCTCCTCTTTATCTATCTGCTGGTAATCTTCTTGAGTCAGATTGATGTTCCCGATCTGACCTGCTATCAACCCACAATACGCGCTCACCAATGTGTTCAATATCTCCATGTGATCCTTAGCTACTTCAACGCTAACTTTGGAGAAACTTGATGTGTCCAGTCGTACTGTATTAGATGGTTGACCAGCTGATGACGTGCTACCATAACAGGCTTGCTGTTGCACAGGTAGTGAATTGCCGCACAAATCTGTGGTTGGTGCAACAACCGTTGGTCTTGAGGAAGGTGGAAGTGGATTTCCATACAGATCTGTTGGTCCGGTAGATCGAACAGGTAATGGATTTCCGAACATATCAGTTGCTATGATAGATCGTTGGCTTGGCTGTTGGCTTGGCTGTTGTGGAGCTGGTTGTAGTAGATTTCCATACAAGTCTGTGGTTGGAGCTGGCTTAACAGGAACCTGTATCTGATTGCCATACAAATCTGTGCTTGTGACCAACGCCGTTTGAAGTGGAGCATGTTGAGCAGGTTTTGCAGAAGTGCTAGAAGTTCCATAATACATATCAGGATTTTGTTGTACTGGAACCTTTTTCGCCTTTAGAGTTTCTTCCTGATCTTTATTCTCCAACATCTGAACGAAATCATGAATTGATGTTGTAGCTAATGTGCCATTGTACTTCAAAATTTCCAAGAAACCCTTCCATTGAAATGGCAACGCATCGGCCAACTTTGTGACAACCTCTACAGGAGTTGTTACAACCCCATAATGATTCAACTCAGTCAACAAGTGATAAAATCGACTAGTCAAATATCTTAAAGGTTCTCTTTCCATACAAGTGAAACCATCAAACTCTTCCTTGAGTAAGTCATGTCGTAATTTGCGTGACGCTTCGTTTCCTTCACCTCTCGTTTTCAATGCGTCCCATAACCGCTTTGTTGTCTTGAAGCTTACAAACTGATTGTAGGATCGAGAATCGATCTGAACGAGTCTTCAGAAGAGCTCTATACTGATTCAAAAGCGGAATTCAATGAATCAGATCTTGTTTCAGCTTGATATTCACTATTAATTGTCTCTTGTATTGATTAGAACGCGTTTACAAGTCTGGAGACACTTCGGCAGAGCTTCGCTACCGGAATCCAAAAATTACAAATGAAAAACTCAAGTCACATATTTATACTATTTCCAGTTCGTTTGAACAGGCATTTCCACTTCGTTTGAACAGTCCACTTCGTTTGAATTGTCCACTTCGTTTGAACAGTCCACTTCGTTTGAGCTGTCCACTTTGTTTGAACTGGCTTGTTCACCTTTGTTTCCTGTTTAACTCGAACTGCGTGACTTGATCTTTCATTACTAATCTAAGACTCGAACGAAGATGAAGTCGACAGACAACTGCACTAACAGACTCCCCCTTGAATGTTGACGGAATCTTCAGTGAGAGTCTTCATCATGACGACTCTTCAATCTTGATCGGTCTTATTCAGGAACTCTTCCTGGAATCATGAACCCGGATCTTTCTCTGGCTCTAACTCTCGTCAGACTCCCCCTATCATCAAGCTGGGATCGCCGTCTGGAATTTGTTATCACCATTGAAATCAAATCCTGGCTTTTTCAATTTAAGCTCTCTTCAGGTTCTGATGCATCTCCTGGCTTTCCGTAGCAACAGGATCAGAAACCTACATATCTCAAACACACAATTTACAAACCAACAATGTTGTGATTCAACTTAATGAATCAACTAAACATTTGAGAATCACTTTCATTTAAAATTGATCAAGAATTTAAAACATTCAAAATTCTGATTCAAATTAATGAATCATTTTAAACATTTCAAACCAATTAACCAACCCAACTGTTCATCTTGTTTAGCCTTTGAGATTTTGAATATCAGCTTTTCAACATCAGTTGTCAAAAATCTTTTTGTTTTTTTCAAACTATGAAACACAAACGCAATAACAGAAATTAAATGCAGAAATGAAATATGTACAAACATATTTTTGTGAGTTTGCGAAAGAGGATCATATCAGCTTTTAGACAAATCACAAGCACCGTTAAGCTCTTAATCGTTTTAAGCTCTAAACGATTCACGTTGATTGACGATATGTTTGTCCTCTTAAGCTCAATCTAAAAACTTTCGACATGCTTACCGATACGTTTAAGGTATATTAATTTTGCACTAAGCTCTTATGGACCCCACGATCTCAGCATGTCCCCTCATCATGCAATACACTAACTCAAGTAATGCCTTTAAACTTTTATCAACTGTGATTTGTGCGAAAACAAAGTAGAATGTTTAAACATTAACAATCAGGTCGATACTTCCGTATACGCAGAGAAAGTCCAATGTTTAAACAAAATAAGAAAAATAAAACAAGTTGAAGTTGTTTAGGCTTTAACCACCAGGTCGATACTCCCGTATACGCAGTGGAGGTCCAAAGCTTAAACGAAACACCAAAGAAAATAAAGCAGAACGTTTAGGCAACAACATCCAGGTCGATACTCACGTATACACAGAGGATGTCCGATGCTTAAACAAAATAAAGAAATAAAACTAGTTTAAATCTTTGCAAAATAAAATGCACAATCACAGTGACTTTTTAGCAAAGTTGTGAAAGTTCACAAACTTAACCAGTTTTATGTCTTTCGAAAATCAGCGATTACTGAGTAGGCACACAGTCAAGAAGGACAAAACTAAGTACTATGCTTTCAACCATGTTTCCCACTAGAACTAGGCTTTTTCATTTAAGTTTGTATCGTTATCGCAAATCTACTAGTCTAGCTGAGCCTATCGTCACATCCTTAGTGAGATCGCTTATCACATTTTGACTTTACATTTCTTTAGCATGCTGTGACAGTCCAACTGATCTACTATCATTTCCTCTTTTTGACAATAAAACTCATTTTTCATTTTATCATGTTTTTGGCTTTTTCAAATTTTCTAATTTGTTTAAAATTTTTACTCCCTCTAAAATCAAAATATGTCTCAATTTTGATTTTCTGGGAAAATTTGAAAACCAACTGTACAAGAAATGTGACAACAAGATGAGAATTGCTTCAGTTCTCCATTCACTTGGCTTGAACAATCAGAACTCCCCCTGACAACAAAACATTTTCCCATAGTGATTTCAAAACACTTAAGTTTGTTTTAATCAAAATGGTTTTTCCGGAAAATTAGTTTTGTTTACCAATCATTTGTAGATTCGGGGTCACTTCATCACCTTATTCTTTATACACATGACGGATTTTACAATTACAGTTTTAGATCTCAAGCATCACTTGTAGAAAATCAAGTACAACTTAATGTCCCTGATTTACCACATGTAAATCGAAAAATCACCAGAGTGAAATTTCTCAAGAAATGTGCCGATTCATGTTCCACACTTACCAACCTGGGAACTCCGGCAAGTCAGGTTTTTCATTTAAACAGATTCACCCAAGCCTGACAGTCCTTGGGTGATTTTGAATTCTTGTTCAACAATGGTGGAAAATTTGCATCATCCATTGTTAGACCAGAATTCTCAACTTTTATCTCAACACACGGCTCTTCTGGCTTTACCGCACCAGATTCATTGCCTGAACTTGGCTTGTCTGACTTTGATGAGTCAGATTCATTGCCAACACATGGCTCCTTTGTTTCCGAAGAAACAGATTCATTGCCACAAACTTTCTTCTTCTTCTTTTTCTCTCCTGTCTTCAGATTTGTATCTGATGAACTCGTCTTGCTTGACTTTGCAGTCGAGGAAAGCGATTCATCAGAACTCTTATTTTTACCAACAGATGAACCCGAGGACAAAATCCTTTCGAGATACTCTCTCGCTTTCTTCCTCTTCTTCCTCAGTCTGTCTTTCTGCCCCTGTGAAAGCTTTACTTTCTTTTCTTCCACTTTCTGTTCTTTGGGCTTGACATTGACTGGTTTCTTTGCCACTTTCTGAGATTCAGCCCTCGATCTTCCCTTTGATCTCATTGGGCAATCTCTAGCAATATGGCCAATGATGTTGCAGTTAAAGTATCTTCTCGTCTCATAATTCCAACTTTGGCAGTTAACAGCAATGTGCCCTTGATAACCACATCGGTAACACACTCTGTTATCGTACCAATCACCATTTTCAGTCCAAACATTCAGATCATAGCACTGTTTGGCTTGGTGATAATCCTTGCTCCTCTTGTTTGTTGGATTTGACTTTTGAGCACTGTGGTCCGACCTGCACCACTTATTGCCAACAGTTTTTGAGTTTTGATTTTCCAATTTTTGTGATTTTTGATTGCGATTGGATGATTGATCTGATGAGCTTTTATTTTCTTTTTGATCATTTTTCAAAATTTTCTCCTTTTGTTTTTGTTCCACTTTCTTCTTCAAAGGTTTTTGCTTAGAGCATTCTCCCTTTTCAGTTGTTTGCGGAACAGTTTCTTGAAACTTTTCTTTTAATTTCAAAAATAATTTCTTTTTCTCAATTTTTCCAGTTTCATCATCAGATTTCTCATCACAATCTTCAACTATGACTTTTTCATAGTTTGTGACATCGTCACTTATTGGAATAGAATTAACTGGTTTTGGGCAGGGTATAGCTGAAGTATTCACAAAAACCTTCAACTTTTCTTCCCATTCCATGATTTTACCTTCTAACTCTTTGATTTTCTTTTGAGCACATTCTGCCTCTTTCTCAAGTCGAATAATCTTTTCAAGATGAGAATTGATTGCAATTTGTTTTTCAAGATTGTTTTTACCAAACAAATCTCTCTCATCTTCTAAATTTTTTATCTGACTTTGAAAATCTTTTTCAATTTTTGATTTTTCATTTCCAAAACTTTTAATTTTATCTTCAAAAATTTTTCCATTTTCTTTCAACTTCTTGTTTTCTGATGTCAAACTGTTCAAGTCATTTAACAGTTTAACATTTTCAGATTTTTGCTTCTCACAAATTTCCTGCAAAATAAGAATCTGTTTAACATCAGTTTGCTTCTCATCCTTCAACTTTTTGACTTCCAATGTCAAACTTTCCACATCTTTCAAGAGTTTGCCATTGTCAGCTTCAAGTTTATCACATTTAGAGCACCCTGATGCAGAACTTGAAGATTCATTCTTCACAAATTCTTCATTTTGTGAAACTTCCTTTGTTCTTGTCTTGAATGATCCTGCACAAAAAATTTTAACGAAATTAAGAGGATTCGCATTCTCATCAATATAACAACCCCTCTTGTTATCATATTTCATAACATTTTTTGCCTTAACACATTCAATAATCCTTTTGTTCATTTCGTCAATCACATCTAAACTCATATCCATCAAATGTGTTTCCAAGACCTTTATCAATTCTTTCTTTTTCTTTCCATTTTCATATTCATGAGTTTTAAGTTTGCTAATGAATTCTTTTAGATGTAATTTTGAAAAATTTGATTCATTTCTTAAATTTTTCAAAAATTCAATCCATTCAATAGGTAATGCATCGGCAAACTTTGTTATCTTTTCAGCATCTGTCAAGAATATCTCATGATCTTTTAGATAACCAAGTAAAACATTATATCGATTTACTAGATCATCCAATGTTTCATTTTTCAAGCACACAAAGTATTTAAACCTTTTCTCCCATCCAATCTTTTTCACCATTCTATAACTTTCATCTATAAACCCTCGATTCCAATCATTAAATTTCTCAAAATAATAGTTTTCTTTTTCATCAAACATCACTTCCATTTTTCAAATAGTCCCAACAAATTTCACTCAAAACACACTTTCAATTGTTCCAAATATGAAGTGGGCTGCACTAAACAATGATTGGGCCTATTAATGTAGCAAGCCGACAGCAACTTTGACTAAAATCTGATTTGACTGTAAATGATTAATCACATGAAGCCAACAACTATTCACATATCGATGAAATCAATTCTCACATGCAATATTCAGATTTTAAATTGAGATTCAATTGTGATTGGACCTAAAATCCCCTAAAACGACAAACAACAATCCACGTTAATTCTATTGTGCCGCTCACCTTGTTCACTTGATTTAATTTGACCAACACACCCACTAAGGCTGACAACTTCAAATCTGTTAACAAGTTTATTATGATTGGGCCTACACTATGAATTCAATTAAGGTCCACGTGATACTTTAAAAATCCACTTGAAGTTATAATGAATCTGACAATAGATTTTTATGCGACCTGATTTGTTTAAACGGACTGAAGTTCAGACGAACTGATGGTTTAAACGAGCTAGTTCTTGATGCGAAGAGGACCCTGATGCGAAGTAGACACAAACGAACTGATCAAATTAAAACGAACTGGTCTCACTTCGTATGACTTTTCAAACGAACTGATGAATCACTTCATACGAACGGGATATTATTTGACAAATTGATCAAGTTTTCGGATGAATTAAGATCTGATATGTTCAAGGATTGTTCTACAATGAATTCCGAACACAATGAGATGATTTTCATTCAATATCGTCCACTAAATCGATGTAGATCTGAGTCTAAAGTTCCTGTTCGTGTGAATCAGACAAATCTCAAACGAACTGATTTATTTTTGATAAAATTGATCAATTTTAGGTCGATTTTACCATGTATTTTGTTAACCGATTGATTAAAGCACAATTTTAGGTGATATATGTCAAAATCAGACCATATTAATCGACGAATCTCGAAAATTTTTTAAAAAATGTGAAAGAATGGAGTAGAAATCAGAATTTCTCCGTGAAAACGAGCTGAAAGGTAAGAACTCTTCCTCCTGAGCTCTAATACCACTTTTAGGATCGAGAATCGATCTGAACGAGTCTTCAGAAGAGCTCTAAACTGATTCAAAAGCGGAATTCAATGAATCAGATCTTGTTTCAGCTTGATATTCACTATTAATTGTCTCTTGTATTGATTAGAACGCGTTTACAAGTCTGGAGACACTTCGGCAGAGCTTCGCTACCGGAATCCAAAAATTACAAATGAAAAACTCAAGTCACATATTTATACTATTTCCAGTTCGTTTGAACAGGCATTTCCAGTTCGTTTGAACAGTCCACTTCGTTTGAATTGTCCACTTCGTTTGAACAGTCCACTTCGTTTGAGCTGTCCACTTCGTTTGAACTGGCTTGTTCACCTTTGTTTCCTGTTTAACTCGAACTGCGTGACTTGATCTTTCATTACTAATCTAAGACTCGAACGAAGATGAAGTCGACAGACAACTGCACTAACACTGATGATAGATTTCTTTGTTTAACGCTTGAGTTAGAATAACAAAGCCTTCTTTTCTAAATCATAAATCTTCTTATCATCTGGAGAAAGATCTGCAAATGACGCGGCTGTTGAAGCGGCAACTTCAAGTGCTTGATCGAAGTCTATAATGAATCGTAACCACAACTCCGTGTTTTGCCCAAGAATATACGTATGAAATCTGTCTTCCCATCCCGGATATTCATTCATGTGCATTAGCTTCGGTGGACGATTATTGCTTCCGGTTTCATTTTCGCTTAAAAGTATACTTTGAATACTTTGATTTTGATTTGAAAAAACGCCCATTGAGTTGACGAGATTTGAGGTGAAGACGATTGTGCAGGAGGTTCGGCCCATGAAGGAGATAATCCCGTGCTCCTATACTTATTTTCCGTATTAGACGGAGTACCCCACCAATCCGGATTCATTTCGAATATTTAATGACGAATACCTGAATATATCACACAAATCAAACAGTTAAGAATCAAATGGAAACCTTCTGTTAGAAAAATTATCACAATTATGAATGACGAAATTGTAAGATGTTTTCGTCCAAATCCGAAAGGTTTTCGTTGCTGAAATTGTTAGACGAAATCAGGTGGTTTTCGTCTGGATCAACACAAGTGATTTCGTTGGATCAACTTGATGGATTTCATCCGGAATGATGGGTGATTTCATGAGGATAATGTGGGACGAAATCAGGGTTTTCGTTGAGGGTGATGTGGGACTAAAACAAAGGGATTTCGTCCAAGGGTAACAAGTGTTTTCGTGCAAGAGTGATTTCGTCGCATATGTGATTTCGGCCAGTAAGTGTTTGATGAACTAATGTGATTTCGTGGCTTGATATTGTTGACTGAAGTGATTTCGTTGACTAAAGTGTGATTTCGTCCATCACAAAGTGTGCACAAGTGATTTCGTTGACAATATAGATTAGACAACAAGATATTTATCAAATCAAATCTTATCCAGACACATAGACTTCTTTTTCAAACACACGTTACTTTTCTGATTTCGAAGTTTGTTATTCTCAAAAACCCATCATCACAAATGCAAATTTGTCAAACAATGATATAATAATAATATCAATAATTCATAACACAAATAATTTCAGAATTTTAAGATCAAATACAAAGACTTATGAAGAATCAACAAGAACAACTTGAAGATCCTGAAGAACTCGATGAATATACCGGCAAATTTATGATGATTCCGGCACCTGATAAACTTTCCGAACAACAATTTTTGCACTAAAGTTTAGTAAAAACCAAATTTCCACATGTATACATGTATTTTAACCAAGGTTTTGTAAAAACTAAAAGCAAAACATCAAGTTTTTCAAAGGTTTTAAACAGTTTTTCAGAAATGCATGAACTTTAAGATCAGAACTCAAGAAAAACACATGAAAAACTATGAAAAATCAAGAACACAAACTTGGTTTTAACAAGGAATCGAGCCAATGCTCTGATACCAATTGTAGGTCCACCCGGAGGATCGAGTAACCTCTATTCCCTGTTTTCCGACAAACCCGAAAGTGCGGAATCCAAACGGGTAAGTTAAACCAAGTTACGAACATGTAAAACACAAGATTCACCGATTAACACTCCATTGTATTAATCTAGAAAACGGTTACAAAACAATGTTTACAAGATGCTCTCATAAACTCTCAGTGTGTGTGTGTTTACAGTGTTCGCTTCGAAATCTATTCAGACTTCTCTTAGTGTTTCTGTCTGTTGTCTGGGTATATATACCAACATGTTGACGAAAACAAGAGGCCCACGAAAACACATGGACAAAATCAAGGATCTGGACAAAATCAGGTGATTTCGTTCCATAAGGGATTTCGCCATAAAAGGATTTCGCCCCACAAGGTGTTTTCGTTCATGCATATGGGCCTGAGGTTTTCATCCATGTTGGGTTTGGGCTTGACTTTGAGCTTCATCATGTTGGACTACTTGGGCATGTTGTTGGGCTGCTTCAATAATCCAAACAACAAACAAATAACGAACAGACATAAACCATAATCTAATATGCAAACTGCACACACGCAGTTGCATTTACATCGAACGTTACGAAGTCAATTGCATACCGAGTCAAGACAGGAGGATGTCTTGACTACGGCCTTCACTTCGTAGCCGAGTCGAACCGAGCCGAGCCGTATCCACACGATATGTATCAACACCGATGCCTAATTATAAAAGCATATCCCAAACTCGACCTAATACCCGTCGGGTATCTATCAGGAATCAGGTAAACCAGTTAGTTTATTAAAAATACCCAACGTCGATAATTTATCGGGTAACTATTAATCAATTACATTTCACAAGTTGTGTATTAGAAATAAATCGTTCAAATCCGAACAACTAATTCGAAAATAACCCTTTATTTCGGTCAAAGTTTAATCAGAATGGGTCATACATCTTCGTCTCTTCGAGGATACCAACTTTGGGTGCATATGGAAGACCTGATCAGACTAGCCGGCTGGAACCGGGAACCGTATACTCCGTCGGTCCGGTTCAAACATGACATGCTTCAAACTTAAATTATAATTGACACAAGCTTATACCAAACATGGTATCTATATGCATCAAATACATTTTTGTTTTACTATTAGTTATCTCTTTCATTTTGTCAAAATAAGAATAAGAATGCACAAGTGTCACAATGTCCCTCGTGGCCTTTTCTTCAAGAACTATGTGTCATAGAAGGTCGATTCATATTTATAAAGAACAAACTTTTCCTTGTAGTAAAAAGAAAATTAAAGGACTTTTCTTCAAGAATTAAGTCATACAAGGCAACATGGTCAATTCCTATATATGAAGAAACAAAATATGATGTTATGCTAGTCATGTTAAAATGATATTAAGAGATTTTACTCAAATTTACACCATGTGCAGACTCCTAGCCTTTTTTCAAGAACTATATGTCATACAAGGCAACATGGTTTGGTCTTATTAATGAAGAAACAAAAACTGATGCTATGCTAATCATGTTAAAATTATATTAAAAGACTTTACTGAATTTACAATATCTCTTGAGTTACTATTTGACCTCATGACCCAATTTTAAGTTCTTCTAGCGCATCTTCTCAGTTTTGATGATACACAGATTCTTTGCATAGTTCCCTTTAAAAGATAGTTCTATTAGCATGGGTGACACCCATGTATATGTTGGATCCCATAAAACTGTTTTATACCGATTATTAGCATTGAAGACTAGATGATTACAAGATTATGTTTGTTTGTTTTGGTCCAGACGTCACTCTAGTGACACTTGATTGTCAATAATTAGGTTTCAGTTGTTTGATAGCCATCCATCTTGTGACGGCTATGCAACTATTGCCGGAGTGACTGAGGACCATGCACATATTCTCCGTGATGCCGGTGCCCTAGTATGTGGTCTATAAATAGTTGTTTCAATTTTTATCAGGTTAGGCTTTTGATTTATCCATTTCACCATCAAGTGTGTATTATTTAGCAAAGTCTATATCCAATTGTAAATCTTTCTTACTATAATCAAAGCTTCTTTAACGTGTTTTTATGTTGTTTTTGTTTACGCGTCAAGGTTTCCTATAATTTTCGGGTCAAACATCAAACTAATTGATGTTTCAGATCTGATTATTGTTGAGAAACATCATTTGCATTGATAGATCCGGGTTTTAGAACTTATAATTTGGTATCAGAGCCATGACGCTCTTGATAGTTTGAATTCTTGTTTTTTTTTTTTTTTTGAGTTTCAAATATTTACAAAAAAAATCAAATTCAGATCTATTTGTGTTAAATTGTTTGATGTTTTTGATGAAAACTGTTAGAAAAATGTTTTCACAGAGTTTTGTTAATGTATTCGAGCTATTGATTGTGCTTTTGAACTGATGTGTCTGATTTTTGTGTTGTTTTTATTAAAAAGGTGTTTTAAGAGCAGATTAGGCGTCAATCATCAGATGAATATGGTGTCACTGGTATTTGTCCATAAGGCTAACATATGCCCCAATTGTTTCCTCAGTTTGCTCGGCAATCTGAAACTTCCCGATCAAAGTGTATATTTCTCAACACCCTCAAATTGCAAAGCACGGGAGTTGTTAATGTCGGTGAAAAATCACCATTACCAACTCCTAACATGTTAATCTCTTCGGTTGCTTAGCAAAATCTTATCTCTATGTGTTTGATACACATAAATGAGAACAACTCTTTCAGTTGTGAGCACTCGCTTAGCACCGGTGTATTAAGATTGGAAAACTCAACAATTTGCTTGTGGTTATGATCTTGTTGACCCGTGACTCAAACAACCATGAACATATTTCATGATTTGGTTTGTGATCCCTCTTTGACGTATGGAATTGTTTTTCATCAATAACCAAAGCTTTGTCATCATAATGAAGTTCTTGACGTACGCGATTTCATAATCAAAGAGATACCATATGGTATACATAGATTGAAGCATATGAGACGACTGGCGGTGTCTATCGAAAGAGATGTAGGTGGAGGTGGTACTCTTAGCATACCTGAACTACCTGAAATCAGACTCAAAGGTTAGTAATCCACCTTTTTCGTAAAACCCTAGGGTTTTTGTTTTTATTTCAGATTACGGTTTTGGTCAGTGTTTCTAGTCTCTTCATCATTTATAAAATTCCTTATTTCATCATATAAATCCCCACAAAATCATGGTAGCAAGCACATGTTAGATTTTAAGATGGAGATTGAGGCTGTCACTTTATTTTGTTACGCTTGTTGCCAAGCTAGTGTATCCAACTTCTTTTTATTGCAAGTTTGTCAAGACACCAGTTGTTCAACGTAATGCCCATGAGATCCAACAATCTGAATGTAAGGCATGATTTTCAGGCAAGAAAATACTACTCTGTTTTTTATTTTATATGTAAGCGGTGGGTATTTTCCAGAAAAAAAAAAAAAAAAAAAAGCTTTTTTAGGTTTCATTAATCTCAACTTAGTTTCACACTTTCATCATTCTACTTGTGAATAAAATAATGGTTCTCTTGATGCTAAATTTGAAAGTGGAAAACATGTTTAGTTTAGCAAAGTGGATGTGCCCTTGCTTCCAATTAGGCCCAAGTAACTCATTAAGCTAAATTTGGGTCCTTTTTGGGTCATAATAAAAAGTTTCTGGGTTGTTTTGGGTTTAATAATATTTTTGATGGGTCAAATTAAAATGATGAAAAATCTGGAACGGGTTACAGCGGGTCAAGAGAGAAATTAGAATGGGTGAAATAGGGTTGAACAAGAAATCAAACGAGTCTCTCAAATAGCATTTGAAGGAGTGAAAGGTGATGACTGAAATCGTCTCTGCTCAATCTCGCATCAGAAATCTTTGAAATCGTCTCATCCATAATCATCTTCTACATCGATCCCATCTCTAACCCTAGTGGTGAACTTTTTGATCTAATTTAGAAACTTTACATCTGTTAGGATTTAGAGCATACACACGAGGTCAATAAACGAAAGCAATAAGAAAAGTAGACACGAGATTTACGTGGTTTGGTCACAGTGTGTAACCTACGTCCATGGGGGAAACTAGGGTTTGTATTTTATTGAGTGATAATGATTACAAGTACAAAAGGTATATTTATAGGCTAGAATTAGGGTTAGTCTCTTGAAAACAAGTAACTAAACATCTGGGCCTAAAACACTTAAAGCCCATAAGGGTTAGGGCCGACCGAACCCTTTCCCTTCTTCTCTCTAATTCTTTGCTAGCCTTAGTGGGCTGGGCTGAAGACAACATCTCTAACAATCTCCCACTTGGTGTCTTCGGACCTCGAACCGCACCGTCTCTTTTGTACTTTTGTAAATGAAAATCCTCCTTGATCTTCAAAACTCCCTAGTTACCCCGCCTTCTCAGCATTATTCCTGAAGGCCAGCTAAAGCTGTGCATAGCTTCAGCTTATCCAGCACCACAACCTTGGTAAACATATCTGCTGGATTCTTAGCACATGAGACATTCATCAAACTGATTGAACCTTCACTGATTAATCCTCTGACAAAATGATACCTCATCCCTTTGTGCTTGTCTTCCCATGATAAACAGGATTCTATGCAAGTTTCACTTCACTTCCATTGTCAAAATACAGCGAGTAGTTAGCTTGCTTCTTTCCTAACTATTTCAGAAAAGCTTTCAACCATATTAGTTCTTTACTGGCCTTAGCTACTGTCATGTATTCAGCTTCCGTAGTAGATAAAGCCACACTTTTCTGAAGTCTGGACATCCAACTCACTGTTGTTCCTCCCACTGTAAAGACATATCATGTAGTGCTTTTAAATGTCTCTTTACAGCTACCCAGGTCAGCATCCGTATAACCCTTGAGAACCACATCCTTTCCTTTAAAACACAACCACATCTTTGACGTACCTTTCAAATAACGAAGCACCCATTTAACTGCTTCCCAGTGTTCTCTTCCCGGATTTGACATAAAGCGACTGGCAACTCCAACTGCGTGTGCTATGTTAGGTCTCGTGCATACCATAGCATACATTAGACTTCCTATAGCAGATGCATATGGAACTCTAGCCATATCAGCTTTTTCTTCTTCTGTTCTGGGATACTGATCTTTAGTAAGCTTGAGGTGACTTCCTAAAGGCGTGTTTCTAGGCTTGGTCTTCTTACTGGTCATACCAAATCTCTCTAACACTTTCCCGATGTACTTCTCCTGGGATAGTGTCACTAAGCCATCTTTCTTGCTTCTGGTTATACTTATCCCGAGTATCTGTCTTGCTGGACCCAAATCCTTCATCTCGAATTCTTTGGACATTTGCTTCTTTAACCTGCTTATTTCTTTCATATCAGAACCTGCAATTAACATATCATCAACGTAAAGTAACAATATGATATAAGAGTTTCTGAACTTCTTCAAATAGAAGCAATTGTCCATCTGACATCTCTTGTACCCTGACCTCTCCATGAAGTTATCAAACTTCATGTACCACTGTCTGGGTGCCTGTTTAAGACCATATAAACTCTTCTTCAATTTGCAGACCCAGTTCTCTTTCCCAACAACCTTGAATCCCTCAGGTTGTGCCATATAAATGTCTTCATCTAGGTCACCATGTAGAAAAGTTGTTTTCACATCTAACTGCTCTAGATGCAACTTTTCTGCGACTACAATACTAAGAACCAACCTGATGGTAGTCCTCTTCACCACCGGAGAGAAAATCTCATCATAATCAACTCCTTCTTCTGCTGAAACCCCTTGACCACTAAACGGGCTTTGTACCATTTAGAACCATCGTGTTCTTCTTTGGCCCTGAAGACCCATTTATTTTGTAAAGCTCTTTTATCTGGCAGAAGCTTTACTAAGACCCAAGTCTTGTTTTTATCTAAAGAGCTCATCTCATCCTTCATTGCATGCTCCCACTGGAGAAAATCTTTCATCTTGACTGCCTCAGAGTAGCTTTCTGGTTCACCGTTTTCTGTCAATAGAATATAATTAACTGAAGGATTATATTTATTAGGCGGTTTACTAACTCTGGTGGATCTCCTGACCCAATTTTCTGACGAGTCAGGCTGCTGTGGAGGCTGTTCTTCTTCATGCTCTGAGCTTCCACTGTCAGAGACTTCTCCCATCTCATTATATCCACCTTCAAACTCTGGTCCTGTGTCATCTTGAGAGTCTGATTCGGGTTCTAAAACTAGTTCATTCTTTTGACCGTCAGTGTCAAACTCAACCACTTCTTTTTGAACCTCTGACTTCTCTAAATTTCTATCTTTGTACAACTTTGCTTCATTGAATTCGGCATGTTTGCTTCTGACTAGCTTCCTGCTTTCATAATCCCAAAGCCAGTAGCCCATTTTATCAGACCCATATCCAACAAGCGTGTACTTCTTTGCTTTGGCATCTAACTTGTCACCTTCAAGATCAATATCATAAGCACTACACCCGAAGATTCTCAGGTGATCATACTCGACTGCTTTTCCCTTCCATTCTTCCTGAGGAATCTTGAATCCCAACGGTACTGAAGGCCCACAATTGATATGATAAGCCGCGGTGTAAACCGCATCAGCCTAGAACATTTTTGGGAGCCCTGCATTCAATCTCGTACTCCTGCCTCTCTCACATAGTGTTCTGTTCATCCTCTCTGCAACCCCATTCGGTTGCGGAGTTCCTGGAACTATATTTATCATCTTGATCCCTCTCTCAGCACAATAATATGTAAATTCTTTGATATGTATTCACCTCCATTGTTAGACTTCAAGCATTTCACATTAAAATCAGTTTCAAGTTCAACAGCTTATTTTCATTTCTTAAATTTATCAAAAACTTCAGATTTATGTTTAAGAAAGTAAACTCATACCGTGTTTTGACTTTTTAATCCGCGTTCCCGTCTCTTGGTTTACGCATATATTTGAAATCCTACCCATCTATCGGGTATTTTACCGAAGTCATTATCAAAGCAACCATTTCGGTATGCATTAAGACTTCGTTTTGGTTTATTTGGTTGTCTTAGCGAAATCCATCGCTTTTATTCAACCAAGTCTTTATTCTTTATTCAATCCATTTGACTTGTTCGTGTGAATTTCATCATTTATGAACAATCAAACTTTATCCCTATGCCTTAACATTCTCAATAGTCGGTTTGTAATTTCATTTACACTGATCCTTGTCCCTTCTCCCGGGCTCGTTATCCTAATGTAATACGCTTCCGTTACCCGGCTTGCGTTTACATTTATTATCAAACATTTTGCTTATTTGATCTGCTTGGGTACCTTTTTAATTCGTCCCGTTCACCCCATCCTTACTACATCGGACGTAAATGCGTTCATTATAAGTTCATGGTATCATGTGTGGAATAACCCGCATTTTGAAAGTCAAAGTACAAGTCAAAGTCAAAGTCAAAGGAAGAAAAGATTGCTAATTGCGATCTGTCACTCCTTGCTTAACTATGGAATTGTACTTCTTGACTTGTAATTAAATTCTATTATTTAATCACTTTAGCTGTATTATGTGGAGTACTTATTAATAATCGAAGTTTTATCGCATGATAATTGCTAATCGACTTATCGTTAACCGTAACGCTATCGCATCGCATCTTGAATTATGTGTTCTGAATATTGTTTTACGTGTGTGTGCTATTATGTGTTACTTGTGCATGTTATGTTTATGTTGAGGTGTTTAATCGTAATCGCAATCGCAATTCTATCGTATAGCAATCTAATCGCAAACGCTAAACGCAAGATATTTATAGTGATTGTATGTTAGATGTAGTAGTTAGGTTATTTGTGTAACTAATGGATAATACTATCGCATCCCTCACTTGAAACACATCGCAACGCTCAATGCACGAAACGAAAACGCGAAAACCAACTCGCCGGAGCCACTCGATCGAATGACCATTCGATCGAATGGTCATCCGAACGGATGGCCATCCGATCGGATGGCCATCCGATCCGTTGGCCTGTGCTCCACTTTCCTCTTTTGGAAACCCTATAAATACCCCAGTCACATCTCAAACATTGATGTGACAACTCCACTTGTTCGACCAGACGCTCCAACCCACTTTTCTCTCGATTTCTCGCGATTCTTGTAAGTTTTCAACTCAATTCTTGTACTTCTATGATCTACACGCACTTCTTCATCTTTTTCACCTTTGAATCTTCACATTTACCATGAAATCACTGGATTTGAGGTGTTCTAGGATGATGTCATCATGGAGTTCTTATGAACTTCAAGTTTTGGCATTATTCCACCAAGAACAACTCAGATCTACATGATTTCCACATGATTCAACACTACTTTCATCTAAATCTAAACTTTTTTCATGATTAAAAGGATTAAAAGATGGTTTCTAACTTTCTTTCAACTCTTTTACATTTAATGCACTCAAACCGATAGAATCGGAGCTAGATCAGGCCCTCTACTCGTTTCCTAGTAAAGTGTCGGTCCAAGATCTGATTCCTATCAACGAGGCTACCGACTTCGGGTTGAACACGAACAACCATTGTGAACAGTTAGCCGAATCAGATTATGGTGATTGTCGTTCGATCGGGTAACCTGGGTCTGATGGGGTTCCTATTGTGTCAACACGTTGTCATACCGTCTCGATCAAACCACAAAACTTTCAAAATAATCAAGTTCAAAACGATCAGATTGAGGGACGGATTGTCGTCCGATCGGACTGCCATCCGATCGGATTGCCATCCGATCGAACGGAAATTCGATCGGATTGCATTTGGACTTCAACACTTAAACTTTTGCAATTTTCAAAGATTATTAGTTCCTAACAGATTGCCATCCGATCGGAAGACCAACTGATCGAATGACAATCCTGCTGTGAACTTGTTCTCACTAAGTGGCCAACCGACGGATCGCCATCCAATCGAACGACCGTTCGACCGGGTGACCTGAAAGGTATAGATACTTCTATGTTTTCAAAATGCTACAACGAAAACTTCAAAGCCATCATACACAAACACACCCATCCTAAACGAGTGTCAATCCGACCGAATGGCCATCCGAACGGATGGCCATCCGAACGGATGACCATCCGAACGGATTGACATCCGATCGAATGACCATCCGTTCGGATTGCCATCCGATCGGATGACCATTCATCCCTTATTCACTTTCACCGTTTAACACACCGTTCATTCGCTTATGCTATCGTTAACTATTCAGGCTAATCACTCTAGCGCTCCTTTCAATCCATTAACTTCCATCGCTGTGAGTATACTCGATCCCTTTTTGCTTTAAACACTTTTGGGTGTTACATACGTTACTTATTCTAAATCACATCGAACACACAACGCAAACACTTTTATACGCTAACCTCTATTGCATGTCATACGTGTTACTCGATGAATGCTTGTATGTTATGTTTACATAGTGATTGTTGTCTGACGCCTTAGCAATGATAGTACTATTAGTTTGGACTCAGCACCTGTCGTGGACAGGGGTTGTTAATGTTACCTCTTCACGTGTCATAGTGGTGATATGTGTTGCGCATTCTACAACTCGCAGTCTTGTCTGTGCATATTTCGTTCTCGATAACCTACTAGCTTCACACTATACATGTTACATGCTGGTTATGCGTAAACGCTTTCAAACTCTATTATGACTATTAAACTTGTATGCTCACCTTTACACTATGTGTATTGACCTCTATTTTAACATATGTGACAGGTGTTTAGGATGCTTGTTTGTTACTTGCTGGAATCAAGCTAGGATGGAGTCTAGAAACAAACTAAATAAAATCTGAGTTGTCGGAATGGATATTTGTCATTGAGAACAATGTCTGTAATAACTGTTTTTATATTTTGTATGTTTGTGGTATGGGACACGAACCTTTAATATATTATAATTAATAGTTGTTATGGATTCTCCTGGACAATCTGTTTCGCTCAGTGCCGCGCCCCGATGTTTCCGCCATCGGTTGGGGTGTGACAGATTGGTATCAGAGTCATAACTATAGGGAATTAGGCAAGACTCGACCTAGTCCGGGTTGATGTCTTAGAAACTACCTAGTCTATAGTCTAAATACCAACAGACCAACTTGTACAACCCGATAGGGGTTTTGTACAGGTTTGCTTCCTATACTCGTTCGAACTCGCTAAATGCTACACACTTGCACGGACATCACATATTACTGCTTCGCGCAAGGTCAGCCTTTCCTAAGGCTGGCAACTCGCACTATTTTCAAATTTCTCACGCAAGCAGGTGATTTGGTCAGGACTAGGTATGATAGCCGCAAACTCTCGATCAGATCACTCGCCGACGCGACCTTTTTACTACAAACACGAGAATTTGCGTTGAATCACAAGTGAAATCCATATTTCGACGTAAATTTTCCCCGCTTCTTCATCAAAACAGGAAACATAGTCGTTAAGTTAGGGGTGAAACCCGAATCTTGATAACTTATTCCGCTCTTTATTGTAGTTTTGCAAAACTCTCACCAAAGTCTCAACGGACTCCAACGACTTTAAGTCACACTGTAACTGGAAGGATGCGTGCCGATTGCCCGGATTGAGGCAAGAGCACAGTCCAGAAGGCCTTAGTGTGCACTTACGAGTCCTTGTGAATAGTCGAATCACTTTGGCTAGTCAACGTCTAACAGCCTCAGACAGTCTATTCTCGATTTTATGTGTTTCGATTCTGGATTTCGCCGCCGCTAACTCTGAGGATTTATCGCTTTTATGTGGAATTTTATGTGTTTTGTATGATTATTTGTTAGCGTTTTGAGATAAACAGTACAGTGGTACTGATGATTTGATTTCACGCTTTTCGATCCGCCCAACACACACAACTCACTACGTAACAAATCGCTTGTGTTATTCGCAATCGTTGCTCGCTATTCACAACCGCTATACTTAATCGCTAAACGCTGCTGTGAAGGATATGTGAATACGTGCAAAATATGTGCTTAGGTTAGCTTATGTGCTTATGTGTTTATGTAGTTATGTGATTCTGTGGTTATGTGCCTACGTGAATTTGTGAAGTGATGTGTCCTTGAGCTTTAGGATGAAATCGCTAGACTATACTAGGGTTAATCGAAATTGTGTTTGAGTCCTATGGTGATGTCTATTGCAGACAATTTCGTCGTTTGGATCATTCCACTCCCGCTCTGCTTGCCGAAACCATGATGACAAACGAATCACTGCTCTCGTCGCTAAGCAAATGGCGAAAGTCATCCCACAAATCGTCAGTGAGCTGAATGAGAATGCTAGCAAGTCCTCGGAGGAGTCCAGGACTGATGCTCCGAAAGCAGCTTTTAGCTTCGAGCAGTTCAAAGCCTGCGGTCCAAAGGAATTTACCGGCAAAGATGGGCCTACGGCCATGTTTCAATGGTTTGATTCAATCGAAGTCACCCTGCGCCAGAGTGGCTGTCCAGACAACCTGCGCACTGTCAACGCTACCGACGTCTTCCAATCCCGCACTCTTGATTGGTGGACGGCCGAGAGAAATAAATGAGGGAACGATGCAGCTTTTGGGCTGACATGAGACGAGTTGAAGAACATCATGATGCAAGAGTTCTGCCCTCCCCATAAACTCCAAAAGCTCAAGGATGAATTCTGGCACATTAAGCAGGATGGTGGAGATAACGCTGGTTTAACTGCTCGCTTCAAGCCGTTGAGTATCATCTGCCCTGGTTAGGTTACTACCCCCGAGATTACGATTAAGAAGTATATCCGTGCTCTGCCGGATTGTGTCGCATATTTTGTTCAGGCTGCAAAGACGACAACAATCGAGGAAACCTACCTGCTCGCCGCTGAGATCAATGATAAGCGAGTCAGGGCTGGTTATTTTGATAAAGCCTCCAAGAATCTACATCAAGTCACTGCTGCTACACCCACTAAGACTACCACCGCACCGCAATCTTCGAAGCTCTCACGCCGCAAGAGAAAGAACAGCAGCTCCAGCAACAAGAACTATGCAGTTACTGAAGCACCACTTCAAGCCGTACCTGCTCAACTGCAACCTCAACACCGTCAAGTAACGGCGCCTGTGGCCAATGCACCGCCTGCCAAGCGGGGATACACTGGACCTCACCCGCTCTGCCCTACTTGTACCTATCATCACCCGGTTGGTATCACATGCCGGTTCTGTGTTCATTGCAACATGTACAACCAGTTCACCACAAACTGCCATACTGGTCATCGACAAGCTCCAGCTCCAACTCAAGGTCAAGCTCCTGCTCTACCAGCTCCGCAAGGACAACAAGCAGCTCCTGCTCCCACCGCTCAAGCAAGAGCCTGCTTTGCGTGTGGTAATCCCAACCATTTCGCAAATGTCTGCCCAAACAGAGTGGTGAAGCAAGAGCCACAGCAGCAGCAGCAGCAGCCAACACCACAACAACACCAGCAGCAATATCAGCAGCCAGCTCAGCAAGCAGTCCGCGCGCGCGTCTTCAACATCAATGCCCGCCAGGCTCAGGCAGACAATAACGTGGTTAATGGTACGTTTCTCGTAAATGGTATATATGCTTCGTGCTTGTTTGATACTGGAGCCGATAACTGTTTTGTATCGTTCGAATTCGAAAGGCTCCTAAATCGTGAGCGCGTTAACCTCCCATCGACCTTCGACGTAGAAGTTGCCACTGGAAGAACCGTCACCGTCAGCTCTGCTCTACATGATTGTACTCTTGATCTCAACTGTCACATTTTCCCGATTAATCTCATTCTGATGCAACTCGGTAGCTTTGATATCATAGTAGGTATGGATTTCCTTCGGGAGAATCATGCTGAAATTGTTTGCTTCGATAAAATGATTCGTTTCTCCCTCGCGAATGGTGATCAATTGTGTTTATGGTGAAGTCGCTCCGAAGAAGTTACAACTCATGTCATGTGTCCAAGCTAGCAAGTATCTCCGCAAGGAATACCAAGCTTTCTTGGCACACATAGTAGTAGCGGAGGAAAAGGAAGTTAAGGCAATAGACAAGGTGCCTGTTGTTCATGATTTTCCTAACGTTTTTCCTAACGATTTACCCGGTTTACCTCCCAATCGTGATATCAATTTCCGAATCGGCCTCATTCCTGGAGCAAATCCTGCTGCTAGAGCGCCTTTTCGTCTCGCTTCTTCAGAAATGCGCAAACTCTCGAGTCAGCTCTAGGAACTACTTGATAAAGGCTTCATTCGCCCTAGCACCTCTCCTTGGGGCGCGCCTGTCCTTTTCGTTAAAAAGAAGGATGGATCGTTCCGGATGTGTATCGACTATAGGGAATTGAATAAGCTGACTATCAAGAATCGCTATCCCTTGCCTCGAATCGATGATTTGTTTGATCAGTTTCAAGGTGCTACATGTTTTTCGAAGATCGATCTATGCTCAGGCTATCATCAACTACGAGTCCAGGAAGAAGATATACCCAAAACCACTTTTCGAACCCGATACGGTCACTACGAGTTTGTTGTTATGCCTTTTGGTTTGACTAACGCTCCCACAATATTTATGGATCTAATGAATCGTGTGTGCAAACCCTTTCTTGACTGCTTCGTCATCGTGTTCATCGATGATATCCTGATCTATTCCAAGTCAAAAGCCGAACACTCGCAACATCTACATTTGGTTCTTGAACTACTCCAGGGAAACCGTCTCTATGCTAAATTCTCCAAGTGTGAATTCTGGCTTGAGGAGGTCCAATTCTTAGGTCACATTGTCAATAGTCAAGGTATTCATGTTGATCCTGCGAAGATTGAAGTAGTTAAGAGCTGGGTTACACCCAAGAACCCGTCTGAAGTCTGTTCTTTTGTCGGACTAGCGGGCTATTATCGCCAATTTATCAAAGGATTCTCTAAGATTGCGGTACCGCTTACTTCTCTCACGCACAAGGACAAACCTTTTGTTTGGGGAACCAAGCAAGACGAGGCCTTTCAAATGCTTAAAGCTATGCTTTGTAATGCTCCCGTGCTCTCGCTACCCGACGGAAACGATGACTTCGTAGTCTACTGCGAAGCCTCTTACCTTGGTCTTGGTTGTGTCCTTATGCAACGGGACAAGGTTATCGCTTACGCATCTCGTCAGCTCAAGATCCACTAGAAGAACTATACCACTCACGACCTCGAGCTTGGTGGAGTTGTTTTTGTGCTAAAGATTTGGCGACACTACCTGTACGGTACCAAGTGTATGGTCTTCACCGACCATAAGAGCCTACAGCACATCTTTAGCCAGAAGGAGCTGAATATGCGCCAACGCCGGTGGGTAGAACTCCTCAACGATTACGACTGTGAGATTCGTTACCATCCAGGCAAAGCAAACGTCGTCGCCGACGCTCTCAGCCGACGAAGCTATTTACATAGCGTTCGTAATATCCAAGCCCAGCACCATCTCGAAACGCTTATACGCGACGCTCAACATGCTTGTTTTACTGGACGAACTCTGAAGAAGGAAAGGTTTCTCAACGACGGTGCTCAATTCGAGAATAAATCGAATGGTATCTTTCATTATCTAGACTGAATTTAGATTCCCAAGCGTACCAATTTACGACAACTTCTGATGGACGAAGCCCACAAATCTCGGTATTCTATTCATCCCGGTGCTGACAAGATGTACCAGGACATGCGCTACAAGTACTGGTGGGCGGGCATGAAGAAGGATATCGCTATCTATGTTTCGAAATGCCTGAATTGTTCCAAAGTCAAGGCTGAGCATCAACGCCCCTCTGGCTTACTCGTCCAACTCGAGATTCCTATGTGGAAATGGGAGAGTATAGCTATGGATTTTATAACGAAACTTCCGCACACGCCAATAGGTCACGACAGCATCTGGGTTATCGTTGATCGTTTGACCAAATCCGCTCACTTTCTATCGATACGGGAAGACTATAAGGTAGAACGATTAGCCCGAATCTACACCAACGAGGTTATTTGTCGACATGGGATGCCTCGTGATATCATTTCTGACTGCGATGGTCGATTCACCTCGAGTCTTTGGGAAACGTTTTAATCTGTTCTCGGTACTACTCTTAATCTAAGTACCGCTTTCCATCCCCAGACCGACGGTCAGACTGAACGCACGATTCGCACCCTCGAGGACATGCTTCGCTCGTGTGTTATAGATTTCGGTGGTAATTGGGACACACACTTACCTTTAGTCGAATTCTCGTACAATAACAGTTATCATTCTAAGATCCAAATGGCACCATTTGAGGCATTATACGGAAGAAAATGCCAATCGCCTATTGTATGGCACGAGATCGGAGACGCGCAAATTACCGGTCCTGAGCTGTTGCAAGAAACGACTGACAAAATCCTCCAAATTCGAGACAATCTGCTGAAAGCTCGGAGTCGTCAGAAAAGTTACGCCGATAGACGCCGCAAGCCCCTTGAATTTGACGTTGGTGATCACGTATTCCTAAAGGTTGCACCTTGGAAGGGGGTTATCAAATTCGGAAAAAAAGGAAACCTCGCGCCTCGATATGTTGGACCCTTTAAAATTCTGGAAAGGATTCGTAAAGTGGCCTACAGACTCGAACTACCGGAGGAACTTAGTAATGTCCACCCGACTTTCCACGTTTCGAACCTCAGAAAGTGTCTAGCCGAACAGGAATTACACGTCCCTCTCGAGGATTTACAAGTGGACGAAACATTACACTTCGTAGCAAAGCCTGTCGGGATCGTGGGTCGAGAAACCAAGGTACTCAGACGCTCACGCATTCCCATTGTGAAGGTTCGCTGGGAAGGCAAACGCGGCGCCGAGTTCACCTGGGAACTCGAAAGTGACATGAAGGCGAAGAACCCGCAACTGTTTGTTACGCCTACTTCTTAAAATTTCAGGACGAAATTTCCTAAAGTAGGGGTGGCTGTAACAACCCGCATTTTGAAAGTCAAAGTACAAGTCAAAGTCAAAGTCAAAGGAAGAAAAGATTGCTAATTGCGATCTGTCACTCCTTGCTTAACTATGGAATTGTACTTCTTCACTTGTAATCAAATTCTATTATTTAATTGCTTTAGTTGTATTATGTGGAGTACTTATTAATAATCGAGGTTTAATCGCATGATAATCGCTAATCGACTTATCGTTAACCGCAACGCTATCGCATCGCAACTCGAATTATGTGTTCTGAATATTGTTTTACGTGTGTGTGTGATGTGTGTAAAATGCAACATATAAATTACATCAAATGAGGCATAAAACTAACCCTTTTTTAGTACTAATGTTGGAAAAAGTATGCTTTTGTCTTCCTTTTGCATTTTCAGGATTAAATGAGCGTAAATGAACAAAAGAAGCAAATATGCAACAAAATCTAACATAATTACAAGAAAAGGAATAAACATGGCATGCCCGACCCCTCGACAGCATCTTCCAAAGCAAAAAAAGAGATCAGAAGGCTGAACACGCCCCGTGCCCAGCGGACACGGGGGCGTGCTCAGGTGTCTGCAGAAAAGACAAAGTTGTAGAAGCTTCTATTTCCCAACACGGGGGCATGCCCAGCTCAACACGGCCGTGGTCAATGCTAAGATTAACAGAATCTAAGCAAATATTGATAGTACAAATACGCTTCTGCACACGGGGCCGTGCCCAGTGGACACGGGGTCGTGTGGAGCTAATACAGACAAACTGCAATAAATGAAGAAAGAGAAAGTGGATGGACACGGGGCCGTGCCCACCGGACACGGGGCCGTGTCCGGGCTTCTGTGCCGGCTATAAATAGGGGTGCTTGGTTCACTTCAAAGGCATCCCTTGACAAACCACCTCTCTCCCACTTCACCCACACTCCACCACCATCACAACACCCACATCCACCACCATCATCCATCATAGAGTGTGTGTAGTAGTCTCGGGATCCAAGATTGATAGTAAGAGTTCTTGACAATCAAAGGCCATGTTTGCCTAAGTCTCTTACATCACTTGGTGAAGACAAGCATTTAGTGTAATACTTTTGTTTTTTAATCTTTTCGCACTTTTTATTTGGTTTTGTATTAATGACTTTAATAACTAGTTTCTTATGTTGAAAGTGAAACTTCCTTATCATTTGTCCGTGGTGTCTTGGCGTCATTATACTGTCTATATAAAATAAAATATTTACACCATTCATATCTCTACGGTCTATATAGAGATATGTTGGCTACCTGGTCGGGGGTTAAGGGAATGGTTTGGTAAGGTTCTTGCCTTATTCAGTGTATAGATCCTGCAAGGACATGGGTCAAGCTTACTAGGACCTCCTTCATTACCCATTGGTATTGGATGGCGGGGGTGCGAATGGCTTGATCCCCTCATATGTAAACTACTATTAATACATTCACTCGGCTACTTGGGATTGTATCCCTGCTGACTCAAACCACTTAGCCGAGGGTAATGTCACCTTCAAAAGAGGGGCCTACCACATTACGCATTAATAACTTAATTAATTATCTTTCAATAATCGAACCCTTTAGGATTGTATCCTTGCTGACTCAAACTACTGGGTTGAAGGTAACGTCACCTTCAAAAGAGGGGCCTACTACTATAACTAAGATAATCTCTTAAAAAGTGCAAAAGTGCGGAAAACATCAAAGGTTACACTAAAGGCAAGTCGGATCCAAGTGATTCATCTTGTCTATCTGTTTTTATTTTTTATTTTCAGCATTTTTAGTTTTTATTTTCATGTTAAAACCTTTTTCTAAACTTTTGATTTGATTAGACGTTGAGGATAAACCGGTACTAAAATCTCTTGTGTCCTTGGACGACCTCGGTATCTTGCCAACACTATACTACGCTCACGATGGGTGCACTTGCCCATATGTGTGTTTAGTGTTAGTAAAATATCGTATTTTATAAATTTAAAACTTGACTAAAGTGTTAAAAAGGGCTTAAAATATACATAAAAATATATCACACTCGACACGCATCAAGTTTTTGGCGCCGTTGCCGGGGACACAAGGATTTTAAGAAAGCTTAAAATCGACGGCCTAATCAGTTTTTCAAAACTTTTTTTTAAAACCGCGCGCACATTTTCTGCATTTTATTTAGTTTTTGCATTTACAGTAGACCGAACACGGGTCGTGTTTACTGAACACGGGGCCGTGCTGCACATTTTTTTAAACCCCCAGATACAGAGTCTGGACACGGGGTCATGTTCACTGAACACGCCCCTGTGCTGCACAAAACCAGTCACTTTTATTAAAACGCCCAGATACAGAACCTGAACACAGGCTATGCTCACTGAACACGGGGCCGTTTCCAGCCTCTGTTTCTGTTTTTATTCTTGTTTTCTGGTCCCGAGACTCTGTTGTGGTCTGCTGAGTGATCCTTATGGATCAATACTCAGGAGATTACAACTACCACTATGAGGAGGATGATTATAGGGAAGACTATTGCACCATCTGTGGTAACCCTCATTCGGTACAATATTGTGACCTGTTTGAACTATCCACTTCATACACCTACTATGAGGAGCTTAGGTACGAGCCATCAACTTCATATACATCCTATGAAGACCCAAGGTATGAACCTTCCCCCTCATACTCATATTTTGATGAACCAACGTATGAGCCTTCATACTCATACTTTGAGGAACCAAGATATGAGCCTTCACCTTCATATGCTTACTATGAGGAACCATGGAATGAACAACCCACCTCATATGAGTATTATGAAGAACAAGGTTACGACCCTTATCCGCCATATACTTACAATGAGGAACAATGGTGTGAACCATCTAACCCATATGAGTATTATGAGGAACCAAGGATCGAACTTTCGAATTCAAGCTTTGAGGATCCAGATCCTTATTCTATCACTCACATAGCCGATAAGATAATAGAACACATTAAAACTATCGAGCGCTGCATAAAAGAAGCCCGCGCAAGGGAAAAATTAACTCTTAATAAAGAAGAGATAGTTGAAAATATAAAAATGGAAGAACAAGTAAGTGAAAAACCGACACATGAGTTAAACAACGAAAAAGGTGAGTCTGACAACGTTAAAACTCAAGAAGAGTCTAATTTTAAAGAAATTAATTTCTTGTCACCTTCTTTCGAAAATCATTGTTTAGTACCCACTCATGCAAATTTTTTAAAAGAGTTAAACACTAACACTAAAATTGACGAAACGGTAAGCATTAAGTTAACAAATGATCAAACTACGCTAATAAAAGAAGATCCATTTGAAATTAACATTACACCGGTTCCATGTTTTTTCAAAATTCCTTTATTAGTAATATTACAATTGATAAAGATCTTTGTGTTAATATAATGCCAAATTACATTTTCGAAAAATTAAGTATTGGTGATTTTTCTCCACTTCAAATACCCATTTTTTTTATCTAATCGGAAAACAATAAAATCAATAGGGATAGTTGAGGATGTGTTGGTCCAGTCCAATCAATTGGTAATCCTAACCGATTTCGTCATCCTTGATGACGCTCCACTAGTGTTGGGACGGCCTTTTGTTAAGACCCACGGAGATTTGAAAAATCGGAAGCATAACAATCTACCCATTCAATTAGGGGCATTAAAAAAAAGTGTCGATCTTGAGCGTTCAATGAAATATCCATTGGGTAATGATGACCCCCTAATTGAAGATGAAGCTAAACCACCCGATACGAGAGAATAAATTGACCACTTTGTTGAAGAAGAGGTCGCCATAGAACAAACCTTTGTGGTTCTTGACCGAAACGAGCAACCAAATAAAGAGTCTCCTAAAGACCCACCTCTTAAGCTCAAAGAACTTCCAAAAGGTTTGGAATATGCTTTTCTCGACAAAGATGGTAAATCACCTGTAATTATTTCGTCAAAAATAACTAGTTTAGAAAAAGAAAAATTAATCACGCTTTTGAAAAAACACGAAAACGCGATCGCTTGGAAGCTAGTAGATATTAAAGGAATAAGTCCTTCCATGTGCACGCACAAAATTTTAATGAATGATAACTATAAATCGGTAATACAACCACAACGTAGAGTAAATCCAAACATCCAAGAAGTGGTTAAAAACGAAGTCATCAAATTACTTGACGCCGGACTCATCTACCCAATTTCTGACAGTCCTTGGGTAAGTCCCGTCCAAGTAGTTCCAAAGAAAGGAGGTATGACGGTAGTGACTAACGAAAAAAATGAATTAATACCAACAAGAACCGTCACAGGATGGAGAGTATGTATAGATTATCGTCGATTAAATGAGGTAACAAGGAAAGATCACTTTCCTTTACCTTTTATTGATCAAATGTTAGAAAGATTATCCGATCACAAATTTTATTGTTTCTTAGATGGTTTTTCAGGTTACTTTAAAATACCGATAGCACCCGAAGACCAAGAAAAGACAACATTCACATATCCCTATGGAACTTTTGCTTATCGACGCATGCCTTTTGGTCTATGTAATGACCCCGCAACCTTTCAACGTTGCATGGTGGCCATCTTCCATGACATGATACAAAAGACAATGGAAGTCTTCATGGATGACTTTTCTATCTTTGGCGATTCATACGACCAATGCCTCGATAACCTTGAACGAATGCTATCCCGATGTGAGGAAACTAACCTCGCCCTTAACTGGGAAAAATGCCATTTCATGGTAACAGAGTGAATAGTACTCGGTCACAAAATCTCAAGCGAAGGAAGGGAGGTTGATCGAGCAAAAATATACACTATTTCTCGATTGCCACCCCATCCTCCGTTAGAGCTATCAGAAGTTTCTTAGGGCATGCTGGATTTTATAGACGATTTATCAAAGACTTTTCAAAAATATCAAGACCTCTAACAAAATTACTTGAAAAAGATGCTCCTTTCATCTTTGACAAGGATTGCAATCGCACATTTCTAACACTAAAAGAAATGCTAGTCAATGCACCTATCATGATAGCGCCTGATTGGAAACTACCTTTCGAAATCATGTGTGATGCAAGTGACTTTGCAGTTGGAGCCGTCTTGGGACAAAGAAAAGATAAGCATATTCACCCAATTTATTACGCTAGTAAAACACTTAATGATGCACAAGAAAATTACACAAGAACAAAAAAAGAGTTACTAGCCGTGGTATTTGCTTTTGATAAATTTCGTTCTTACCTTGTTCTTTCTAAAACGATAGTTTATACAGACCATGCAGCCATTCGATATCTCTTTAAGAAACACGATGCTAAACCACGCTTGATTCGGTGGATTCTACTCCTCCAAGAATTCGACATTGAAATAAAAGACAAAAGAGGAGCAGAAAACACCGCGGCAGATCATCTTTCCCGCCTGGAAGACCCAGCTTTGGAGGCAACTAGGGACGAGCTCATCAATGAAAAATTCCCAACAGAGTCCCTAGAAATGGTGGAATACCGGGAAGAACCATGGTACGACGACTATGCTAACTACCTAGCTAGCGGTATAGTCACAAAAGGATGGCCACATCATCAAAGAAAAAAGTTCTTTGCTGATGTAAAGCATTATTTTTGGGAAGATCCATATCTTTTCAAAATGTGTGCCAATCAACTCATCCGTCGATGCGTACATGGAAATGAAGCAAGAAGAATTCTCCGCCATTGTCATGAAGGTCCATATAGAGGACATCATGGTGCCACTAGTACCGCACGAAAGGTATTTAATTCAGGATTTTATTGTCCAACCATTTATAAAGACGCTCAAAGTCTTATCAAGACATGTGACGCTTTCCAAAGATCAGGTAATATTTCTTCCAAAAATGAAATCCCACAAAATGGCATTCTTGTTTGTGAAATTTTTGATGTGTGGGGACTCGACTTTATGGGACCTTCCCACCATCAAAAGGAAACAAATATATACTTGTGGCGGTAGATTATTTGTCTAAATGGGCCGAGGCCGAGGCACTTCCAACAAACGATGGAAGGGTTGTGGTAAGATTTCTGAAACGCTTATTCTCTCGTTTTAGGACTCCAAAAGCATTAATAAGTGATAGAGGTACCCATTTTTGTAACCATCAACTTGAAATTTTTTTAACAAGGTATGGGGTCTATCACCGGGTCTCAACAGCATATCACCCTCAAACAAACGGGCAAGCCGAAGTGACTAATCGAGGTTTAAAAAGAATACTCGAAAAAACCGTAGGGTTAAATAAAAAAGAACGGGCTGATAACTTAGACGATGCTTTATGGGCTTTTCGAACAGCGTACAAAACAACAATAGGTACAGCCCCATATAAGCTTGTCTATGGAAAAAGTTGTCATTAGCCGATAGAAATAGCACACAAAGCCTACTAGGCAATTAAAAACATAAACTTAGACTTAGAAATTGCCGGTAAAAATCAATTTTGTCAATTAAATGAATTAAACGAATTAAGAAATCACGCATACTCTAACTCCGAAATTTATAAGGCAAGAATGAAAAATATGCATGATAAACACATTAAACCTAATGAATTTTGGGTAGGAGATCAAGTTCTATTGTTTAATTCACGACTTTGATTATTTCCTGGTAAATTAAAGTCTAGGTGGTCAGGACCTTTTTCCATCACCCACATTTTTCCACACGGTGCAATCGAAATTAAATCTCGGAATGGAATCCCATTCAAAGTCAATTGTCAACGGCTAAAGCTCTATCAAGGATTCATTGAGGATGAAGAGGAAGAAATCCCGCTACAAGCGGCCGAAGAATGAAACAAAGGTTTAAGCATCAACATCATACCTTATAAGTTACGAACGACGAGAAAGCATCTAAATCGGTAAGATTTCTAAAACCAAGCTTCGGGAAACAGGGCATTCACACGTGCACTTATCATTAAAAAAACAATTTCAAAATTACCCGCCCACGGGGCCGTGTCCGCGCAACTGTCGGGGATAAATTTTTCTTTCACTTTCTCATTTCAACACGCCCCGTTTCTCCGAAAACTCTCTGGTTCCACCGAAAATTTATGTAGATTTTCACGTTTTTCCAACTTCCGACAACGTCAAGGTATGATTCTGTCATCATAATTAGTTAGTTTAATCACTTGCATGTAGTTTAAACATAAAAAATTTGGGGAAAAATCTAGGGTTCTTCAACTTGAACCAAATCAAACCTCAAATATTTGCTTAGATCTGTTAGCATTAGTATAGATACATGTTATAGGAAGTAAATCAACTTGTATTGTTTGTAGATTTGCCCGATTTCTCACAAAAACCTCAAACCCTTGTTTTTGAACCGAAAAAGATGAAATTGAAGGGGTAAACGGTTTGTTTTTGGAAAAACAACACTTGGGGTTTCATTTTCGGGGAAAACCGCCCCTACTGGACCAAAAATTTTCAAGTTTTCGGGATCGGGTCGAAAAATGGGATTTTTGGGAAATAGAGACCTGGACACGGGGTCGTGCTCAGCGAGCACGGGGGCGTGTCCAGCTGTTTTCAGGCGAACATGGGGCGTGTCCGCCGAACACGAGGTCGTGTTCAGCTGACTGTTTTCAGTTTTCTTCGAAAAATGTTACTGTTTTGTGCTAATTGTTTGGTGTTTCCTTTCAGATGGCCAAGAAATTTACCAGGTTCAACGCGAGTGAGTTCGCTGCTCAAGCGCGGTTTGAAGTTCTCCAAACAAGGCCCGAAGAAAATCCCCGGCAAGTTTGCTTGGATACTCTAGAAGCAGTAGGCCAAATAGACCGCTTCAACAACCTTGTTACTGGCCCACTACGAGCAGCTCTTTGTACTCGGCTTCACTCCGTGCATGAGTATAACATGGAATTTTACAGCACATTTGCTTTCAAAACAAGAGCGGAGCCGTTTGACAATGATGGGGTAGAATTCCGTTGTGCAGGGGTTGTGTATTCAATTTCGATCGCACAATTTAGGGAAATTATCGGGTTATATAAGGAAGAGGATGCTGGAGATGAAGAGAACACTGGTGGCCTCCGCGAAATTCCAGAAAATCAACGCCAAGCTGCATGGGCCCAAATTGGGGAGGGACACTACAACCCGAGCCGAACCAAGAGCACACTATTAAGGGACCCTCTCTACCGCTACATCCACAGGGTCCTCAGCTACTCTCTTTGCAAGAGACACGACAGTGGTGGTGTTGTAGGGTTGCGCGATCTACTAGTCCTCCATTGCATTCACAACCTTGTCAACCTCGATGTTCCGTACCTGCTACTTCGCAACATGCACTTGAACCAACTTGCCACTCCCCCGACTCCTATCCTTTTTGGAGGGTGGATTTACCGCCTCTTCAAACATTTTGTGCAAAGGATGCCGAGGTCCTTTCAAAAGGGCCCATGGTCGGGAAAAGTGGACCTTGTCATATGTCGCTCCATGAACTTAATCAACGAAGCGGATGACGGGACGATCAGATTTTAGACAGTTCAAGGGCATGCATGGAACCCTCAAGAAGCTCTCGTCCTTCACGCTCCACAAATCCGTCCTCCTCCCCAGTACCACTACCAGCCTCATGGTGATCCGGGTCAATCCTCCTCTCAAGGAGGTGTTTTTCCTAACTTTCAAAGCTTACATGATTTGTTGCAGGAAAATCTCATGTGCACCAGGAACACCTACAACATGGCCAGGAACATATACGCCCGGGTCGGAGTGATAGAAAGAAATATCTCCGACATGCAGGATGATATTGGAAACATCCGAGAGTATATGGCGGGCCACGGAGGGAATGATGATGATGACGATGAGGACATGGATTTAGCTGGAGGAGTTGGAGGTGGTAGTACATGGTTGGAGGTCGTATCAGGTTAACCCCTTATCTCTCACAACACAATTTCATGGCCTGCGTGCCATTTGTTAAACAATTTACTTTCCTTAACACTTTTTAATTTCCTGCATTTCTTTTTAACTTGTGATGTGGATGATGAAACTTTGATAAACTAGGATGTTTGTTATTTTGTTTGGCGTAGTATTTATTAGTAAAACAGATACCTACGAGGCTTGAAGCACTAAATATTAGTGCTACAAAAGCCGGGAAAGCAGAACCAAAAGCCGAAACCTGTTTTCAATAATTGCAGATTGTCCACACAGGGCCGTGCCCAGCCGGCACACCCCGTGTCCACCGCCCAGAACCTGTTGTTTGTTTAATTTCTGAAGATTGCTACCCGACACGGGGTGGTGTTCACCAAACACGCCCCCATGTCCACCTTCTGTAAGTTCTCGTTACTGGCAATCTGGCCACCGGGCCGTGCTCATCCGACACGGGGCCGTGTCCAGATGCCTAGTAACATAAATTTTTGTTTTTAACACACTTTTTACGCATTCAATCAACCTAAAAACTTATTTTTGGGACACATTGAGGACAATGTGTAATTTAAGTGTTGGGGGGGGGGGGGGGGATGCTAAAACCTTGAATTTTGCAAGTCCTAATTACAAGCCTTACACAAAACTCTATTGGAATCGCTAAACACCCCAAATTTTTTTCAGAAAAAAAAGCTTTTCATTTTTTTTTACTTGTCTTGGTTAAATTTGGGAATAACAAGTTCTAAAAATGTTATATTTTTACAAATTTACAACCGATAGCGTCGCGATAAAAAGAACCAACATAAGAAAATTAAGAAACGACATGACAAATCTAATTAAAATTTGATTATATATACTTGATCACATTAAAAACCCATTCTCACAAAAAGTCAGTTTTGAGTCTTTTATTGAGCATACAAATACACACCTTTAGACTAAATGCTCATCTTTCGTTTCTTGTGTGAATAGCCGCTTGGTTTCTTACGACTCTAGAATTTGCCATGACAATACATTCCCGGTCCTTACCAACTTAAACCCAAGTAAGTAAATGATGGAGGCATTAGGACTAACCCTTTTTCTTTTCAACACCATTATTTTTCATTTTTTTATCACCTACCCAAAATCCCTCTAGTTAACCCCTTTGAGCCTAAACCTTTTCATTTCTAAACCCACAAAACAAACACACTTTACCCACCAAAACCTTTTTATTTTTAACCCTTTATTTTAGTAAAAAGTTCGGTCTTCATTTAACATTCCTTATCAAAAAAAAAAAAAAAGATAAAGTCTAGCAATAAACAAACAAGTTCATCAAAAAAACTTTGTTTGAAAATGCTTTGTTTGAATAAAAGTCAGAAAAACAAAAAGTTTTACAAAGACCGACGCTTTTTACTCCTTTCGCCCTTTCTACTAACTACTAACCCAAAACCACCTACCTTTAACCCAAGCCTAACCCTTCCCCAAAGACCTCTTGATATTTACAAAGGTGTATAGTTAAAGAGGAAGAGGATTGATTGCTTGGCAAGCATATGGTAGGAGTAAGTTCCATGCCGGTCTCGAGTGTTTCACAAAAATACATATTCGGCTGAGTGTTGAGTGATCTCCCGTGAGGTATGTGAACTTGTATATAAATGGAATTTTAAAAAGGCATGTTATGCCCAAATAAGTAATTTCTCTTATGAAACGTTCTAAATAAATCATAACGAATAGGATTGTAAATAACATAAAAATAAAGCCTAATAAAGATCTTGGAATCCCGACACTCAAGACATGCCCAAAACTTCTCTTCTACCCATTCTATTTGGGAGTGTAAGCCACATTATAAAGAGTTTTGCTTGAGGACAAGCAAAGATTCAAGTGTGGGGGTATTTGATGTGTGTAAAATGCAACATATAAATTAAATCAAATGAGGCATAAAACTAACCCTTTTTAGTACTAATGTTGGAAAAAGTATGCTTTTGTCTTCCTTTTGTATTTTCAGGATTAAATGAGCGTAAATGAACAAAAGAAGCAAATATGTAGCAAAATCTAACATAATTACAAGAAAAGGAATAAACGTGGCATGCCTGACCCCTCGACAGCATCTTCCCAAGCAAAAACAAGAGATCGGAAGGCTGAACACGCCCCGTGCCAAGCGGACACGGGGGCGTGCTCAGGTGTCTGCAGAAAAGACAAAGTTGTAGAAGCTTCTATTTCCCAACACGGGGGTGTGCACAGCTCAACACGGCCGTGGTCAACGCTAAGATTCGCAGAATCCAAGCAAATCTTGATAGTACAGATACGCTTCTACACACGGGCCGTGCCCAGCGGACACGGGGGCCTGTGGAGCTAATACAGACAAACTGCAATAAATGAAGAAAGAGAAAGTGGATGGACACGGGGCCGTGCCCACCGGACATGGGGCCGTGTCCGGGCTTCTGTGTAGGCTATAAATAAGGGTGCTTGGTTCACTTCAAAGGCATCCCTTGACAAACCACCTCTCTACCACTTCACCCACACTCCACCACCATCACAACACCCACATCCACCACCATCATCCATCATCCATCATAGAGTGTGTGTAGTTGTCACACCCTGATATTTCCACATATTACCGGTGGGCCTGGTGAGGAGTATCGTGACGTAGTTGATATCATCATAGACAATTTATCACAGTTTAATACACAGCGGAAGTCGAAAGATAAAAACATTATAAACCGAATGAAAGTAATATCAACTATTACAAATACGGTTGTAAGGGATCCACATGCGGATCAAAGTTAAAAGGAACATTGTTCAACAGATTTATAAACATCTAAGCTTGCAAGACTCTTTATTGATGCTAGGAGTAGCCAGCCTATTCCGCCTAGTACCTGCACTTAGCCTTTTTGGAAAATACGTCAGTTTACACTGGTAAATACAATTAACCGACTCATTTTGAAAATGTTTAAGAAAATTGATTTAAATGCCCAAGGCACAAATAATCTTTTATAACTTGGGATAATTATTTAAAAATAAACTTGTTAAAGAATTATATGTTTATTATACGTTCAGTAGCCCGGGCTGAAAACCGGGTTAAAGATTAATAGACACACCACATAATATATCCCACGGCGAGTTATTCTCGAACAGGTGGGTACATTATTTTACATACGCACCGGCAGGTGTATGCCTTCACCCCGTGCTTAAGTCGTGGCCATTTCAATGAATGAGCCGAGGATATCCAAGACATGGTCATTAACCCCCACTACGCCAAAATAAGGATACAGCCACACAAAAAAAGTGTGACTATATGTCTTTTGCCACACATATTTTTTTTATGTCAAGTGTGACCAAAGCTCGAGTCATCGTAGGTATCATACAGTCACACACACTTCTTAGTGGCCGTAGAACTTAAAAGTGTGGCTAAAGGGTACCAACATTTTTTTGTTAAAATCTAGCATTTCCTCCATTAAGTGTGGCTAAAGGGTTGCAACAGACACATGAATTTATTTTAAGTGTGATTGTTTCTATTGTATAGTCACATATATTTACTAAAAAATATATTTTAGCCACATCAATTAAACGAAAGTGTGACAAAAGGGTTTTTGTAATCAAACATTTTGTCTATTAAGTATGGCTAAAAGGTAGTAATGGTCACATGAATTTCTTGTAAGTGTAGCCGATTCTATTATTTAGTCACATGAGTTTATTGTACGTGTGGCTAAAAACGTTTACTAGTCACACAAAACACTTTTGTAATTTTAAATGTTGCAATTGTCTAACTTTTGGTCACATGAACTTGTTGTAAGTGTGACTATTTCAATTATACAGTCACTATAAACTTTGTATTAGGCACATCAATTAAAACAAATTGTGGCAAAAAGCTTGTTGTAATCAACCAAATGGTCCATTAAGTGTGGCTAAATGGTATTAGTGGCCATACGAATTTATTGTAAGTGTGGTTATTTTTAATATATAGTGAATTTACTGTATGGTTGTTTCTATCATAAAAGCCAGTTTTTGGTTTCATTTTAAAAGATTGAAAACTAAAATCAGACAATTAGCATTTACCCTTCACATAATCTTACATAACAAGTTAGATCAAGTCAATTCACCAACTAAAAATACATTTTAAGAAAATAATCCACAATACAGTAGCACTAGAAGCAGGAACATAACTACTAAGCTGCGACGTAAACAAGTGTTTAGTAAGTACTATGCTTGTGGACCCGTTATTCCGACCCTGAACTAGCCGCTGGCGGTGTAGCCAGTACTGTGCTTGTGGACCCGTTGTCAGCTGGTGGTGGCACACCCCATCTGCCATCAGATTCAAGCGGCTCCAAAACATGAACGGTTCCATCAGAAATCCCTAATGCAAATTGATTTGGTTCTTGTGGATGAGCCGCAGTCACCACTCACCATGGGGTGCACGTTAAGGTTACTGACAAGACATGAGTTTTTGTCAAACATCAAAAATTCTTTCTCAAAACTCAAAAGAACCAAACTGACAAATATGTTTCGGTTATTAACTTATAACTTATTATATACCTTGTAAGATACGCAGAGGAGTTAATCTTGCATCGAAGGCGAAGGTGAGAAGCGGTGAACACGCAAACTGTTCCAACGAATGCAACCCGTTCTGCTAATGCCGCACTACTAGAAGCCGCAGCAGATAACGCGTTTATTGTAGGCTGCAGTTTAAAATAGAATAATTAGAGAATATATAGTTATATAATAAACATAACAAACATCTAGAAAAATATAACCGCTACGGCGCTACCTTTGCAGCTTCAGAAGTTCTTGAGGCAGAACCATCAAACAAAAGATTTTCAAACGTTCGAAGTAACCAAAGCCCATCAGAATTTGCTAAAATTTTTATACCGTTATCTTGAGAAGAAACAGCCAAACGAGCACCGTTTTTGTTAAAACGGATTCGTGGGCTTGCCTAATTAAGAACAATGATTGGTTGTTAGCGAGTTAAACAGTTTTGATTCTGTTTTTTGTTATGAAATGAAGGTATTACCAGAAGACCTCCATCAGCATCAACACTTGTCAAAAGCTGAACGTTATCAAATATTACGTCTCACGTCATCACCTCCATGATATGAATATATTTGTACAATGTGCCGTGAATATGCAACTCCTGTACGTATAATAATAAATTAGTATACTTGATTATTTATCAAATATTACGTTATTTGGACTTACCGAACAGTGAACCATCCATACTCCAGATTACACGGTTCACCGAGATAGCTGGATCTTTTACTAGAGCAGCCTGCATTCATGTAAAAAGATTAATTACTTTCATAAGTGATTATGAAATTTAAGTCGAATATTTTGTTACATACTTGAAAAGGCATTGAACATGCAATGCACTAAGATTCCAAACTTTGAAATTTTTTAGAACCAACTTTTCGTGTGAGCCTACTTCCCATAATCCGATATCTCCCACATTTGTTCCAACTGAAATATACAAAAAAAAAGTCAACATCCTAACTTCAGATCATGAAAAACGCTATGAAAATACCTAACATATGATATACCTAAGAGTAATGTTTGTTGAACAGGATGAAAGTCCCTGCTCATAGGAGATGAACCCTGGTTTAACGTCCGTGCAACGGTTTTCGACAAATCATCAGGTGCGTTAAAAGCTTGAGTATGACTAGAATGCCCCGGGAATGACACAGGTAACACATTAACCGGCAGATTTACCTGTTTCAGCAAGAAAGTCAACTCTAATAAGAGAAATGGTGTTATAAGTTATAACAATCAAATGAAATCGAATCAAATCAAATAAACCTCATTGGTTAATCCCATGGGCCTTGTTCTTTTGCTCATATGATCAGAATCTGCAGATGGGTAATCCAACGATGGATTTGTCGGAGTTCTTGGATACTTTAAAGCAGCTGCAAACGGGTCAACCGGTAAATAAAAGGAAAGGTGTTGAAGAGGTCAATGAAAAAACTCTGCAAAGAATCATTCACATTACCTGAAATAGAGGGACTACCGACACCAATTGCACTACCGGAAACCGTTGGATGAGATACCGCTGGCGGATTAGACATCCAACCAGCAAGTGGTGTCGGCACTGGAGCTGGTGTAGGTTGAAATGGCTATATACATAGAAACAATACCGAACAACAAGAGTTAACTCTATATATATAAAAACCATGACAATGTGGTGAAAAATACAGATTACATACCCCACGTGCACCTACTGTATATACAGTTCCAACATTTAAACAACACGAGCTCCAATTCGTTTCCTCCGTCCCAAGCACTACTTAAAATGTTTTAAATGTTCTATAGATCTGAAATGAAATTAAACAGTTCATTACTAACCAAATACTCCGAAACTTACACTAATCAACATATCATCATCTGAAATGAAATTAAACAGTTCATCTACAGTTTGCAACAAGTACCTTTGAATAAATTACACAAGTATTTATCATATAGAAGCACATTAATCCAGTCTAATTCTAATTTCACTCATAACTGCTAACTGAATTCCTTTTTAACACTAAACACTCAAAATTTTACACTAATCAATACATCATTATCTGAAATGAAACTAAAACAATACATAAACCCTAATAAACATCCAAATCCACATAATAATCAATGAAAACTGAAAAGTTAATAACTGATTGAAACCTGGAAGATATTTAGGGCATCGGCGAGTGCGAGAAATGACGGTGATTCAGACGATAGATAAAGTAGGTTTTTAAGAGAAGTTCCGTCTTGATACGAAATGACGTCAACGAATCGATTCAGATACTCCGTTATTCTTCTATGTGCTTCCCCCATGCTCATGTGTGACACCATTGCTAACGATTCTTTTGTGAATCTTCCGATTTATGGTCTCCGTACGTGTGTGTGTTTGATGTGAAGTGTTTAATGATCGTTTTCTAGGGTTTATCTGGTGTGATTGTGTATCGTCTGGGAGGAGCAAGAGGTAGGGTTTCAGAAGTTATGTTTTGAAAGAGGTGAAGAGGTGAGTTCTGATAGAAGAGGTGAAGAGGTGAATTCTGATTTGATCTGCGCGAAGAAGTACCGAAGACTTTTTTTTTTTTGATTGAAATCACTTTTAAAAAAACAAACGCAGATTTTTCAAAAAAAACAAACACCCTCTAAAATTTTTGGGGGGTTTTGAAATTTGGAAGCGGAATTGGGTTGGAGGGAGTTTTTTAGGTGTGGAAATGTTAGGAGGGAAATCATTTTCTAATTCTAAAATTTTAACAAACTACTAGGTTTTCCATGCTTCGTGAAGTTTTTCGCCGACATTGGTTCGGTTCATTATGATACTGATAACATACGAGCATTTACTATAACAGCCGAAATAGATACAAACGAATACATGTGCGAATACAACTTAATTTTTGACTAACTTTATACCAATTATGATAGTAGCAACTGACAACGGTTTTACCAGTACTGTGTTATCCAGGTATTAATTAATAGATAATAAACGAGTCGAGCTTGAGCTTGAGAAAATACAAACGAGCTCGAGCCCGAGCTCTCAAAAGTTAATCGAGTTCGGGCTCGGTTCGGCTCGTTTGCACCCCTAGAGTCACCTAAAATAATTATTTATATTAATTAAACATTGATTACTATTTACATTAAAAAAACATTCCGTTCAAAAAAAACTTTATTAAAATGACTTGATCAACATTTAACGCTGACTTGAAGAAAAGACCAAATCATTGAGACAATGATTTAATAGAAGATTATCTATAAGAGATCAGATCTCTAAAGTGTATTAAGCTATTAATTTATTGTGGTACCTTGAATACGTAGGAAATACATAACTTAAAAATTATAAATGAATTTATTATAACGCTTAATCGTTTAGAGGCAATGTTTGAATCATTAAGTGTTGAACTAGTAAGAAGTCTGAACCATTATTCATTGTGATCCATTAAGGCCCAATATGATATATTGATGTATTTTGATCTACTATTGTTCATTGTGATCCATTAAGGCCCAAGATGGTCCATTAACACATATATGATCTAGTATTGTTCATTGTTATCCATTAAGGCCAAATTTTCTCCATTAAGACATGTATGATCTATTATTGTTCAGTGTGGTCCATTAAGATATGTATGATCTAACATTGTCCATTGTGATCCACTAAGGCCCAATATAGTCCATTAAAATATTTTGATCTATGATTGTTCATTATGATCCATTAAAGCCAAATATGGTCCATTTACACGTGTATGATCTACTATTGTCCATTGTGATCCATTAAGGTCCAATATGGTCCATTAAAACATGTATGATCTACTATTGTTCATCGTGATTCATTTAGGTCCAATATAGTCCATTAAGACATGTATGATCCACAATTGGCCATTGTGATCCATTTTGGCCCAATATGGCCCATTAACACATATACGATCTACTATTGTTCATTGTGATCCATTAAGGCCCAATATGGTCCATTAACACATATGATCCACTATTTGTCATTATGATCCATTAAGGCTCAATATGGTCCATCAACACATGTATGATCTATTATAATTCATCGAGATCCATTAAGACATGTATGATATAGTATTGTCCACTATGATCCATTAAGGCCCAATCTAGTTCATTAGAAATATACAATTCACTATTGTCCATATCCATTAAGACCTAATATGGTACATCAACACATATATGATTAGGTATACGCTCGGTACCTATACCGAAAATGTTCGATACGGTACAGGTACCGAGATGGTACGAGTATTTGAAAGTAAAATTTCGTAAAATACCGGTACCGTATCGAACTAAAACTACTCGTACTGAAAACTCCAAAAGGTGGGTACTTAATCGGTACCGAAAACAATTTTGTAGGGAATATTCGGTACGAGTACTAATATGCATATTAACGTATTATTTAGAATAAACTGAGTAATAAAAAAGTTGGTTTAAAATATATAATATTTAATAATAGGAATTTTAAATACGTAGTAATATTTTTTTAATACTAAATAATTTAATTATTTAAATGAGAATATTATTTGAGAGGGAAGTTTTAGTATGAGATATTTTGGGGGGAAATTTTAGTATGAAATATTTTGGGGAATTTTTAAAACGAAATATTTTAGGGGAGGGGGGAGTTTAAATTTTAGGATGAAATATTTTGGGGGGGATTTTTAAAGATGTAGTAAGTTTAATATCTGGTCACACTTTTTTTTCCGTGACATTTGATATCATTTCGTCACACATAATAAACAAAGTGATTATGGTGTGACGAATATATATGTTAAGCCATATGAAATTTTGTAATTTTAAATGTGGCGGTTGTCTATCTTTGGTCATACAAAATAATATACGTGTCATTTGAATTAGCTTTTAACAACATTTTCAAACATGTAATGTGCCCGTAGATCATATTTGGCCACACTTTTCTAGTGTGACTGTTTTTTCTTAACGTGTGGCTAAAGGTCTCGAATATATCTGTTTTTAGTCACATGAAACAAATATTGTGGCTGTAGATCGTATTTGGCCACACATTGCTAGTGTGGCTAATAAAAGTCATTGTTTCTTTCTTAAAGTGTGGCTAGATGTGTTGAATACATGTGTTATTGGTCACATGAATACAATATTGTGGTCGTAGATCACATTTGGCCACACTTTGCTAGCGTGGCTAATAATTGTCACAAATTTTTTTCTTAAAGTGTGGCTAAAAGTGTCAAATACATGTACTTTTGGTCACATGAAACAAAAATATGTGGCTATAGATCACCTTTGCCCACACATTTCGAGTTGTGGCTAATACATGTCACATAATTTTCTAAAAGTGTGGCTAAATGTTCTGGACTGGTATACAATTGTCACATTAATAATATAATGTGTGGCTAAAAGTGTTTTAAAATGTTATGAATGACCTTTAGCCACACAATTTTTCAAATGTGTGACTGGGCGGTTTTGCCAAAAGTGTGGCCGTAGCCTACTTTTGACGTAGTGCCCCCAAAGGCTTAGAATAAACAAAACAAATTAAACGGGTTATCTCAATAATTTAACCTTCATACGATTAAAAATTCAATACCCGACCAAGAGGTAATTTATATACCGTACCCCAAGCCCGTATAAGGGAAAATAAGTTAAAAGTATTTACCTGAGCGAATTATACAAATTTATCCCAGCCGTACAAATCAGCAAGTGCAAATATCTTTTACTGGTCTCCTAAATCTGGAACGAAGGTTTTAATTAACCTATTAGATTCCTAACGGGTCTTTACTTAAGTTTAAACTTAGACCGGTTAGTTTTAAAGAAAGGTATACGGTTCAAAACGCATGATTAAGCGAAGACCGGATTAGAATGTGGTTAGTCCCGACAAGTATGAAAACTTGTATAATATGGGTAAACTAAACACATTCTGGATTTTGAAGTGAAAATGATGAGGTTTGACCCGTTTCGGTTAGTTTATGCAAACTAGTTACATAAACCGTACCGAACGCGATAAATGCATAATGGCTAACCAAATGAGTCATGAACAGGTTTCCTAAGTTAATATTCCTTAAATATGTTGTGATATAAGTAGGATACCTTCCATTATGCCCAAAACGGATTTAAAATCAATTGACGCCCCGTAGGGGTATTTTGGTCATTTTAAAGGTTATAAAAGAGATTAAATATTAATCTGAGGTTTAGGTCTGAAATGATCAGTAAAAATATTTAATTTAATAAGTCATATCAGTAGGGTATTGTATATATGTGAAATTTATCATTTATAACCAAACTATGCACCGTAGGGGCTTTTTGGTAATTTCACATAAGCCTTAAAGGTCAAATTTGGAAATCTGAGTTCAAAACTTTTGCTTACTGTTAAATTATAAAAATTTACTTAAAACATCAGTAGGTATTAAGTTTTATATGCCAAAAATAGTTTTAACCCACACTATGCGTTTAAAACGCGTAAAAATCGGTTTTAAGCGATTTTCAAGTTATAATTGGAAATCTGAGTTTTTGATCAGTTTATAAAGTTCAAAATATTTTATTTATCATATAAATTCAGTAGCAAAAAGTTTGGTATCAAAATGTTATGTAAAACTCATTTTATTAGCAAAAAGGGTATAACCGACAATTACCGAATCAAAGCAAGAACCCTATGCCATGACCAGTTTAAAAATAAATAAAAATCTTCAAAAATCCCAAAATATTATATTACATCAGTGGGTAAAAATTTTGGTGTTAAAATTTGGGTTTAGATAGGCTTGATGCTAATTATGCCGTTTAATTAATAAAAAGCTTCAAATTACGATATTGAGCATAACTCCTAATTTATACCTCAAACTGATGTCAAATTTTTAGGACATGTTTATAAATCAGTAACAAAGGTTTTTGTCCTCTCACATTTTCAAAAATCTCGTTTTAAGGTCAAAAGGGCATAATGGTCAACATTTAAGCAATTAACGGAAACATGCAAATGAATCGGATAAATTAGGAACCAAGTTGTATAACCTCAGAGGGTTATACTAACCTATAACCTGGTCCTATAGGAACTCTAAGGCATATCTAAATTAAGCTAAATCGGGTCAGAACTGAAAGTCAAAGCAAAAGTCTACTTTTACGACTTTCGGTTCCGAACCGAGCCTAGACTCAAAATTGTCGGATTGAACATGCTTAGACATGTTCTTGCATTAATTACCAAGTTATACAAGTGTTAAAACAGGTTTCATGGCTTCTACATTGTTAACTATGTGTTTATTTGCAAAATAGCTTTCTGTTGACTTTTTATAACTAAGTTTGACCCGACAATTGACCTAGTTAGAGTGGAAATCAGAGGGTGCCCTTTTAAAGGGTTTATTACCCACATAATTACCAACTCATAGCCACTTTCAATTCGAAAAATGAATGGACCATTAGTGATTAATCACTAAGTCAAAGCTTAATTACGACGGCTTTGACTTTCGGTCATTAAACTAATAAAACATGAATTAGGAAGGCTAAGAACACTCACAATGGTCCTTAACACGAATTGTGATCTGATGGAAGCTTGCTTGAAGTCCAGAGAGCTCCAGAGAGTGAGTTAGAATGATTTTCAAGTGAGAAAGTTCATGGTTGCAACTTAGAACTCTTTATATAAGAACTATAAACTCACAAGATCAATCCAACAAGGTCTATAGGTGATTCCTGATCATCACAGGTGTCCCCTATGCATGAAAATCTGTTGGCCAAGCTCCTGAATTCGAAAACCATGCATATAAGTCGGTGTAACCTGCTGTAACAGACAACTGTGCATGTTTGCTACATCTACAGGTCCTACGCGGCCCGCGTAGGGAATGGCCAAGGCCTACGCGGCCGGTATGAGGGTCAGGCTCCGGTCACAAGTTTGTCAGCTTTGCACATTTGGTCCCTGGTCCTTCTAAACTTGAATTTAACTTGTTTTTATTGCATTTTTAACCCCCAAACTTGACTTTTAAGGACTCTAAGTCATAAACAAACTTCGTTAGGCTCTTGGTTAGTTATACGATCACCGAAAAGTCCTGAATTTCAACGTTGACGCTTTTAACCCTTCACTTACGAATGTTAATGTATATTCCTCATACGATGTCGAAACCTTGTGAAATTTTTATCACTTATTCTCGGGAGCATAATTAATCGTTACGAAGCTTCAGGTTCATTAAAAGGTCACTTAGTGGTATAATTTATACATGTTGACACATTTAATCCCTATGCTTTACAAGATCGTCATTTTTAACACAAACGACTTCCAATGTTCGATCAATTATTCATTTAAGAATACGAACATGGTGTGAGGTCAATCAGAGGCACAAAAATGTCATGTTGACACTTTGGATCCCTTTATTCACATATTTACATTGTTTGGCAACTTTAGACCCTCGTATTCAATCTATAACACGTTTAAAGCTCATGACACGTGTCTTCATTATATTGGTCGTGATTTTACGAGGTGTTACATCCTCACCCCCGTAAAAGAAATCTCGACCTCGAGATTTATTGAAATAAATGAGGGTACTTCTCTTTCATTGTGGACTCTACCTCCCACATGTATTCGGGACCTCTACGGGCATCCCATTTAACCTTTACAATCGGTACATGCTTCTTTCGAAGCTTCTTAACCTGTCGATCCTCGATCGATAAAGGTTTTTCGACAAACTTTAAGCTCTCATCTATATGCACATCTTTATGTGACATGACTAGCGATTCATCAGCTAGACACTTCTTCAGATTGCAGATGTGGAACACATTATGAATCCCACTGAGCTCTCAAGGCAGGTTTAACTTGTAAGCCACTGTTCCAACACAGTCGATGATCTCGAATGGCCCTATAAATCTTGGGCGTAACTTGCCTTTCTTGCCAAAACGCATTACCCCTTTCCAGGGTGATACCTTAAGTAGAACTTTGTCACCTACCTCAAATTTTAGAGGTTTACGCCTTTTATCTGCGTAGCTTTTCTGCCTATCCCTGGCAGCTTTGAGACGATCTTGTATCTGCACAATCTTGTCTGTCCTCTCCAGGACTATATCAGGTCCTGTTAGTTGGATATCTCCAATTTCTGCCCAACAAACGGGCGTCCTGCACTTTCTTCCATACAAAGCTTCAAAAGGTGCAGCTTGTATACTGGAATGATAGCTATTATTATATGAAAATTCAATCAATGTAAGGTGATCATCCCAACTTCCACCTAGATCAATTACACAAGCCCTTAACATATCCTCCAGCGTTTGAATTGTATGCTCACTCTGACCATCCGTCTGAGGATGATATGCAGTGCTGAAGTTTAATCTAGTGCCTAGGGATTGCTGAAAGCTTTTCCAAAAATGCGATGTATATCTCGTATCCCTATCAGAGATGATAGACACTGGTACTCCGTGAAGAGATACAATCTCGTCCACGTACAGCTGAGCTAGCTTATCTGAGCTGTGTGTTTCCTTAATAGGCAAGAAGTGGGCTGACTTGGTCAGTCTATCCACTATAACCCAAATAGTATCATTTCCTCGCTTTTCCTTGGTAACTTGGTGATAAAATCCATAGTCACCATTTCCCACTTCCAGGTGGGAAGTTCAGGCTGTTGCTGTAAGCCTGACGGTTTCTGATGCTCTGCTTTGACTTGCGCGCATGTCAGACATTTAGCCACATAAGTGGCTATAGACTTCTTCAAGCCTATCCACCAATAATTTGCCTTCAAATCCTGGTACATCTTATCACAGCCAGGATGAACAGAATATTTGGAGTTATGGGCTTCTTGAAGAATCACTTCCCTAAGTCCTCCATAAATTGGAACCCATATTCGTCCATTCAATCTTAGGATTCCATCCTTGCCATATGATAACTGTTCAGCAGTTACACCCAACTTTTCAATTGGATAGTTAGCTTCTAATACAGCTTCCTTCTGAGCGGCTAGCAATCTTTCATTAAAGCTGGTTTTCACTTCAATGCTCTTGGCATTGATCCTAATGGGCTTAACCCTTTCCTTTCTGCTGAGAGCGTCCGCTACAACATTCGCTTTTCCTAGATGACAGCGAATTTCACAATCATAATCATTTAAAGTCTCCATCCATCGACGCTGAGCTAGCCCCAGCACCTGAGCCTTTCCCTAATTTTGATCATGTACCATTTGGCATACCCAACATCGCACCACTTGTACCAAACCCGATTCCTGCACCCGCTGACCATGCTGCTTTTGCCGGTCACATAGATCCTCGATACGCTTTCACCAGCAATGGGTGGATAGAGGATGATGATGACATGCCCCCTTTTGTTGAGCCTGTCACTCCCCCACCTGCCCCTACACCTGCACCTGTTGAGATTGCCCCTTTTCACCCGATTATGTCTGACGTTCACCGCACAGACCTACCCGTCACATTCCTGTAGGAGATCCCTCCACCCCATCCAGGGGAAGGCCCGTCCAGTCAGCAGCCTAGTCATGTTCCACACGTGTCAGCAGCTTTTTCTCACATGCCTCAGTATACACCGACTGCTCATTTTTCTTCTGCACCGTCAGGCGAGCCACTCATATGGTTTCCGCCGAACACTATGCCAGTTTTTGATCCATACCATCCCTCCCACTTTATTGGTTACACGAGGGATGACTTACTCCTATCATTGCAGCTTCAGCAGGAGATCTTGTGTCATAGAGTCTTGTAGCTTGAGAGGACCCCACGTCCTCCACCATGTTCATGTCAGTCACCTTTTGCGACTCCACCTGCTCCTCTTTTGCCTTATCCAGATTTTGATGTTCGATTTCTTACCATGGAGCAGCAGATCAGCTATCTGTTGCGACACGTTTATGATCTTGAGGAGGAGCTCGCGCATGTGCGCATCTTGCTTTTCGTTCCTCCACCGCCATCAGCATAGCCGGTTTTTGGTTTTATGCAGGTAGCCTGATTTTGATGAGAGTATCGCTATTGAGTCTAGCTTGCACAGCCTTTGGAGACCACTTTTTGAGTATATGACTGTTGTAGATTGATAGACATTTTGGACAAGGGTAGTGTGACCCTGTAGTCCCTTTTGATGTGATACGATACATTTGTAAAACATGCAACTGTATTTGTGGTCGATGATTTATGAAAGCTCAATCGCAATATTCTCATTATATACATTGTTGAATTATGCGTTGGTAATATAAATGTGATGTTATATGCTTACTTGCGTTGATAAATGCTATTACATACACGTACTACATACTTATATACATAAGACCTGACCTATACAATCTTCTTTAGAAGATGCCTCCTCGAAGAGACAACCAGCTGCCCACAACAGAGGCTGAGCTACAAGCACGAATTTCACGAGCAATAGCACAACACGAGGCCTTGCGCTCTGAACACAGCGGAGGTACCTCAGGAAGTAATCTAGCTCATGGTAATGTTTAAGTCATTTAAGACACATTACGATACGTTTGGACATTCCATGTGCGTTTGCTAATGCTTTCTGTGAATGATGTTGCTTGTACAGGTTGTACCTACAAGCAGTTCCTTGACTGCAAGCCTCTGAATTTCGACGGCACCGGGGGTGCTGTAGCTTACGTCAGATGGGCTAAGAAAACCGATTCTGTGCTAAGGATGAGCAAGTGTGCGTCGGAGCACCAGGTCACCTACATTTCTGGATTGTTCTTAGACGGAGCTCTATCATGGTGGAATCTCCAAGTTTAGACTCTAGGAGAAGAGGCTGCATATGCCATGACTTGGGATGAGATGAAGGAACTTATGTGCAAGAAGTACTGTTCCAGGGCTGAAATCTAAAAGTTGGAAACTGAATTCTGGAATCTCAAGATGGATGGCCCAAAGATTGCTGAGTACGTGCAGAGATTTCATGACTTATCTCGCGTTGTTCCTTACATGGTTAATCCGGAGTTCAAGCGAATCGAGCTTTTTATTTGGGGATTGGCACCCCAAATCATGAGCATGGTGACGGCATGAAAGCCTACAACAATCACTGAGGCCATTGATCTAAGTGTGGCATTGACCGAAGAAGCGATTAGGCTGAACAAGTTCTTAATCTCTGATGGAAAGAAAAAGGAGACGCATGTCGAGTCATCTGGAGAAAACAAGCGAAAGTTCTCGAACTTCAAGAAAGGTACTCAAGGAAGCAACAGTGGTAACAAGAAGAGGGATGCAAACCCACCAGCTGAGGTCAAGACTGATGTTAAGAGTTCAGAGAATAGAGGGAAAGGATATATGGGCACTTTGCCTAAGTGTGATGTATGCCTGTTACATCATGCCGGCCCATGTAGGTATAGAAAGTGTGAAAACTGTGGAAGGAATGGTCATTCAAGGGAGACTTGCTGGGGTGGTAATGGTAATGGTCGTAGTTATGGTGGCCAGAGAGGTAATGGTAGTGGAAGTGGAAACCGTGGTGGAAACGGTACTGGGAATAGAAACAATCAAGGAGGAAATGGTGGTAATGGAAATCGTGGTAATTTTGGAAACCAAGTTGGAAGTGGAAACCGCAACCAAAACAACAACCAGGGTGGTACTGGAAACAAGCAAGGATGCTTCAGTTGCGGAGATGTTGGGCACTTCAAGAGAGATTGCCCAAAGAACAACCAGGCTCAGGGGAGAGTTTTTAACATTGGAGCGAGGGAAGCTCGCCAGGATCCGAACGTAGTTACGGGTACGTTCCCTATCAACCAACACTTTGCATCTGTACTGTTTGATACTGGTGCCGATTATAGCTTTGTATCTCTAGAATTTAATAAAATACTTGGGTTAGTTGCTAGTAAGCTAGATATTTCGTACTCGATAGAGCTAGCTAATGGAAAGCTAGTAGAAGAAAATGAGGCCATTAGAGGTTGTGTAATAGAGCTTGGGGAGCATGAGTTTTAGCTTGATCTTCTGCCAGTCGAGTTGGGAAGCTTTGACGTGGTAGTTGGAATGGATTGGTTGTCGAGCAACCGAGCAGAGATCGTATGTCATGAGAAGATCATTCGCATTCCGATGGCGAACGGAGAGACGAATGTAGTGCATGGAGAGAAACATGATACGCCTCTAAGGATTATCAGTTGTTTGAAGGCCCGAAGATGTTTGCAGAAAGGATGTGTTGCCTTCTTGGCACACGTCGTGGACAAGGAAGCCGCTGAGTCAAAGCTGGAAGATATCCCAGTTGTGAGGGAATATCCTAAAGTCTTTCCCGAAGACTTGCCAGGATTCCCGCCACAAAGACAAGTCAAATTTCACATTGACTTAGTTCCAGGCGCCGCGCCTGTAGCTAAGGTGCCTTATCGACTTGCACCCTCAGAAATGCAAGAGTTGTCGACGCAACTTCAAGAGCTTTTGGACAAGGGATTTATCAGACCAAGCTTCTCGCCTTGGGGAGCTCCAGTGCTATTTGTTAAGAAGAAGGATGGTAGTTTCTGTATGTGTATCGACTACCGAGAGCTAAACAAGTTAACCATCAAGAATCGGTATCCTTTGCCGAGAATTAATGATCTTTTCGATCAACTGCAAGGATCGAGTTACTACTCCAAGATCGATCTTCGATCAGGTTATCACCAGCTACGAATTCAAGAGGAGAGTATTCGGAAGACTGCCTTTAGAACTCGATATGGACACTACGAGTTTCTAGTAATGCCGTTTGGGTTGACAAACGCGCCAGCAGTGTTTATGGATTTGATGAATAGAGTTTGCAAGCCATATCTCGATAAATTTGTGATTGTGTTTATCGACGATATTTTGATCTATTCAAAGACGAAGGAAGAGCATGAGCAACACCTTAGAGCCATTTTAGAGTTGCTCAAGAAGGAAAAGCTATACGCAAAGTTCTCGAAGTGCGAGTTCTGGTTGCGTGAGGTTCAGTTCCTTGGTCATGTAGTAAACGAAGATGGAATTAATGTGGATCCCACTAAGATCGAGGCGATCAAGAGTTGGGAGACTCTGAAGACGCCAACCGAGATCCGTCAGTTTCTAGGTTTAGCTGGATATTATCGCCGATTCATTGAGGATTTTTCGAAAATCGCTCAACCGTTGACCTCCCTCACTCAGAAGGATAAGAAGTACGAATGGGGAGATAAACAAGAAGAAGCATTTCAGTTGTTAAAGAACAAGCTATGTGACGCACCTATCTTATCCCTACCCGAAGGCACCGACGACTTCGTGGTATATTGTGACGCCTCGCGTCAGGGATTTGGATGTGTACTGATGCAGCGACAGAAGGTTATCGCTTATGCTTCACGCCAGTTGAAGGTTCACGAGAAGAACTACACCACGCACAATTTGGAATTAGGCGCAGCGGTGTTTGCTTTGAAGATTTGGCAACATTATCTGTATGGCACCCAATGCACGATCTTTACTGATCATAAGAGCCTACAACATATATTCAACCAGAAGGAGCTTAATATGAGACATCGATGATGGGTTGAGTTACTAAACGATTATGATTGTGAAATCAAGTACCATCCAGGAAAGGCGAATGTGGTGGCAGACGCCATGAGTCGAAAAGAGAGGATTAAGCCCATAAGGGTTAGGGCTTCGGAGATGATTATACAGACAGACCTCTCGTTGCGCATTCGTGCTGCGTAGAGAGAAGCTCTTAAGAAGGAGAATCTTGTGGACGAATATCTCCGTGGGATGGAGAAACAGTTGGTACCTAATGGGGAAGGAACATTGTGGTTCATGGGAAGAATTTGGGTTCCCCTCTTTGGTGGTCTTAGAGACGTGATTTTCGATGAAGCTCATAAATCAAGGTACTCGATCCATCCCGGATCGTATAAGATGTACCAAGATTTGAAGGATTTCTACTGGTGGCCGAGATTGAAAGGTGATGTTGCAACATATGTTGGAAAGTGCTTAACCTGTGCTAAGGTAAAAGTCGAATATCAGAAGCCTTCAGGTCTTTTGCAGCAACCTGAGATACCCATGTGGAAATGGGAGCAGATTTCAATGGATTTTATAACTAAGTTACCAAAGACACCCAGAGGTCATGATACGATTTGGGTAATCGTAGACCGTCTGACAAAATCTGCGCACTTTCTGCCGATCAGGGAAAAGGATAACACTGGTAAGCTAGCTGAGCTGTACCTAAGGGAGATAGTTGCATGTCATGGAGTGCCTATCTCGATTATATCTGATAGAGACAGAAGATTTGTGTCAAGGATTTGGCAATCCTTTCAAGAAACATTTGGTTCACAGCTGAATTTGAGTACTGCCTTTCATCCGCAGACGGATGGCCAGAGCGAACGATGTTGGGATTTTCACATGTTTATCAAAGTATTTTATCCTTATAAAATAAAAAAGCAGCGGAAAATTATTATTTAAAACATGTTACTTACAAAATATAAAACCCATTTTATATGTAAAACCCAATCCCAGATCCATATACGAACATGCATGCTATCAAAATAAAACACAACCATAGAGTGTTTAGAATACTACCTTCCAAGGAGTAACGGATATGAAGAAGATGATGATGCTTCTTGAACGGTTGCCTTCAAGTGTAGAAGACCTCAAGCTTGCATACCCCAAGCCTTCCAACAAACACCTTATGTTTAGCTAGGATTTCTACACTTATGAACTCACTATTGAAACCCTCTTTAAACCATCATGTGGCCGAAAATATGAGAGGATGTAGTAGAGTTCTTGCACTTGAATTATGAACTTGAAAAAGCCTACTAGATCAACCATACATGACCCGATTTTTAGAGAGTCTTACACTTGATTTTTCCAAATGAAAAACCCTCTTGGATGATCATGTTATGGCCAAAATTTTCAGCCATTTTTCTATAGTATTCTTAAGTTCATCCATCTCTATTTTGTCATCCAAAATGTTTATAAATGTAGAGAGAATCTTGCCACCCATCTTGCCCAATGAATGAATCTCTAACACATGCATTTGCATGCATTGTTATTGGACCAAAAGATTTAGGGAAGACCACCCAATCAAATGGTCTCTAGCTTATGACAATTGCATGTCATCCCATTGGACAAAAGGGTTTGGGAAGAACACCATGGGAGGTGGCGGCCTAGCTTATATTTTATAAAAAAAAATCAATTCTTTTATAAAATTTAAGTCTTGTTTATTTTATACCCTTTATAAAATATAACATCATATGTTCACAAGACTTTATACAACTTTTATTAAGTTATTTAACCCATTAAATAACAAAATAAAATATTCTCTCAAAATAAATTATCCATATAATTTATTGGTTTGTCAAGTGCAATTATTTAGAAAACCAATTTCTAAATACTCTAAGTGTTAATATTTATTTGTTTGATCATATCACAAATAAATATTATAAGTGTTTGTCTAGCTTGTATTTGGGTATGACTCGACTTGGATCATAACGTACTAGACACATCAATTTAATATGTGTCTTGGGCATACAGAGTCCAACAATCTCCCACTTGCACAAGATACATAGAAGATTGATGCAAGCAGTAAATGACGCCTAATACGTATGACTATATGTGCCATTCAATAACATCATCCCCTTCAAGTCCCTTACTTGAAAATGATTTAGGTGAATCTATCATTTATCCTTTCGTTACAGATGTCATGTTAAATCCAGAGACATAGAGTGATCACTCTCTGTTGATTTAACTTTAGCAGGCCTTAGACATCTTACTCTCAACGAATAAGAGGAACAATTCTCTTCTTGACTACATACGTCTCTCACAATCACCTTGTACCACACATGAGTTTAGCCTTGTGTACTGCCTTGTTACAAACAACTAAGAACTAGGTCAAGGTATAATACTTGGTGAATATCAAGACCCAATATGTATCTCTAGTCAGAGGATACTATGATATTCTCCTTTACTCAAATTTACTTATGATTAATCACAAATGATTCCATGTAGTAATATTTGAGGGCGAGTCAGTCCAATATTTGTATCCCACAAATATCTATGAACTTCGGCAGCAACACTTTGCTCTATATTCATACTTAATGAATATCCACCAATCCAAATTCATAATAGTCTTACATTCATATTTGTTCCCACAAGTATGATCGACTACGGACATTTAGAATAAGAAACTTATTCACGGATTTAAACATGCTAAAATGGAACATAACTCAACATACCATAAAGAGTTATAATAACAATTGTTCCAATATCCAAATACAAAACAGATCAAATCCATTCACTAGAATATCGAAGTCCTAGGGCACAAGTATGACCCTTCATGCTTCGCCCGTTTAAGGAGCTTCGTGAGTGGATCCGTAATATTTTGATCAATGTGAACTTTGTGAATACATATCTTTCCCCTTTTCAACTTCATCCCTTATGTGGTTGAAACTCCGCTCAATGTGCCTAAACTTTTGATGTGCACGAGGTTCCTTGATTTTGAGCAATCACACCATCGTTACCACAAAAATCTCTAGGGCTCCCGAATGGTAGGGACTACCCCTAGATCGGCAATAATTCAAGTGGTAGATCCATATGAATTATCTCGATCAATGAAGCGGTGATGTATTCTGATTCTGTAGTGGACAATGCTACCCTGATTGCGATTGAGAACCATCTCGATTAGTTTGGAAACTCGTATCCATGTAACCCTTTACAACGAATTCCGAAACTCGCATCCTTGTAACCCTTTACAACGGGTTTTACTTCACCAGATCCATATATTAGAAATATATCCTTAGTCCTTCTGAGGTATTTCAATATATTTATAACAGTCACCCAATGACCGTTACTCGCTGGTATCTTCTCGTTATGCTTAAAGCGCATAACTTGTCCGGTCTAGTGCATATCATTACATACATAATGAATCCTATAGCAGACGCATATGGGATTCCTTTCATTCTTTCTTGCTCACCCTTTGAGCTTAGACATTGGAACGCACTCAATATTGTCCCCTCTTGAATAGGTACCAAACCTTTCATAGAGTTCTCTATCTCGAACCTTTTCAGAACATTGTCAATGTATGCACTTAAGTTTAAACCTATCGTACGCCTTGATCTATCCTTATAGATTCCCTTTTTTTTCAAAATATAGGCGACTTCACCAAGATCCTTAATGGAAAAACAACTTCCAAGCTAGGTTTTTACACCTTCCTTGTTTGGAATGTCATTTCCAAATAGTAGAATGTCATCGACATACAGTACTAAGAAAGTGATGATGCTCCCACTAGCCTTCATATATACACAAGCTTCATTGACGTTCTTGATGAATCCATATTCCTTAATCTCTTCATCAAAACGGTGATTCCAACTTCTAGATGCTTGTTTCAATCCATAGATTGATTTCTTTAACTTGCATACTTTGTCAGGATGTTTTGGATCGACAAAACCTTCAGGCTTAACTATATAGACATCTTCCTTAAGATATCTATTAAGGAAAGCCGTTTTGACATCCATTTGCCAAATCTCATAATCATATTATGCAGGTATGGCAAATAATATCCTAATTGACTTTAGCATTGCCACAGGAGAAAAGGTCTCTTCATAATCAACCCCTTAAGTTTGAGTGAAACCTTTTGCTACAAGTCTTGCTTTATAAGTATCCAAGTTACCATGCACATCTGTTTTCTTCCTGAAAACCCACTTACTTTCAACTACTTTGGAGTTAAGAGATTGCACAACCAATTCCCATGCTTGGTTGTTATACATGGATTGCATCTCCACGTTCATGGCTTCAAGCTTTTTGTCAGAATCGGATTTTGACATTGGATCATGGTATGTGGTAGGTTCATCCGAATCTACCATGTAGCATCCATCCATGAAAAATCCATATCTTTCAGGTGGACTACTAATTCTACCAGATCTGCAAACGTTTTGTGTATGTTGATCAACCATTTAATCGTTTTCAACAACCTCTTGTTGATTGCTAGTATTAACCAAACGTGTATCAGCTTGTGGTTCTTGATCCTTATTAAGTTCCATTGTTCTACTAATTCCTTCCACAAGGAACTTAGCTTCCAAGAACTCAGCCTTTCGAACAACACATACCTTTTGCTCTGTTGGATCGTATAAATATTATCCTATATCATCTTTAGGATATCCTACAAAGATACACTTAGTGGATCGTAAATTGGAAGTATAGCTTCACATAAGCTTCACAACCCATACCTTTAAATATGATAATGATAGAGCCCTTCCATTCCATATTTCAAAAGGTGTCTTATCCACTTTCTTGGTTGAGGCCATATGGGCCACAGAGAGCAAAGCGTAACCCCAAAATGATAGAGATAATGCGCTCCTAGCCATCATAGATCGAACCATATCCAAATAGAGTTCGATTCCTCCTCTATCAGAACGAAGAACTTTAATTGAGTTGATATTGTACTTCTCCTTTTGAAGATTTTGAACGTTTCAAAACTTCATCTTTGTGTCAAGTACACATAACCACAACTACTATAGTCGTTGGTAAAAGTAATGAAGTATCTTTCACCATCCCTAGTCATTGGCTTAAAAGGATCACATACATCCGAATGTATGATACCTAATAAATCTTTTGCCCTTTCCCACTAAAGGGTTTCTTAGTTATTTTACCTTTTAAACAAGATTCACATACATCAAATGAATCAATTCCATTTGTTTCCAAAAGACAATTCTTTTGAAGTTTTTGCATGCGACATCTGTTTACATGACCAAGGCGATAATGCCAAAGATAGGTCTTACTCAAATCCATTTTGAGTTTCTTGGTGGTTGCTTGGTACATTGAACTATCAAATGATGTATTATTATGAACCAATTCATAAATACCATTTGAAAGGATAGCTTTAAAGTAAAACATGTCATTCATTGATATAAATGTCATTGTTTATAAACTTTAAATCAAAACATATTGTCTCAAAAGGGAAACTTAAATAATGTTCCTAGTCAAAACTAGGAGCATTCAAAACATTTTAAAACAATTTCCAAACCATTTGGAAGTTTCAAAACATAGTTTCCTAGGGCTTCACTTAAACTTTCGCTCCATTGCCCATAAAGAGACTAATGTCTCCTTTCTTGTAATGCTTATTTCTTTTGAACTTTTTGCAACAAATTGCAAACATAAGTTCCACATCCGGTATCTAAAACCCATGTGTTTAGAAGAAATAACATTAAGGTCAATATGTATCATAAAGATTGTACCTGAGGTTTGCCTAGCATCCCTCTTAGTTTTCAACTCTTTGAGATAGGTTGGACAATTCCCTTTCAAATGCCCTATCTCACCATATTCAAAGCATGGATCGTTCATGGCAACCTTTGCCTTCTTTTCTTTTGGTATCAGTGGTTTCGCTTTTGTTTTTCCTTTTCCTTTCCCTTTGAATTTCCCGTTTCCATTTTCAACATTTGCTTTGGTCTCGGGGTGATGCCCTTTCTAGTTTCCACCCTCATTGATCGTTAGAATGGATAAAGCCCTTTTATCCATATTGAGCCTTTCGACGCGATCAATGTGGCTTTTCATCTCAAAGATATAAGATGAGACCGATTGGGTTTTCTCCATCCGACATGCATGAAGCGCCCGAAGCGTTCTACCCTTTCTTATTGTAGGAACATTTCCTTCAATTGGGTAATCATGTCATATGCCCATGATATTCAAAAAAAACTTTTGAATTTGGGAATCATAATTCCTAACATGAGGCAAGAGGCTTGCGTAGTATCCTTGATATACTTAATCCAATCGTTATAGGCATCCTCATCTTCCATAAGAGGTTCATCGGGATTAGGATCGTTTTAGTGATAGGTTACGGACGGTTTGGGTAATATTGTTAGCGGCCATCTACAAAATTTTAACAAGGTTCAATTTTAGTATTTTCGATATTATTATATTTTAATCATTAATACCCTTTTGTGTCTCATAGACAATTAATAATTAAAATCTAGAATCCAACGTTACATTTAAATATCGGTTAGGTGACCTTTATCCCTCTATTTAAATTAACAAGGTAGTCAACGTTTGACAATTGCAACCCTTTGCCATTTCTAGCCATATGGGATCGGTTAAACATCTTTATGTTTAGTTGGCATGTTTAATCCCATCAACACCTTTTGTTCGCCATGCTTCGGTGACCCTAAGTTCATGGTTTCCAAATCAAGTCGTCCAACTTACACACACGTGTGAGTTTATACACATAAGTGGTTAGGTGACCTTTATCCCACAAACATGGTAAACCCACCTAGAATATACAAGTTCCTTCAAATGTGGTTAGGTGACCTTTATCCCACAAAAGAGTTCCCAAGTGATTCGAGTGTTGTATAAAAGGATGGTGTTTGACTTGTTTTATAAAAGGGATTTTGAGTTTTCAAAATTCTAGTTTAGAAAACTTTATGTACCATATATTTGCATGCATTCAAATCCTTGGTACTTTTGTTAAAACAAATTTTCAACGTTCCTTTTAATAAAACCCATTTTATTATAAAATCATTAATTTTAATAACCTTTTATTAACCATTTTTAATGATTTTGTTAACAACCAATTTTAAGCTTGTTGTTGATTATTAATTGTTAGGCATGCATATCCAAATATCATCTAAACAATCATAAATAAAACAACCACACAAGCACAACACACATAGGTGCATAACCATAGCCAACTATTTTGACCACACTCGTTAGCCGAAACAAGTGTGTCAAAAGGTCCTTCCAAAGGGTGAAAAATGACACAAGTATTGTGTTGTTGAACTCCCACTTGATCCCGCATCCAAATGCTTCAAGTCTTCTTCTTGTGTTGTGATTTCTCCACTTTCTTTGAGCTTCCAAAAGTCTTTTATTTTCAGCTCCAAACTCCTTTGGACTTGAAAAACGTGTTTTGGTTATCGGGCTAAAATCCCGTTAAGAACTATGAAGTCCTTTATGCCCGAAATTGGCAAAAACCAAAACCGCATTTTGTGTGCATCTTCTTTTACAAAATATATCCTAATACATTTTTTCTAATAAAATAAAATGCACCTAATCTATTTATTTTACATGCCAAATGAAAAATAAATAAATTACATATCTTACAAATGGAAGAACAAAATAATAATTATTACAACCCATTGAATAATTAATAAAATGAATCACAACACAATCATTCAACATAAGGTCATGGCTAGGTTATATGCACCAAAATATATATCCATATATATATATATATTAATTTCAAGAAGCATAAAAAAAATGGTTCCCTTTTAATAACCATTTTCGGCTATGTCCAAAAAACCAAAAAGATAAGTTTTGTCCAAACAAACAAATCATCCATATGAAATAATTTTTCAAGATTCATTTATGCATGTAAGAATATAATCTTGAAAAACAAAGGGATAACGATACTTAAAATTTCGGCCATAGGGTTTTCACCAAACCCGAAACCTGAAAATTTTAAGTCTATTGAAGCATGCACTCATATAACCTGGCTCTGATACCATTGTTGGGATTTTCACATGTTTATCAAAGTATTTTATCCTTATAAAATAAAAACGCAGTGGAAAATTATTATTTAAAACATGTTACTTACAAAATATAAAACCCATTTTATATGTAAAACCCAATCCCGGATCCATATACGAACATGCATGCTATCAAAATAAAACACAACCATAGAGTGTTTAGAATACTACCTTCCAAGGAGTAACGGATATGAAGAAGATGATGATGATGCTTCTTGAACGGTTGCCTTCAAGTGTAGAAGACCTCAAGCTTGCATACCCCAAGCCTTCCAACAAACACCTTATGTTTAGCTAGGATTTCTACACTTATGAACTCACTATTGAAACCCTCTTTAAACCATCATGTGGCCGAAAATATGAGAGGATGTAGTAGAGTTCTTGCACTTGATTTATGAACTTGAAAAAGCCTACTAGATCAACCATACATGACCCGATTTTTAGAGAGTCTTACACTTGATTTTTCCAAATGAAAAACCCTCTTGGATGATCATGTTATGGCCGAAATTTTCAGCCATTTTTCTCTAGTATTCTTAAGTTCATCCATCTCTATTTTGTCATCCAAAATGTTTATAAATGTAGAGAGAATCTTGCCACCCATCTTGCCCAATGAATGAGTCTCTAACACATGCATTTGCATGCATTGTTATTGGACCAAAAGATTTAGGGAAGACCACCCAATCAAATGGTCTCTATCTTATGACAATTGCATGTCATCCCATTGGACAAAAGGGTTTGGGAAGAACACCATGGGAGGTGGCGGCCTAGCTTATATTTTATAAAAAAAAAATCAATTCTTTTATAATATTTAAGTCTTGTTTATTTTATACCCTTTATAAAATATAACATCATATGTTCACAAGACTTTATACAACTTTTATTAAGTTATTTAACCCATTAAATAACAAAATAAAATATTCTCTCAAAATAAATTATCCATATAATTTATTGGTTTGTCAAGTGCAATTATTTAGAAAACTAATTTCTAAATACTCTAAGTGTTAATATTTATTTGTTTGATCATATCACAAATAAATATTATAAGTGTTTGTCTAGCTTGTATTTGGGTATGACTCGACTTGGATCATAACGTACTAGCCACATCAATTTAATATGTGTCTTGGGCATACAGAGTCCAACAAACGAACGATTCAAACGCTTGAAGACATGCTGCGAGCTTGTGTTATGGACTTGGGTGGCAGTTGGGACACTCACCTACCTTTGGTTGAGTTCTCCTATAATAACAGCTACCATACAAGTATACAAGTTACACCGTTTGAAGCTCTTTAAGGATGCAAGTGTCGATCACCGTTATGCTGGGCAGATGCGGGTGATAGACAGCTTGTTGGTCCCGAATTGGTTCAAGAAACGACAGATAAGATCATGAAGATCCGAGAGCGCATTAAGGCGGCTCGTGATCTGTCACACCCTGGCTTTGCGGAAGCGTGGTTAATTTTGGGGTGACTTCTTAATACCATAGCTTAATCATACCAAAGCTATATGAGTTAAAAACATGCAAGATCATCCATTTAGTTTTGAAAACCAAACACAATACCATTGTTTTAACATACCCTGACAACCATAATCTTGTTCAACAAACATTACAAACTGAAACATAACATAAACATGGTTTAAGGACTGTGTCTTGTCCAGGAAAGAGACACATCCCCTAAACCCCGGATGACCTTGGAAACTAGTGCAGCGGAAAACATGCCATACCGTGCCAGATCTCGTTAATTTCCTGAAATACATGTAAGTTGAAAAATCAACAATAATGTTGAGCGAGTTCATGTGCAAGTGAGTAAGTAAAACACTTGTAAGTATAAAAGTTTCCTGGTATGTAGCAGTGTAAGAGGACTTGTGATCACCAATGGTTTGCAATGCCATTAGCATGTTGTGAAATGCAAGTAGGAAGACTCAAACCTAGCGGATTTATGCGTTGGGCACAAAGTCACCCCGAGGTCCGTTCTGTTTGGGCCTGGGGCTGGGCTCGCTACACCCAGATAGATCTACCGCTCCTGTCCCTCGGTCCTACCCTGAGGATTAATGGCCTCAAGTTTCCGCCTACCCATTCACATGATCTAAAACCTCCTTACGTTAATCATACCGTGTATAAAGTACTTGTAATCAAAGTAACATGTATTTCACCCCCGCAGTTAAGAAAAACTGAAAACAGTTAGAGAAAAGGGGGACATGAACTCACAGTGAAGCGTCTCTACCAAGTATCCCTGAATCAGAAAGCTGCGCGACGACCTACAAGTGCTAATTCTATTAGACGGACGGCCGTGCCTTAGCTTTATAGTTTATGTTTTTGGGAAATAGTTAGACAACTATTTCGTGTTTACTTTTTGTATATACTTGGTAGTTAAACTCCTTCCCAAGGATGGGGGATACAATACATGTGCGTAAGTTACGTTTTATCAATCTTGAGGTAATGTAATTACCGGTGTAACTTATATATTCATAGTGAAAGCGTTTGCAAAGTTTTGGAATCATTAACGCTTGTAAATATTATTTTTACTCTAAAATAATGTTTATGTATTTTCACAAAATAATCATAAACAGTGTTGTGACAAAACATATTTATCACGTTAACTTAGTGAAAATCCCACCTCCGAATATTTAGTAAAATATAGTTCTGGCGAAATTTATGTTTCGAAAATATGTCAAAAATAGTTCTAACACTTGTTGTGTAAATAATTCTAAGTGTTAGGTTTTTAGGAAATTTCGCCAGAGTTTCCTCTGTAACTGGAGGTGGCCACGCTTTCAAGCGTATCATTTTCTTTTAACAAATCAATTCAACAACTTCTTTATTCAATCAACTATTTACGACACATCAAACTAGTCGACAAGTATGTAAATCGCATAAACGCATGAACTTGTAGTTTTTCCGCATCTATAATGTAAATCCCATTATATTTTGTAGATCTTTATATAAAGTAACCTTAATCTTATAAAAACCCCGTGTTTAGAGAAATCCGTCTTTACAACTTCTAGTAACAAGTGACAAGTCTAGTTCTTTGTCGGATCTTTTTGTTTCACAAGTGTTTACACACTTGTGGTTTATAAAATCATGTTTGTTAGTGTAAGATCCATTCTTTAAAATACATGATTTCTTTAACGTGTGGTTCTTTGAAAATACCACTTGCGGATACGTAGATCCGCTAGTTTTAAACACTACCGTACAAGTTAAATCACTTTTACACAAGTAAAATATTTTACACAAGTTCATGTCTCGTGTGTGGTAGAGTTTCACCTTTTAACCCTTGTGTTAACTAAAAACGAGCTTATGTGAAGATCCATGATCTTACAAAGTCGGGTTAAACGATGATCCGAGCTACCACATCATAGATCGGGTCTCAAGAATCACAAATTCCAAATACTACAACTTTTACACATGTTACAAGCTATTAACCACCATCTTTATAGTTTTTACTAGACTTTAATGCTTCAAAACGTATGTTATAGATATTTAACCGACAAAATTCCTTTTAACCACCTTAGATATGATCAAACAAGAGTTTTAAGTGTTATACCTCTAGCTCAAGGCTAGGGAAGATCTTTGGTGAAAAATGGGTGGATAAAAGCTAACAGAAGTGGTCCTTCGCGTTCCGAGCGCACCAAAGCTCCTAATACGTGACCCTTAGAACTTGTATGATCTTGGGATGATGAGAACAAGGACCGAAAGTATGATGGTGGTGAGGGTGGGGTTCGGCCGAAGGTAGGGAGAGCAAGAGAGAGTGAGTGTGTTTGTTGAAATGTGAAGTGAAAGTTCTTATGTGCATAAGTGTTATTTATAGGAAATTCTAATGTGCATTATCCATTGGTAAATATGTTAGCTAGATACTAAACATACTTAATAAAATAATCCATCTTTAGTACTTGGTGTCTCCCCATGGTTAGGGGCCGATTACATGGGGAGGGTGTGTCTAGTTTGATTGTAACTTGGTTAGTTAGGATGGAGTTTATGTTAAATAGGTTTGTTAAGTATTAAACTCCGTTAGTAATATATAGCGTGTTATGACGGGTGTTAGGGTAATCAGGGACCCTAACTGGCTCAGAAAAAGAGTAATAATAAAAATAACAAAGTTTTCATGTTCCGGGTAAAGTCCGGTTGTTCGGTTGGATATTAATCCGTTAAAGCGTTACAAAAGCTTTAAAGTGTCGTTATTGTTATTTTTAGTGACACATCTTGTTTCCAACACTTTAGAAAGTGTCTAGTGTTATTTTTCTCATGTTCTGGCACTTTACTAGTCAGCTAGAAGCTGGTTGATTTATTAAAGTGCGGTGTTTTGTACTTAAAGTACGTTTTTGGCACATCCAATCAGTGTATCTTATTCCTAGAGACGCAGTTCCATAACCCTTATAACCCTACACTCACTACCAGTGTAGTCAAAATATTTGAGGCTCTTAACAGGCCTTAGAGGCAGTGTCTGCCTGATGCTGGTTATATCAGCATGTTCACTGTGTATCCGTTTAGTGCTACTGTGCTTTATGTGCATCATGTTTGTCACTAGGGTTCAGCATGTAAATAATGTAGTGACAGCAAGCAAGTATGATGCAAGTAAGTTCATGTATCAGTATTTCAAGTAGCAGTTCATCAGCTAGTTCAAACAAGCACAGTAATTAAGCAGTAATTAATCAGTAATTAAGTTGTACGGATACCTGGTTTAGTACGGGTTGTCACATTCTCCCCCCGTTAAATAAATTTCGTCCCGAAATTTAAGTTCTGCTTGTAGATGCAGAGTTCTTAGGAAATAAGTGGGGGTATTTCTCTTTCATCCGGTCCTCACGTTCCCAGGTGAATTCAGGACCATGTCTGGCATTCCAACGAACTTTGACGAGTTTGACACTGCTCCGGCGGGTCTTGTTAACCTTCCAATCCGTGACCTCGACAGGTTCTTCAACAAAGTGGAGCGTGTCGTCAACATGAATCTCGTCGGTGGGAATGGCAACGTCAACTTGAGTTGGACTTTTCTTTAAATTGGATACATGAAATGTATCGTGAACACCATTCAGTTCAGCAGGTAGGTCCAACTTGTATGCTACAGTTCCAATTCTTTCCAGAATTCTGAAAGGACCAATATAGCGCGGATTTAACTTCCCTCGCTTCCCAAAGCGTGCCACCCCTTTCCAGGGTGAAACTTTCAATAACACCATTTCTCCAACTTGGAAATCCACATGCTTCCGGTTTGGATCCGCATAGGCCTTTTGTCTGTGGCGAGCTGCTTCGATGCGTTTAAGTATTTGCGCAATCTTGTCTGTCGTCTCTTGGACGATCTCGGGACCAGCAAGCTGCCTATCACCTGCGTCAGACCAACATAGGGGTGATCGGCACTTGCGTCCGTATAGGGCTTCAAATGGCGCGACACCAATACTGGTGTGGTAGCTGTTGTTGTATGAGAATTCAACCAAAGGTAAGTGTTTATCCCAGCTACCGCCCAAATCCATAACACATGCCCTCAGCATGTCTTCCAAAGTTTGTATCGTTCGCTCGCTCTGGCCGTCAGTTTGCGGATGGAACGCCGTGCTCAGATTCAACTGTGAGCCAAAGGCTTCTTGGAAGGATTGCCATATCCTTGACACAAACCTTCCGTCTCTATCAGAGATGATTGAGAGAGGTACTCCATGGCGTGCGACAATCTCTCTCATGTATATTTCCGCAAGTTTACTAGTACTGTCTTTCTCCTTGATTGGCAGAAAGTGTGCGGACTTTGTTAGGCGGTCAACAATCACCCAAATCATATCATGGCCTCTTGGCGTCCTTGGCAGTTTTGTAATAAAATCCATGGAGATTTGTTCCCACTTCCACTTGGGAATCTCAGGTTGTTGCAGTAGCCCTGAAGGCTTCTGGTATTCCGCTTTAACCTTAGCGCACGTTAAACATTTGCTCACGTAAACAGCAACATCGCCTTTCATCCTAGGCCACCAATAATATTCCTTGAGATCCTGGTACATCTTATCCGATCCAGGGTGGATAGAGTACCGTGACTTGTGCGCTTCGTCGAAAATAACTTCCCTTAATCCACCAAACAGAGGAACCCAAATTCTTTTCTCAAAACATAACGTTCCTTCCTCGTTTGGTACCAAGAGCTTTTCCATTCCGCGGAGATATTCTTCCTCAAGGTTTCCCTCCTTGAGAGCTTCCTTTTGTGCAGCACGAATGCGCAAGGAAAGATCGGTTCGTATGATCATTTCCAAAGCCCTGACCCTTATGGGCTTGATTCTTTCTTTACGACTTAGGGCATCGGCGACTACATTCGCCTTCCCTGGATGATACTTTATCTCGCAGTCGTAGTCGTTTAGCAACTCAACCCATCGTCTTTGCCTCATATTTAACTCCTTCTGGTTAAATATATGCTGTAGGCTTTTGTGATCGGTGAAGATTGTGCACTTCGTACCATAAAGGTAATGTCTCCAGATCTTTAGTGCAAAAACCACTGCGCCAAGCTCTAGATCATGCGTGGTATAGTTCTTTTCGTGCACTTTCAGTTGACGTGATGCGTAAGCAATGACCTTTTGGCGTTGCATCAACACACAACCCAATCCTTGACGCGATGCGTCGCAGTATACCACAAAATCGTCGGTACCTTCTGGTAGAGCTAAGATTGGCGCGTTACAAAGCTTATCCTTCAATATCTGAAACGCTTCATCCTGTTTGATTCCCCAATCAAACGCCTTATCCTTCTGCGTGAGGAGCGTCAAAGGTTGAGCGATCTTTGAAAAGTCCTCGATGAACCTCCGATAGTAGCCAGCCAAACCCAAGAATTGCCGAATCTCGGTTGGCGTCTTTGGCGTTTCCCAATCCTTGATCGCCTCGATCTTTGTTGGGTCCACGTGGATTCCATCTCCATTCACCACGTGCCCAAGGAATTGGACTTCGCGTAACCAAAACTCGCACTTAGAGAATTTGGCGTACAGTTGTTCCTTCTTCAGCAGTTCCAATATGGTTCTAAGATGTTGCTCGTGTTCAGCCTTCGTCTTTGAATAAATCAAGATGTCGTCGATGAATACAATCACGAACTTGTCCAAGTATGGCTTGCAAACCCTATTCATCAAGTCCATAAAGACTGCAGGTGCGTTTGTCAGACCAAACGGCATAACAAGGAACTCGTAGTGTCCATAACGAGTTCGGAAGGCTGTTTTCGGGATACTCTCCTCTTGAATCCTTAACTGATGATATCCAGATCGAAGATCGATCTTAGAGTAAAAGCTAGAGCCTTGCAGTTGATCAAACAGATCGTCGATTCTTGGCAGAGGGTACCTATTCTTGATCGTTAGCTTGTTCAATTCTCGGTAGTCGATACACATGCGGAAGCTACCGTCCTTTTTCTTGACAAACAGGACCGGAGCTCCCCAAGGCGAGAAGCTTGGTCGGATAAAACCCTTGTCTAACAACTCTTGAAGTTGTGTCGACAATTCCTGCATCTCAGACGGAGCAAGTCTGTAAGGTGCCTTAGCTACAGGCGCGGCGCCTGGAACTAAGTCAATGTGAAACTCTACTTGCCTCTGAGGTGGCAGTCCAGGTAAGTCTTCTGGAAAGACTTCTGGATACTCCCTCACGACATGGATGTCTTCGATTCTTGGCTCAGCAGCCTTCTTATCCACGATGTGTGCTAGGAAAGCAACACATCCTTTCTGTAAACACTTCCTTGCTTTCAAGCAGCTGATAAATCTTAGTGGTGTGTCACGCTTCTCTCCGTGAACCACAATTGTCTCACCATCATCGGTTGGGATACGAACAACTTTCTCGTGACACACTATCTCTGCCTTGTTGCCAGACAACCAATCCATTCCTACCACCACGTCGAAGCTTCCCAGTTGGACTGGTAGTAGATCCAAAGTAAACTCACGTTCTCCCAATTCTATCACACAACCTCTGATTACTTCGTTGGCTTCAACTAACTTTCCATTAGCTAATTCGATCGAGTAGGGAATGTCTAACTCATTAGCGGCTAACCCAAGCATATTCTTAAATTCTAACGATACGAAGCTATAATCGGCACCAGTATCAAATAAAACGGATGCATAGCGTTGATTGATAGGGAACGTACCGGTAACAACATTGGGATCCTGGCGCGCTTCCCTAGCTTCGAGTTGGAACACTCTACCACGGGCTTGGTTCAACGTTGGGCAGTTCTTCTTAAAATGCCCGATTTCCCCGCAGTTATAGCATCCGAGTCTCTGCCCGTTTCCACCCCCATTTCCAGCTGGGGTGTTGTTCTGGTTGGCATTGCCAGCCTGATTTGCATTGTTGCCTCGGTTTCTGTTTCCTCCAAAATTTCCTTGTGGGCGATTCCCATTTCCACCACGATCATCATTCCGATTTCCATATCCTCCCTGGCCTCCGCGGCCAGCAGTGGCCCAACAAGAATCCTTCAAGTGGCCAGGTTTTCCACACGAATCACATACCCTCAACCCACATCGGCCAGAATGGTGACGCTGGCAGGCATTACACTTGGGCTGGGTGCCCATATATCCTCTTCCTTTCCTTCCACTACCAGCTGTAACCTGAGCTGGTGCGTTTGTTTCCCCTTTTTTACCAACACTGCCAATGCTCTGTTTAAAGTTCGAGAACTTTCTTTTGTTGCCTCCTGATGACTCAACGTGAGTCTCTGCCTTCTTCGTCTTGATCTCATCAAACTTGTTCAAACGAATCGCCTCCTCGGTGAGAGCCACGCTCAAATCGATGGCTTCAGTGATAGTCGCTGGTTTGGAGGAGGTTACCATGCTTATGATTTGGGGAGCCAAACCCCAAATGAAGCGCTCGATTCGCTTGTATTCTGGCGTAACCATGTAAGGAACCACTTGAGATAAGTCGTGAAACCTTTGGGCGTATTCTGCAACCTTTGGACCGTCCATCTTTAGGTGCCAAAATTCAGTCTCCAACCTTTGAATTTCCGCACGAGAACAGTACTTTTTGCGCATAAGTTCTTTCAATTCGGCCCAAGTCAGCGCGTAGGCGGCAGCTTCGCCCAGAGTCTGTACTTGCAGATTCCACCAAGAGAGGGCTCCATCCAAGAATAGCCCTGAAATGTATGTGACTTGCTGATCCTCTGCGCATTTGCTCATGCGTAAAACAGAATCGGTTTTCTCAGCCCAGCGGGTAAAGGCAACTGCACCTCCTGTGCCATCGAAGTTGACCGGTTTGCAGTCTAAAAACTGCTTGTAGGTGCATCCTGCACGTATGTTAAAACATGTGATTGGCATTAGCATCATCGCTAAAATCTCCAACTAGTTCATGGTAGGTCCAAATGGCTTGGTATTACCGTGAGGTGGATTGTTGTTGCCCTGGTTAACGCTTCCGCTCGCTCCTGGCTGAGATGCTGCGTACTGTGCTATGGCAGCTGCAATGACTTGCTGTAGCTCTGCCTCATTAGTAGGCATTGGCGTTGGGCGTTTTGGCGGCATCTTCTAAAAGATGTGTTCACATTGGTCAGGCCATAGTAAAAATCCAATGTTATAGTACGTACGTCTTACTATAGTAGTAATAGTAATAACACATAATATCTCATGTCATCAATACATCACATATATCAATCATCCACATCTCATACCATAATAATGCAAATAAGTAATCAAGCGAAACAGATATGATGAGAATACTGCGATTGTCATACATCAAGACCACAGAGTAAGTGTATCAGTACATCATAGTGTCATACAATCATCCATCAACTAGGGGCTACATCACCCCCGTCCAAAAATCATAACAAATCAGTGTCAAATACAACATCAAATACATGTCAACAAAAGTCAAAGTCATAAAGTGGTCTCCAAAATGCTGTGCAATCCAACAATCGCCGTCTTCTCATCCTCGTCTACCTAATCAGTAACTGGTGAGCTCTATGCAGATGGTGGTGGAGGAGGGGGAAAGTGAGTATAAAACAAGCGGCGTAACTGGAGCCAGTCCTCCTCCTGGGCTCGCTGAGTACGGATAATAGAGGCAACCTGCTGCTCTAACGTAAAGAGGCGGGCAGCAATATCTGGAGGTAATGGTCGAAACGGCTGTAGAGGGGAGGGTGCCAGACCATGGCACTGACATGGTGACAGCCGAGCTCTCTCGAGCTCCTGGATACGCTGTGTGTGGGACTCGTGCTGTGCAACAAAGGACATCAAGACGTCCTAGATAGTGTATCCCCTGTGAAAAGCATGATAGGGGTCAGTAGGTGGCACACCGGAGTCAGGTGCCCAAAGAAATGGCTCGCTAGTGGGGTCGAAAGGTGCCACGCGAAATGGAGCAACAGCGGGTGGAACGGATGATATCTGAGGCATGAAAGGGATAGGCATCGGTACATGCCCATCAGGGTGAGCTGAAGAACCCTCTCCAGGCCCTGCTGGAGGTACAAACATAGGAACCTGAAACGAAAAGTCAATATGTGGTGCAACAGGAATCTGTGGAGGAAAAGGGGGGACATCCTCATCAGCCGGTATCCAACCGTGCTGCGCGGACTCATCCGGTGGATCCATATGTGCCGCGAACAGAGCATGTCCGGGCTCTAGTGGGACGGGATCAAGTAAGGGAGCAACAACAGGGTGAACGGGTGCAAGGTGCTCTATAGGATGGTCAGCAGGTATATCACCAACGGGTAAAGGAACGACAGGATCAACAGCAACATGATCGCCCTCAATCACAGGAACATCTACAGGGAGATCAGCAACAACAGGCTCAAAAGGGATATCAGCATGCACTGGGTCATGCTCGGGTATCGGGTCTAGAGCGGCTGCCTGCTCAGGAGCAACGGCAGGCTCGAAGTCATCAAAAGCCATGTCAAAATCAAAATCTGGGTCAATAGGATCAAATGGGTCAACAACGTCTACTGGATCCTCCATAAACTGGTCCATGGGAACAAACTCTAAGTCACGATCTGGGTCGAACCCTGGGGGAAACATAGGATCGGAATCCCCCTCATCATCATGGTCAAAAGCGAAACTGGGGATAGGGGCAACAGAAGATGCCTGATCAGGATCTGATCCATGAGAGTAGTGATGCGCACTCTGGACATGTGAGGGTACAGAGGCCACAGACTCAAAGGAGTCCGCGACTGGGGAGTGAGCAGGTGACTCCGCGGCAGGAGCATCTGCGATCAACAAGGGATCGGCGGCAGGAAGGGCCTCGCCCTGAGCATCCTCCTCGAAAAGCTCCTCATCGAACATATAGACATCATCCTCCTCATCGTCGATGGGTAAATCGTAAGCTGGATACGCAGCCAGCGGTATAGGAGCAGGGATCAATGCCAGTGGTAGATCCCCGGCGATAGGACCATCTGCGAGCTCGCCAGCACCGTCAGGTAGTGCAAAGGGCTGGAAATCGTCCTCATCTGTGCTGGTGAAGTCGGACGTATAAACCTCGTGCTCCGATGACTCAATGTCGTCTGAAACGATAGGCCTCGGGCCTGTGGTGCCTGAACCACCAGTGTCTGCAGAATCCATGTGTCTGTAACATATACACAAACATGCACAAATAGTCAACCATAAATCAGGTAATCACATAAGTCACCAAGTAAGGTATCACGTAATTCTCCTAGTTTTACTAGCCAATATCATCCAGTCTACAAGACTGCTCTATCCTCCACCTTGACCACTTGGATCGCTCCTCGGTCTCCTTGACCGAACCTCAGTCGTCATGACTGAGCCTACTCTTCCTAGCCTTGCTAGCCCACTACCTCGGTCACCTAGACCGAGCCTCGATCCTCCAGATCGATCCTATAACAAACCAACGTGCTCAACTACTTTGATCACCTCGATCCTCCAGACCGATCCTCAGCCCTCCAAGCTGAGCCTATAATTAATAAAATGTGCTCAACATTTGTTTGTAAAAAGTTTTGGATCTGGACTTAAGTGGTATGCAGAAAAATGTTTTCGTGAGAGCCCTAGTGATCATAGTCTAGACTCGAGAAAGAATCCTAGTTCGCTATGATCAGAGCTCTGATACCAAGCTGTCACACCCTGGCTTTGCGGAAGCGTGGTTAATTTTGGGGTGACTTCTTAATACCATAGCTTAATCATACCAAAGCTATATGAGTTAAAAACATGCAAGATCATCCATTTAGTTTTGAAAACCAAACACAATACCATTGTTTTAACATACCCTGACAACCATAATCTTGTTCAACAAACATTACAAACTGAAACATAACATAAACATGGTTTAAGGACTGTGTCTTGTCCAGGAAAGAGACACATCCCCTAAACCCCGGATGACCTTGGAAACTAGTGCAGCGGAAAACATGCCATACCGTGCCAGATCTCGTTAATTTCCTGAAATACATGTAAGTTGAAAAATCAACAATAATGTTGAGCGAGTTCATGTGCAAGTGAGTAAGTAAAACACTTGTAAGTATAAAAGTTTCCTGGTATGTAGCAGTGTAAGAGGACTTGTGATCACCAATGGTTTGCAAGGCCATTAGCATGTTGTGAAATGCAAGTAGGAAGACTCAAACCTAGCGGATTTATGCGTTGGGCACAAAGTCACCCCGAGGTCCGTTCTGTTTGGGCCTGGGGCTGGGCTCGCTACACCCAGATAGATCTACCGCTCCTGTCCCTCGGTCCTACCCTGAGGATTAATGGCCTCAAGTTTCCGCCTACCCATTCACATGATCTAAAACCTCCTTACGTTAATCATACCGTGTATAAAGTACTTGTAATCAAAGTAACATGTATTTCACCCCCGCAGTTAAGAAAAACTGAAAACAGTTAGAGAAAAGGGGGACATGAACTCACAGTGAAGCGTCTCTACCAAGTATCCCTGAATCAGAAAGCTGCGCGACGACCTACAAGTGCTAATTCTATTAGACGGACGGCCGTGCCTTAGCTTTATAGTTTATGTTTTTGGGAAATAGTTAGACAACTATTTCGTGTTTACTTTTTGTATATACTTGGTAGTTAAACTCCTTCCCAAGGATGGGGGATACAATACATGTGCGTAAGTTACGTTTTATCAATCTTGAGGTAATGTAATTACCGGTGTAACTTATATATTCATAGTGAAAGCGTTTGCAAAGTTTTGGAATCATTAACGCTTGTAAATATTATTTTTACTCTAAAATAATGTTTATGTATTTTCACAAAATAATCATAAACAGTGTTGTGACAAAACATATTTATCACGTTAACTTAGTGAAAATCCCACCTCCGAATATTTAGTAAAATATAGTTCTGGCGAAATTTATGTTTCGAAAATATGTCAAAAATAGTTCTAACACTTGTTGTGTAAATAATTCTAAGTGTTAGGTTTTTAGGAAATTTCGCCAGAGTTTCCTCTGTAACTGGAGGTGGCCACGCTTTCAAGCGTATCATTTTCTTTTAACAAATCAATTCAACAACTTCTTTATTCAATCAACTATTTACGACACATCAAACTAGTCGACAAGTATGTAAATCGCATAAACGCATGAACTTGTAGTTTTTCCGCATCTATAATGTAAATCCCATTATATTTTGTAGATCTTTATATAAAGTAACCTTAATCTTATAAAAACCCCGTGTTTAGAGAAATCCGTCTTTACAACTTCTAGTAACAAGTGACAAGTCTAGTTCTTTGTCGGATCTTTTTGTTTCACAAGTGTTTACACACTTGTGGTTTATAAAATCATGTTTGTTAGTGTAAGATCCATTCTTTAAAATACATGATTTCTTTAACGTGTGGTTCTTTGAAAATACCACTTGCGGATACGTAGATCCGCTAGTTTTAAACACTACCGTACAAGTTAAATCACTTTTACACAAGTAAAATATTTTACACAAGTTCATGTCTCGTGTGTGGTAGAGTTTCACCTTTTAACCCTTGTGTTAACTAAAAACGAGCTTATGTGAAGATCCATGATCTTACAAAGTCGGGTTAAACGATGATCCGAGCTACCACATCATAGATCGGGTCTCAAGAATCACAAATTCCAAATACTACAACTTTTACACATGTTACAAGCTATTAACCACCATCTTTATAGTTTTTACTAGACTTTAATGCTTCAAAACGTATGTTATAGATATTTAACCGACAAAATTCCTTTTAACCACCTTAGATATGATCAAACAAGAGTTTTAAGTGTTATACCTCTAGCTCAAGGCTAGGGAAGATCTTTGGTGAAAAATGGGTGGATAAAAGCTAACAGAAGTGGTCCTTCGCGTTCCGAGCGCACCAAAGCTCCTAATACGTGACCCTTAGAACTTGTATGATCTTGGGATGATGAGAACAAGGACCGAAAGTATGATGGTGGTGAGGGTGGGGTTCGGCCGAAGGTAGGGAGAGCAAGAGAGAGTGAGTGTGTTTGTTGAAATGTGAAGTGAAAGTTCTTATGTGCATAAGTGTTATTTATAGGAAATTCTAATGTGCATTATCCATTGGTAAATATGTTAGCTAGATACTAAACATACTTAATAAAATAATCCATCTTTAGTACTTGGTGTCTCCCCATGGTTAGGGGCCGATTACATGGGGAGGGTGTGTCTAGTTTGATTGTAACTTGGTTAGTTAGGATGGAGTTTATGTTAAATAGGTTTGTTAAGTATTAAACTCCGTTAGTAATATATAGCGTGTTATGACGGGTGTTAGGGTAATCAGGGACCCTAACTGGCTCAGAAAAAGAGTAATAATAAAAATAACAAAGTTTTCATGTTCCGGGTAAAGTCCGGTTGTTCGGTTGGATATTAATCCGTTAAAGCGTTACAAAAGCTTTAAAGTGTCGTTATTGTTATTTTTAGTGACACATCTTGTTTCCAACACTTTAGAAAGTGTCTAGTGTTATTTTTCTCATGTTCTGGCACTTTACTAGTCAGCTAGAAGCTGGTTGATTTATTAAAGTGCGGTGTTTTGTACTTAAAGTACGTTTTTGGCACATCCAATCAGTGTATCTTATTCCTAGAGACGCAGTTCCACAACCCTTATAACCCTACACTCACTACCAGTGTAGTCAAAATATTTGAGGCTCTTAACAGGCCTTAGAGGCAGTGTCTGCCTGATGCTGGTTATATCAGCATGTTCACTGTGTATCCGTTTAGTGCTACTGTGCTTTATGTGCATCATGTTTGTCACTAGGGTTCAGCATGTAAATAATGTAGTGACAGCAAGCAAGTATGATGCAAGTAAGTTCATGTATCAGTATTTCAAGTAGCAGTTCATCAGCTAGTTCAAACAAGCACAGTAATTAAGCAGTAATTAAGTTGTACGGATACCTGGTTTAGTACGGGTTGTCACATGATCGACAAAAGAGCTATGCGGACCAAAGGGGGAAACCTTTGGAGTTCGAAGTGGGAGATATGGTTCTGTTAAAAGTTTCACCTTGGAAAGGTGTGGCACGCTTTGGGAAGCGTGGAAACCCACGATATATTGGACCGTTCAAAATCTTGAAAAGGGTTGGGCTTGTAGCTTATAAGTTGGACCTACCTGCTTAACTGAATGGTGTTCATGATACATTTCATGTATCTAATTTGAAGAAGAGTCCAACACAGGAATCGGTGGTTATTCCTGCCGACGAAGTTCACATTGACGACACACTCCATTTTACAGAAGAACCCGTTGAGGTCACGGATTGGAAAGTTAACAGAACTAGAAGGAGTGGTGTTAAACTTGTTAAGGTCCGATGGAACGCACGTCACGGCCCAGAGTTTACATGGGAGCGTGAAGACCGCATGAAAGCAAAATACTCGCACTTATTCCCTAACACCCCTGCTGCTAATAGTAAAGCTTAAAATTTCGGGACGAAATTTTCTTAACAGGGGGAGAATGTGACAACTGTCAAAAATCCAGGTATCCGTACAATTAATTAACCTTGATTAATGCTTAATAACTGTGCTGAAATTACAAGTAACTGCATTTTGATTTCGGCCATACACAAACATGTGCATCATACATTGTTTAATGTCATACCAATATTGCATGAAAGCTATATTGTCTCAAATGATGCATAAAGTACAGTTAGCACAGTGAACGGATAAATAAAAAATATGAGATAGACAGTGTTTTTGAGACCCAGTGTGGACCAGAACCAAGTACTACACTAGTATAGAGTGTAGGGAAGTAAGGACCACAAAACTGCTTTACTAAGTGATCGTTTAAGTGCCAGAAAGTGCATAAAACCCACAAAAAGTGCAGAAATATGACTAAATGGTCCTGAATGCTTTCCTAAGTGTCGGGAATTAAAAGTGTCACAAAAAGATACATAAAGCACACTAAACTGTAAGGTTTAGCACTTTAACGAATCAGTATCTAACCGAACAACCAGACACTACCCGAAACACCAAATTTACACTAGAAGCATTGTTTTAATGTTTCCAAGCTAGTTATGGTCCCCGAACATCATAACACCCCATACAAAATATCTAGTAACTAAAACACTTAACCTACACTTGGATTAGAACTAGATTGCAACTAAGTGATTGAACCTACTCTACATACCCCGCCCCCACCTACAATCGGCCATACCACCACCACCATACCCCAAGATTTTATTTCCTTTTTATAATGGATCTTGTTTTTGCTTTTGCTTTTTATGACACAATACACATAAGATATTAAGGAATGATGGTTATAAGAATGGCATGAGAGTTCAAGAGATCATTATTCACACACATAACACACACTCGATCTCTCTCCCTCTCTTGCTCTCCCTCTCCCTCTCGGCCGAGACCACAACCACACACCACCATCATCATCCAACTTTCTTCTTCTATTCCAAGATCATACAAAGGTGCTAGGAGGTATACAAGGAAGTGTGGTGGCTTTGGAACTTCAAGGACCTCTCTCATTAGCTTTTATCCTCTTGATTTCTACACTTGATTCATCCCTAGCCTTGTGCTAGTGGTAAGATCCTTGTACACTCTAGTTTACTTCCATTTTTAGTGGTTAATGTTGAATCATGATCAAAACTTCAAGAACACTAAAGAACATAAGCATGAAACATGAACATAAGCTTGATATATGAAGTAATATTGATGAAACAAAGTTGTTTATGGTATGAATGCTTGTTGATCATAGATTGTTTGTAGAAATGATGTTGATCATCATAACATCTTGCTAGATCATGATTAAAAATATGGTATGGCAAGGTGAGAGGATTATTATGTTAAGAAATCAATAGGTCATCCTTATGTGATCATGAACTTGAAATAAGAAAGTTGTTTTCTTGAAAAATAATAATCAAAGTGAGTTAATAATCATATAAATCTAAGAGTTAGGAATGGTTTTTCAAAAGAACCAAGCTTAAAATATGAGTTTTAGTGGATCTTGGTTCTTACATAAACAAACCCTATTTTTAATGGTTAAACAAGTGTGGGAACACTTGTGTAACAAGGAGATTACATAAAGAAGAATTTTTAGAAATTGTGTTTTGAAGTTGTAAACACCCAACTTCTTTAAAAGTGAAGTTTTTAAAGAAGTAAACACATTTTGTAGGGTAACTAAACTCACTAAACACACTACCAAGTTACTACAAATTTTCATAAACTTTCAAGTTCATGAAGTAGTAGATTAAGCATGATTTGGCAAGATTAGCAAGTGAATGATGTTTGTTGATGATTGAAAATTGATTGTGGTGATTTTTACAAAAGAAAATGATATGCTTGAAAGCATGGAAACCTCCATTTTTAGGGGAAACTATGGCAAAATTTTCTAAAAATATAAACACTTAGAAAAATATCTTCAAATAAATACTTACAAGTGTATTTTCAACAATAGATGGTTTCATAAACTTTGCCATAATTTTTTGTTACAAAAATACAAATGTTGGAGGTTGATTTTTATAAATAAAAGTGGCTAGATATATATTTAGAATATATACATTAAAGACATAATGTGTGTGATTATGTGTATACTTTGTGAAATAGTTATATTATTTTAGGACTTAAAATAATATAACACATTAAAACACCAAGAATTACCATCCAAAATATTACCAAAATATCAAGAAATAACTACACAAGTTACACATAAAATATTAGCGAAACCGAACAAGAAATGTAAATTACAAAATATTCCGGAAGTTGTGTTCACAAATATATTTTGGTAAATAGTATTTTGGATACAAAGGAATGAAAATATGATTTTCACAATTACTTCAAGGGTATATCACATCTTGACAAGAGAAAAATATAGCATTTTTTACAAGTATAAATGTATATATTTTCTTTGGAATTATTAGAAGATATATGATTTTTGGGAAAGATATATATTTTCTTAATACACTTGAAATACATTATTTTTGGATAAAAATAAGTTATATATATTTTCTAAATTAGACTTGAAAATATATTATTTTGGAACTATAAATATTTTTGCCAAAAAAAAATTATGAATAATTTTTCTAAGAAATATTCTTTAAATGTATATTTTGGAAATATATATGTTGGTGGACTTTTTATTAGGAATAATATTCCGGAAAGTATAATATAAAGCTTAAGTATATGAATACTTAATGGACACAATAGAATACATATTTTCGTACTTATAAATACTCACCAGAACACGAGTACACATGTATAAAATACCCCCATCCTTGGGAAGGAAATACAAGTATAATACTTGAGAAGTATTATTACAAAAATGTTGTTTGACAATTATTCCAAAAATTAATAAATATAATTTAAGTTGAAATATTAATTATTTTGACAATAATTATATAACTTGGAATAATATCAGAAGCGTGAAAGAAACGTAACTCAGAAACGTTAACACTAAGTCAAGGCACGGCTCGTTCGTCTAATAGACATTAGTACCTTGTAGGTAGTCGTGTTCACCGGAGAAGTACGAGTTACAGTTGTTGAAGACGCAAGACTGTGAGTTTCGTGTTCCCCCTTTTTCTTTAACTGTTTTCAGTGTTATAACTTCGGGGGTGAAATACATGTTACAATTGTTTACATACATTACTATTTGGTATGGTTAGCTAAGGAAGGGTACACTTAGATCATGTGAGTGGTGGGCATAATGCATAAGGCCATCAATCCTAGTTATAGGACCGAGGGACATGAGTGATAGATCTATTTGGGTGTAGCGAGCCCCGCCCATGTTGGACCAGGGATTGGCCCATGGGTAGACTATGTCTTACAGCCGGAAGCCCGGTGCAAAATTTGCTAGGTTTGAGGTACCTGCATCACGTCACACATATCAATGGCCTTGCAACCCATTGGTGATCTGTTTTCCTTGTTGCTTTCATACCGGGATTTATAAACGTACATACATACTTACAGTGATTTCAAAGGTTTATACCTACACACAAAACAAATACACGAACTCGCTCAACTTTTGTTGATGTTTTCAAAATACATGTATTTCAGGGAATTAGTAAGTGGATCTGGCGGGCGTTGGGAGTCTCATGCTGCGTTGTGAATAAGGATGTCATTCATGGTTGTGAGGTTAGGGTTGGGTGTCTTATTCCTGGACGAGACACGTCTACCAAACCTTGGTTTTATTTAATGTCTTTTGATGAGTCCTTAGTGAACTCTTAAAACAATTCGTATGGTTTGTAAAACTTGTGTTTGATGTCTTCGTTTTAAAACAATGTTGTTATGTTTAAACTTATTTAATGGATGACATGTCTATGGTTTTTATCATATAGTTGTTGATATGATTGAATGCAATGGTATTAAGAAAGTCACACCATAATCATGCTTCCGCAAAAGTCAGGGTGTGACAAGGAACCTAACCCAGAAGCTTACCCAAGAATTTCGTTCTGGAAATTCTAACCGTGGGAAAAATGTAGGTTCTACTTCTGCACCCTACTACAAGTATTGCAAAAGGAAACATTCTGGAAGATGCTCCATATACTGTAACTTCTGCAAAATATCTGGACACAAGGAGGAAGACTGCAGGAAGAAACCTAACAACAGGATATGCTACAACTCTGGAGAACAAGGTCACATCAAGCCAAATTGTCCGAAACTAGCTCCAGCAACGAACGCCAAGAATACCAAAAATGCTAGAGCATTTGTTATAACCGCAGAAGAAGCAAAGATGATCCCGGATGTGATAGCCGGTACGTTTTTAGTTAATGATGTTTTTGCTAAAGTATTATTTAACTCTGGTGCAAACCAAAGTTTTATTAATACTTCATTTTGCAAACTTCTCAATCAACCATTAACTAAACTCCCACAAGAATGTCTAGTAGAGACAGCAAATGGGGAAACCATTAAGATTTCTGAAATCTTGCAGGGAGCAAGAATAGAATTTCTAAATCAGAAATTTATTGCAAACCTTTACCCAATGAATCTGGCAGGATTTGATGTTGTGTTAGGAATGGATTGGTTAATAGCCAATAAAGCCAGTATTTTATGTGATCAAAAGTCAATCCAAGTAAATTCACAAAGGGGTGAAAAGATCACAATTAAATGAAATAAACCATCTAGATCCACAAAATTCATCTCTGTGATGAAAACAGCAAGTTATATAAGAAAAGGATCATTGGTGTATTTGATTTCTATAATCACTAACATTAAAGGAAAAGAACTAAAGGATACTCCAGTAGTATCCCAGTTTTCAGATGTATTTCCAGAAGAATTACCAGGGCAACCGCCAGACCGAGAAGTTAAATTCAAAATCCATTTGATACCAGGAACTGCACCAATTGCCAAAGCACCTTACCGTTTGGCACCCGCAGAAATGCAAGAACTGAAGAAACAGTTAGATGAATTGTTGGAAAAAGGATTGATATAGCCAAGCTCATCGCCATGGGGAGCACCAAATTTATTTGTTAAAAAGAAGGACGGATCAATGCGTATGTGCATTGACTACCGTGAATTGAACAAAGTCACGATTAAGAATTGGTATCCATTACCGAGAATCGATGATCTGTTCGATCAATTGCAAGGAGCACGATTTTTCTCTAAAATCGATTTACGATCAGGATATCATCAATTAAAGGTACATGAAGAGGACATTCCTAAGACCGCTTTTAGAACAAGGTATGGCCATTATGAATTTACTGTCATGCCATTTGGTTTAACCAATGCCCCAGCTGCATTTATGGACATGTTGAACCGAATATGTAAGCCATATTTGGATAAATTCATAATTGTCTTTATAGATGATATTCTTATTTATTCTAAGAGCAAAAAGGAACATGCAAAGCATTTGCACACACTTCTAAGTTTATTAAGAAAAGAAAAGCTTTATGCTAAGTTTTCGAAGTGTGAGTTTTGGTTAGAACAGGTACAATTTCTTGGACATCTAGTCAATCATGAAGGAATTCATGTGGATCCTACCAAGATCGAGGCGATTACCAAGTGGAAAACCCCTGAATCACCAACCGAGGTTAGAAGTTTCTTAGGATTGGCCGGTTATTATAGAAGATTTATTCAAGATTTTTCTAGAATAGCCATTCCCTTAACTAAGCTAACCTGTAAATCCGTTAAGTTTGAATGGGGACCAAAACAAGAAGAAGCCTTTAGAATTCTTAAGCAAAGACTAACCAACGCACCCATACTAGCGTTACCAGAAGGAACTGAAGACTTTGTAGTCTATTGTGACACTTCTAAATTAGGTTATGGATGTGTGTTAATGCAACGTCAAAAGGTTATAGCTTACGCATCTAGACAACTTAAGAATCATGAAGAGAATTATTCAACCCATGATCTAGAATTAGGAGCCATAATTTTTGCCCTTAAAATTTGGAGACATTACCTTTACGGTAGTAAGTTTATCGTTTTCACCGACCATAAGAGTTTAAGGTATGCTTTCGGGCAAAAGGAATTGAATATGAGACAGAGACGCTGGATGGAGATACTTAGTGATTATGATTGTAATATCCAGTACGATGCAGGAAAGGCAAATGTAGTAGCTGATGCTTTAAGTCGAAAGTATCATGAAAAGCCAAAAAGAGTAGATTCACTCAACCTAAATCTGCAAGTAGATTTAAATGAACAGATTAAAAAGGCACAAGAATCAGTAATCAAGGATGATACTGAAAAATTGAAAGGAATGATTAAGGAACTAAAACAAGGAACAGATGGAATTTGGAGATTCCATAAGAAAGAATGTGGATACCTAAATTAGGAAACCTACGCCACCATATATTAGAAGAAGCCCATAAGTCTAAGTATACGATGCATCCTGGAAGTGATAAGATGTATCAGGACATAAGAAATAATTTTTGGTGGATAGGAATGAAAAAGGATATAGCAGCATATGTTGCAAAGTGTATAACTTGTTCACAAATCAAAGCTGAACATCAGAAACCTTCAGGTTTATTGCAACAGTTAGAAATGCCAGTTTGGAAATGGGAATTGATAACAATGGATTTTGTTACTAAATTACCCAAAACAAGAAAAGGTAATGATACAATCTGGGTGATTGTAGACAGGCTAACCAAGTCAGTTCATTTCCTACCCATGAAGGAAACTTTCAGTATGGAACAATTAGCTAAACTATATGTAAATGAAATAGAGATAGTCGTTTTACCTCTCATTTTTGGACAAGTTTCCAAAAAAGCAATGGGAACCAAGTTGAATCTAAGCACCGCTTAACATCCTCAAACGGACGGAAAAAGTGAAAGGAAAATTCAGACAATGGAGGACATACTTAGAGCTTGTGTAATTGATTTCGGAGGTAATTGGGATGATCACTTACCGTTAATAGAATTTTCTTATAATAACAGTTATCACACAAGTATCAATGCTGCACCATTCGAAGCACTTTATGGACGAAAGTGTCGAACACCAGTCTGTTGGGCAGAAATTGGAGAAAAGCAACTATCTGGACCCGAGATAGTACAAGAAACAACATACAAGATCATTCAAGTCAAGGAACGACTGAAAGCAGCACGTGATCGACAAAAGAGTTATGGTGATAACAGACGAAAGCCGTTGGAATTTCATGTAGGAGATAAAGTGTTATTAAAAGTCTCTCCTTGGAAAGGAGTGGTAAGATTCATCAAAAGGGGAAAGCTAAGCCCCAGGTATGTTGGACCTTTTGAGATTATTAAAAGAATAGGACCTGTAGCCTATCAGCTACAACTGCCAGAGGAAATGGCAGGAATACATGATGTATTTCATGTATCTAATCTCAAGAAATGCTTAACTGATGAATCACTGGTAGGAACTCGTATGACTAACTCATTTCGTGACTTATGAAATGTTGGTATAACTAGGAGTGCTAGAGGATGATCAAGCTCAATGAAGAACTGAACACGATCAAGATTCAAGCTTCCGTACTACGTTTCGTCGTCACTTTTCAAACGACGAATGTACATATATTATGTTGTATTGTATTCAATCTTAAAAGGTTTTAAGAAATACGTATTTTAAAACGTATGTGTAATTGTGGATACACAATTATAGTCGAAATTTACATGAAAAACGTATAAATGGAATTAGGGCCTCACAAGTTAGTAATCAGAGCTCAAGGTTAATGAGTAAATGTGTTCGGTTCGAGACTTGATCGCATAATCTGGTAAGTTATATTTATATTAACGGTTTAGCATGTTAAAGTGTTATAAATGACACATAGGGTTGTCGTGTAATACACGTTACCCCAACTAAATTGATAAAGGAACGATATAGTTAACGAAATTACGTGTGTTGACACGTATAGTAGAAAGCCTTGTACTATAGTACGGGCGTTTATTGATGTCAACATTACTAATCTTTGTAAACGTTTTAGTTGAAGGACACTCGCATCTTAAGATGGCGAGAGTTTAACAATTTATGGATATGACTGTCACACCCCGACCACGTTAAACAACAAAACGTGGCGGAAACGTCGGGGAGTGTTGTAACATAATCATTGTTTCACAACCATGGATTAAATAATTTCGTTTTATTGAATCATTGAACTCTTTGTTTTATTACAAATCAGATAAATACAACTATTATCTTTCAAGTTTTAAAGTCGCTAAGGCACGAGTCCATCCTATGTATAGCATGTATCAACAATCATCACATAGCAGCACCTGAAACATGTGTAAAAATAGGTACGTCAGCATAAAAATGCCTGTGAGTTACATAGGTTTTATTGATGCATGATTCATGACTTTGTAAGTTTAAAAGAATGTTTTAACAAAATAGTCATGAACTTCAAAAATGTTTTCTTTATAAATCATGCGAAATTTTACAGAAATTTGATGATATAAAAGAATGATGCATGAATAAATATGTAAGTAAAATGAGTTTGTAAAACAATGTTTTGATAAAAAAGGTTTGTAGTATATATAAAAATATACTTTGGTTTTAAGAAAGTCGAATGAGTAATACATGAAAATATATTTCAGTTCCAAAATCGTTAAACAGATAGTATATTAAATATACTTTAGTCGTCAAAATAATTTTCAGGAGTATATCAAAAATATACTTTGGTTTTATACATAACATATTAAACTATGCTTTGGTTTTGAAGATAACATATTAAACTATGTTTTGGTGATTAACAAAATATACATGTTGTTTTGTACAATATCACATATGAGAGTATATCAGAATATACTTTTGGGAGTATAACCAAATATACAATAATAATGTGATTTAAGAATTCAATCAGACCTTAGTGCATCAAACTACACCAATTGAGACTATAGAAATACCACGAAGGCAATCCCTATTTGGATAAAATATTGGTTTCTGACATTCTATGACAACAGGAATGGGGTGTGTAGTCCTATAGCGCTATATCATACTACCAATCGGTCTGGTGAACATAAAATATGTACAATTCAACAATTAATTTTATAATCTTTGAAAAATCAGTGTTTAAACCATAAATAATCATTCAGTTTGTCAAAAGATAAGTACTAATATGTATAATCAATTATACTTTGAAATCATGAACATAACAAATAGGTACACATGCTTCACCCCAAAACTTTGAAAACAGTAAAAGAGGGGACTATGCACTCACTTGAGATTGCTTATTAGTCTTGGGAATAAGACCAATTTAAGCTCCAAGGATCACGGAAACAACAAGGCACCTAGTATAGGTAACTATGTTAATAATCGGATCCTAACCCGGGAGATAGGATAGAATTATGTTCTATAAATCAAATGAGTATTTGAACTCATATGGTATGATTTAATAGAGCTATCATTGTGATTTGGAAGTCTACTTAAGTGCTATTGACCCGTTTCGACCCATTATGGTAGTTTAAGCTACTATAACGCGTCGGTTGCGTAAAACTATGGTCGGATGGTTATCTATGAGCTATGTCAAGTCTTACATGCCCAATTATACCCTAACATGTTACTAAATTAGATTAGATGTTAAAAATATGTGCACATATGCACAATATGGTTTTATGTTTAAAAAGGGCATTTTGGTCATTTCCTATGGGCATGTACACTACTTAACGAATAGCTAACCAATCCTATGCGATCATAAGGTATAACCTCAGAGGTTATTCCCTATGCAACTATGATCACTAATCATGCTTGGTCGGATCCTAATGATCGACCAAACGGGTCGGGTTCGAAAGTCTAAGCGGTTGTTTAGACCGCTTAGCTTACGACCCTAAACAAGCACCAAACTAGTAGTGACGAGTTAAACATGTCAAAACATGTTTAACTAACTTAGAAAACTGATTTGGTATCAAAACAATGTGTTTTGATACCTAAAAGTAGTTCCGTTGCAAAATGCGTGCTAAAATGCATTTTGACCAAAACTTTGACTCGTCACTACACCTAGTCAACGTGGTAATCAGTAGGTATAATCGCTAAGGATTATAACCATCGTGATTACAATCACGTTGCAAAGTTCAATAGAACTTTGACTTGACCAATTGATGGTCAAAACTGAAAGTCAAACTGTTGGCCAAACTGTTTGACTTTCTGCACTAACATAAAGAACAAGCATGAAAGAATACTCACAAGAGTCCAATGCTTGAAGAAATAAAATAAGAAAACCAAAGAGGAAGTTCCCAACACTTGTGGAAGCTCCAAATCAGATTAGAGAAGAGATTTAGAGGAAATGAGCAATTGAAACAAGTGAAGGTGTTGGCTATTTATAGTTGTAGGAAGCTCACAAGATCAAGACATGTGTTTGTGTGGCCAAGAAGCAAGAAATCCTAGCCATACAAGTGTTTGATGCAGGGTAGAAGCCTTGGAGAGGTGTTAACTTGGCCACCACACAAAGAAATTGCAAGATTGGCCCCTGGATTAACAAACTGTTGCTAAAAAACATGTTTCTGCCCAGATGTGATGCTCGCGTGGCGCGACCACCAGGCCACATGGCCGTCGCACGACGCCAGGGTGTAGGGCAACAGTTTCAAATTTGACAGAAATGGTCCCTGCACGTAATTAAACTTGTTTTCGACGTTTTTAACCTCCGTTAAGCCATTATCAAGGCTCTAAAAGGTCTTCAAAGTGTAGGGGACCTGAAATATGCTCGGAAATATCTCGGATGTCGGTTCGTTTGGTCGTACGGTCACGTCGTTCGGTTAATTACGACGAAACTCGAACGGACGCGAAAACGAACCAAATTAAGCAACGAATGGTATTTTTGCATGCCGATCACTAAAATAAAAATATTTTAGTGTGTACAAAAATTTTGGATGTCCAGATGTGGTCAGAACATAAGATATGCGCGTAAATGCAAACTTACGTCGTTTTTGACATTTTTAGTCCCTGTAAGATCAAATAAGCATATTTTCACACACCGAACCACTCAAAGCTTATTTCTAAGCTATGTTTAGGTTATTTATGGTATGTTTAGCTTATGATCAAGTTCTGGAATATACGTTGCCTTACAAAACGGCAGACTTTTGCAAGTTGACGCAAATAGTCCCTATAAGCGAATAAACTTGATTTCGACACACCAAACCATCCAAAACTTATTTCTAAGTCATGTAAAGGTTATTTAAGGTATGTTAAGCCTATTTCACTGTTCCGGAGTGTTTGTTGCATTAAGCTGGTTATATTTACGCATCAGATCGCATATAACCTTCCAGAAAGCGATTTAAAGCTCGAAATCGAACAAGAATTGATATGTGCAAATGAAACACATATTTATACCAATCCCAATTATGAAATACAATATTTCATTGGTTTGGTATTTATATGATGGTTGAAGTGACACAGGTGTCACAGTCTCCCCTACTTTAGGAAATTTCGTCCCGAAATTTAATTTTAGAGGAAACTTGTGAAGACAACTGTGATTGTTTCACTTTCGAATGAATCCCTCGAACCCTAAGTGAAACTCTGGGCCATGATTGGATTCTTAGCGAAATTGTCAACCGTCGAAGTGAAGTCCTTGTAGTAACAAAACATGGAGTTTCGAACTACGGACAGAAGAACGTTTCTTATGAAGACTTATCATAGGAAACTTGTGTGTGCTCGAAGTCAGAGTCGGAGAGTGTAAAATAAAATGACATTGCTCAGGGTCCAGGACTTCTAGTAACTTAAATAACGCTACGTTCGTAATGTAATAAGGAACACTTATATATAGGAAGTACCAGCGGCGTATCCACCATGCCCCTTTTTACATTGTTCATGTTTCGTTATTCTTATCACTATAGGTCTTAACACATGACAAAACTTGCTGTGGTTTCTGTGCACTGAATTCCATAATTATGTATGCATCCATAATTATGTAATTCCTTGCACAGTCCGCACAGTTCATTTCATAATGCGTAGGGGAAAAATCAATCGAATAAACATGAAGTGACTTGACTAGACCACCAAAGGATCTTTTTAAGTAGATCAACGAACGATCTTTTAAACTAGATCAACACATGATCTTCTTAACTAGACCGTCATACTATCTCCTTAGATAGACCACTTAAGGGATCTTTTCAATTATATCATCACATGATATTCTTAACCAGATTTTCAAATCAATCTGTTTAACTAGACCACTCAAGGGGTCCAATTATATAATAGTACTTCATAACCCAAGGGACTTAACTACAACGTAGAAGTCCATTAAGGATTTAAGATTGTACCTTTGGATATCCTACTATGAATCCCTCATATTGAAATATGGAAGATTCTATGAGGATTTGGATAATGAATATTCGGATCAAAACATATAAGAAAACACATAAGCACATAATCACATAATTGTTTAACTTGATCTTCATTTTGTTAATTTTCTTGCTAATTGATCACACGATTATTTAAGATGTTTGGGGAGTTCACAAGTGATTATAAAAATGACAGAACCACACGAGTAGTTTGTCTTGGTGTCGGCATCGAAGGGTTGGATCAAACATTCACACAATCGTATCAGTTTCGGAAAAAAAAAATTGAAACAACAATTTTATTTATATAGCATCTGAATTGTTCCAACGTTAAAAGATAACAAACAAAGGAATACAAAAGACTAATTATTCACTGCTGCATCGTTGTTCGCGTTTGCCTCATTTATGTTAAACACTCGTCCACACGCTAGATTTGCGTTAACGAGTCTTGGGCAATTGTTTCTGTAGTGAGTAAGGTCACCACAGTTATAACACGACCCAGGTGGGAATCGTGCTTGAACAGCAGCAGGATTTGCATAACGGCAGGTATCGACCAAATGTCCCAATCGCCCACGATGGGTACATTTGTGACACTGCACTTGCTCCAGATGATGACGGTTGCACTTGTTGCACAAAGGTGCGGTACCAACATAATATTTCCTCTTACGAGGTTGTGCTGGCTGGTTTGGTGCAACCTGATTGTTCTGAGCAGTTATGGCGCAGTTTTGAGAAGCCTTACGTTTCTTCTTCTTAGGTGTCTCGGCCTGTTTTTCCTTTGGTTCGACCTGTGCAGTCTTGTCAGATGGCCTTGAATCGCCCTTTCGAAAAAGCTTACCCTTCCTGATATGGGATTCAGTCAGGGTGGCAGACAATTCAATGGCCTGTCTGACAGTAGTAGGGTTGCTGCCAGTAACGATATCCTGAACTAAGTCAGGAAGACCATCAATGTACTTTTCAATCGCCTTATCCACAGGCGTGACCATGGCAGGACATAACAGGCTCAATTCCTCATAACGGTCAGTGTAGGCTCGATGTTCACCACTATCTTGCTTTAAATCGTCGAATTCCCTTTCCAATGCTCTAAGCTCATGATGAGGACAGAACTTGTAGGATCGTTGTCGGACCCGAAACCAGTCGATCAGAGGCGTTCTACTCAAAATGAAAGGCAGAAACAGACATAATGAGTTGAATTCAGCAAGATATCACTTTTAACTGTCGTTTATATTGATCTGAAACAGTTTTACAGCAAGACGACACTTCGACAGAGCTTCGCCGTTGGAAAACCTCTAACTAATTTCGTACCAAATGACACAGATCTACCACTATTTATAGACACACCTAATTCCGCACGAAACATGCTTCACACGGAATCAGTTCATGCGATATTAAATTTGTTGGTGCATGCGTCTGTCGACTTCGTCTTGTATCGAGTCTCGCATTGTTTATAGCACGAAGATCGAGAAAACAAGTCAAAGAGCTAATTCCGCTTGAAGAGAACATGGCAGGTTCAAGCGAAATCACTTATTTCGCTTGAACTGATGATCTCTCTTGAGAGTATGATTTCGCTTGAGTGTGTAATTTCGCTTGAATGTTATTCCGCTTGAAGCATGTTCAAGCGGAATCATCTGTCCTATAAATAGTTGTGATCTGATTTCGTTTGGAGAAGTCTTGTATGTGTGTTTTCTGACGGCGAAGCTCTGTCGAAGTGTCTTCTTGCTGTAAAACTGTTCCAGATCAATACAAACGACAGATTAAAGTGATATCTTGCTGAATTCAACTCATTATGTCTGTTTCCGCCTTTCATTTTGAGTAGAACATCTCTGATCGACTCGTTTCAGGTCCGAATACGATCCTACATGTGGTATCAGAGCTCAGGAGGAGGAGTTCTGCAGATTTCAGCTTGATTTCATCTCATTTTCTTACTTCTACACATTCTTTTTTGAATTGAACAACTTTTAATGGTTAAAATGGCCTGAATTTTTTCCAACATAAGCGAAATACTGATTTAACAAAGCCTTGAGAGAATTAGACCAAAATTCAGCTTAAAAGTGACAAAAATGGACCAAAGTTCTAATTCCGTTTGAAATAGTTACTTAATTCCGCTTGAAAAGTTGAGGCCATTTCAAGCGAAATCACTAATTCCGCTTGAAAAACATAATTCCGCTTGAAGATTCCAAACAGAATAAGTAATTCCGCTTGAAAGTTGTTATTTCGCTTGAAACATTTCAAGCGAAATCAGTTATTTCGCTTCAGTGTGCTATTTCGCTTGAAAGTTCTAATCCCGCTTGAAATTTTAATTCCTTTTGAAGTGTTGTGCAGGTAATCTCGCTTGAAAGGTTAATCTCACTTGGAAGTGATCTCGTTTGAAACCTAATCTCGTTTGAAAATACATGTTTTGTGAAAAAGTTTACCGAATCATGAGTGAAGAATTTTACAACGCATTTGCAACATCCCCGACTACTCCGGCTACCATTGCTCAAAACATGAATTTTGAAAATGAAACTGGAACTACGCAAAAACCCCCGAAGCTAATGAGCATTGAGGAGTATTACGGTTGGAAAGATCGGTTTGAAAACTGGGTTCAAGCTAATCACTTGAGATCTTGGGAATGTATTTTGAAAAAATATGTACTACCACGTACTGATCTGCAAGTTGAAAAAGAAATATCTGAATTCCCTGACAAAGAACGAGACATGTACAGAGCTGAAAAGATGATGATTAGTCTACTTCAGCAAGCTATTAAAGAAGACATCTTTGTATTACTTCAACACGACAAAACTTCAAAATCAATTTGGGATGCTCTTAAAATCAAATTTTAGGGAAGTGATAAGATGATCAAAAGTAAAAAGTCATTGCTTAAGAAAGAATTTGATTTATTCACAAGTCTGCCAGGGGAAGATACAAAGAAATTGATTGAAAGATATTGTCATTTAGTGCGTTCTATGTCGTTGTTAAGCATAACCAAAGAACGAGAGGAATGAGTCAACAAATTAGCTGATGCTTTACCTCAGAAAGAATGGGGTACATTTTTGATGATCTTAAAGAACACCGGAGTATATGATGGTTTGACGATTTCTCAGTTCATCGAGAAGATTGAGGGTCAAGATCTTGAACAACAAAAGATTGCGAGGATGAATAATCCGAGTGGTAAACAAGATGTGAAAATGTATTACAAAGGAAATGTTCAAGAGGTTGAAATGAGTCTGAAGATTCAAACTGCTTTTAGTGCTGGAGAATCATCTGGAGCTGTTGATCAAAATACAAATAGCAGCAGTGGTTTTTCTTCATATCTGAGAGTTAATCCGAAGAGTTCAACTTCAAGCTTTCATTCTCAAAGTTCAAAAAGTGGAAATGGTTGTGTGATACAGTGCAATATTGCATTGAATCTTCCAGATGGTCAAAGTTTTTCTGAAGAAATTGCAAAAGATCACATGGCGTTACTTGCAACTGTGCTACAATCCTATGAAGGTTTGGTTGCAGGAAGGATCGGAAATCCTATGCTGACGAAAGAGGATTACGATCAGATAGACGCTGAAGAGATGGAGCTCATGGACATCAAATGGTGTCTAGCTAGTGTTTTGAGAAGAGCAGAAAAAATTAAAATGATCACAGGAAGAAATGATTTTTTGGATGCACATGTATCTACTTTAGGTTTTGATAAATCTAAAGTTACTTGTTTTCGATGCAGAGAGAAATGTCATTTCAAAAGAGAATGCAAAAATCAGGAAGCGAATGGAGCAAAGAATCCTTTTGGAAAAGATGATTACTATCGAAAAGCCATATATCAACAGGTTGCTCATCAGCCGCATCAACAAAAAGATTCACAAACTGCTCATGGGAAAATGATCGAAGATGCAAACAAGAAAGCCTATTTTGGTATAATTGATCAAGATGATGAGAAAATGGCTTCAGGATTCAGTTGGAACAAATATATTTCAGCTGATAGTAAAGCATGTCTAATGAATCAAGATGATGAAAAATTACCTGAAGGGTTCAGCTGGGATTAGTTTGTAGATGAGAATGGGAAGTTTAAAGCTTTCATTGCAAAGATAGTTCAAGGGCCTGATTTGTTTACAGAATGGATGAAAGTGATTGGTGTTCATGTGAAGAATCAAGAAGAAGAATCTGTTTCATCCGATGAAAGTTCAGAAGAAACAACTGTTCTTGATCAAACATCATCTGATTCTGTTACTTCAGATGATAGTTCTGAAAAGACATTAGATTTTGATCAAAAACCATCTGATTCTAGTTTTTCAGATGATAGTTCTGAGAAGATAATAGATTTTGATCAATCACCAACTGATGATAGTGGTGATGATGAGGAAGAAAGACATATTAATGCTGCAAAAACTCATCTATCTCCTGAAAGTTTTCAATTTTATTTTGCAGATCGCTTGGAGAAGCTGAAGGAGAGACGAGCAGCAAAAGAACAAAAGAAAATGAAGTGTGATAGTGTTGATCAAATGGAAGAAACTGTTCAAAATGAAGAAGTTAAAGCTGAGAAGGTGATTGAAGCTGAAACAGTGATTGAGGTTGAGAAAGTCATCGAAGTTGAAAAGATTGTGGAAGTCATCAAGCCTTGCTTAAAGTGTTTAGAATCTTGCAAGCAATGTGCAGAAAAAGATGAGAAACTGAGCAAGCAAGAAAAGATGAAAGAACAATTATTATTCAATCTCAACTACGTGAAAGAATCTTACGATGTATTGAATAGAACGGTATATGGTCTACAAAAGACTAATTCAGAAAGAGAAGATGCATTGACCATGATGAATGCTGTGATGATGACAAAGCAGAAGGCGATAAATCACTATATTGAGGAATGTGCCAAGTTGCAGCAGGAGTTGGAGACAGAAAAGATTGAAAATGAGAGAATTAGACGTTTACTGCAAAGTTATTCTAGTTCTGATTATCTCATTGATCGAATTTATCCAACTGTTGCAGGTTTTGAAGCATTTAAAGATGAGAAGCCAGAGAAGAAGGATACTGGTAAGAAACAGAGTTTTAGTTATAACAAGTGTCCGCCTCCAATTTGGGAAGGGTATTCTCCTAGAAAACCGAATGAGGAACAAGTCAAAAAGGCAGTCAATATAAAGTTAAAGTCCAATATAACCGATGAATTACCAGAAAACATTGACGTTGTTTTTACATCGTCTGACACTGATCATGAGTCTGAGTTAATTAAAAAGGTGGTCGATCAGGTGTTGGATACAGATGAGGAGTCGGAGTCAAAGTCCGTGTCTGGGTGTTCAAGTTCGTCCGTCAAAAGTTCGAGTTCATCGGTCAACAGTTCAAAGACGTCGGTTAAGCGGGTGTACAATAAAGAATTCCTGTTATCAAAATCTAATTTGAATGACGAAACAATCAAAGTGGCATATACATTGATTGATTCAGACAAATTATATTCTGATGAGGAATTTCCAATAAGAAGTGTTAATTTTGAAAGGATCAAAAAGGTTTTCAAACTAACAGAAATCAATATTTCTGAAATAAAAGATGTAAATCTTACTGAAAAACCTAAAAAAATACACTTCAAGAGTTCAACAACGTTTAAACAAGAAAAAAGGTTACAGTTCTGGTTCTGGTTTTCAAAAGAAACCAAACCATATCGGTAATTTCAAAAAGAAAGGTCTTGGATTTATTCCACCAGAAAATTATAAAAATGAAAAATATGTTCAAGATTTTAAAACAAAAATGACATTTTTTTCAGGGACAAGCTCGGAAGAAGAAGCAAAAAGGCCATTCTGGAAACAATCAAACAGAGAATTCCTTGCCAAGAAGCAAGAGAATGTGAAGAATGGAGCTAATCAAAGAAAGGAGACAAGAACCTGTTACAAGTGCAATGAAGCTGGTCACATTGCATGGAACTGTTCTCAAGCATCAAAAACAAAACAGGAAGTCTCTAAAAACTCAAAGGAAAAGTTGTTGAGGAAATTAAACCACCAACTGAAAAATTCAAAATTTTTGAAAACTCAACATATGAAGTCGGTGAGTGTTTAAAGACACATTTTTACAAAAAGAGAGCTAAGAATGACAACCAAGTGTGGGTGGTTAAGAAGATTCATGGTGATGAATCTAACTCCACAAAGTTAGATGAGCCACAAGTTGAGTTAAAAGATGAAAACTCAGTACCTCCAATGGATGATGTTCATTTTCCACCATTGAGGGCTGAGAATTTTAAATCAAAAGTTGGGAAAGTTGAGATCTCGAATCAATTCTATTCTGAGAAGAAATAATTTGATGTCGAGAAAGCATTTAATGGAAATGTGAAAAATATTTTTGGAAAAATGGTTGAGGGTAAGGTCAAAGGGGTAAAAGAATTCTATGAAACAAAGAAGGCAACATACACCCTGACTGAAAGTGAACTTGATAAGCTTACATCCAAGCTTGCTGAGGCTTGGATGTCTGTGTTTAATATGTAAAAATCCGGACTTGCCGGAGCTCCCAGGTTTGTAAGCGTGGAGCAGGAATCGGCATCTTTCTTGGTTTATAATTTTACAAGTGGTACAGTTGGTAAAGATACAGGAGGTATTTTCTTAAACTGTTATATTATTCAAGTGGTTGATGAATGAATTTACAAGTGGTTGAAGAAATTTTCAACTGCAAGTGGTAAATCAGGGTCATTAAGTTGAACTTGATTTGACCATACTTACAAGTGATTGTTTGGAAAACAATATGATGAACCCCTAACTTTACAAGTGGTAAAATCATCAAAACTTATTTTCCGGAAAAATCATTTTGGTTAAAACAAACTTAAGTGTTTTGAAATCATAATGAGAAAATAGTTTGTTGTAAGGAGAAGTTCTGATTGTTTATGCCAAGTGGATGGCGATTTGAAGCGATTCAATATCAGTTGTCAGTTTACTTGTATAGTTTGTTTTCAAATTTCCTTTAAATGTGTTCGCATTTTAGGGGGAGTAAGAATTTTCAGAAAATCCAAAAACATTAGAAAATTTGAAAAAAAAGGCAAAAACATGATAAAATCAAAAATGAGTTTTGGTGTCAAAGAAGAGGAAATGATAGTACATCAGTAGACAGTTACAGTATGCTAAGGATATGTAATGTTTAAATAGTGTTAAACGGTCTCACTGATGATATGCCGATAGGTTTTTACACATTTAGTAAGCTTTTTCGGGATATAAACTTAAATTCAAACTTGCTTATTTCGTGGGGAACACTACTTGGATATATAGGTAACCCCTGAAATTTCGTTTGAAAGGTCCCTCTTTCTGAGATACTAGGTCTTTATGCTCAGTGATATCTGGGGTATTATCCCGGGACTTCCGATAATGCGGAAGCAATGGCCTAGTCCCCGGAGAATACTTTACTGCTTGCTTGAAATATAGCGCCGCCCTCAGCATAAAATGATGAGACAATAAAATTGCTAATCAATGCTGTTGTAAAAAAGATCCTCTAAATGGGACCCACCAAAAGTCTAGCCGTTATCTCTCTGCTGAACAGAAGTTCTGACCTGAGCTCTCACGGTTTCGCAATTTAACCCCTTACAGATATCATCTGTGGTATACTCACCTGTAAGACTGAATATTAGGATCTGGATACGGGAGTATATTCAAGAGGTGGGACACATGAATGAGTTTAAGTCCTTAATACACCTAATTCATATCCTGAATCAGTTGAAATTTGTGTGAAAATTTAAGTGGATCAGTATATCGGCAATCTAAGTGAATTGTTTAATTCTTAATGTGTAACTAAGCTCAACGGTACTTGTGACTTGTCAAAAACTGATATGATCCTCTTACACAAACTCACAAAAATAGTGTCTGTATATATTTCTTTATTGCAAATGACAGATTAAAGTGATATCTTGCTGAATTCAACTCATTGTGTCTATTTACGCCTTTCATTTTGAGTAGAACATCTCTGATCGACTCGTTTCGGGTCCGAATACGATCCTACAAAATTCAAACAGAAATATATGTTAATTCCATGCAGAATTAACTTGAACTCTTCAAGTGAAATTAAGGCCTTTCATGCGGAATTAACTCTTTGCTTGATTCCTCGATCTTCGTGCCATGTGTAATGCAAGACTCGATACAAGACGAAGTCGACAGACGTATGCACTAACAGACTCCCCCTCGGATGTTGACGAGTCTTAAGTGTCGAGTCTTCAACGTCTTCAGTCTTTATCAGTCTGAATACTCTCTTTCTTCATCAGCACCAACATACTCCTCTTCAACAGATAATCTCTACTTGGATGTCTTCAGACTCCCCCTCTCTATTTGCTGGGATCGCAGTCTGGCTTGTTGAAATCACATAGTCCTCAGGTATCGGAACCTGTCTCTCTATCACTCAGATATCCTGAACATTCTCTACCTCACAATAAATTGAACATTTTGACAAATTTATATAACCAGACTCTCTCTCAAATTTAACCAGAATGATTTATCAATATTAGAATCTGATGAACCACTTATTAGGCAAACTTTCAAAATCTTTTCTCATTTAAAACACAAACTCCCCCTCACCACATGCTCATCATGTTTAGCACTTGGAATTTTGAAAATCAGCTCTCCAATATCAGTCGTCGAAAATCTTTTTGAATTTTTCAAAAGTTTATGCTAAAACACACCAAAAATCTTTTTGGATTTTTTTATATAACATAAATGAAATGCAGTAAAGAAATATTTACATACAATATTTTTGTGAGTTTGTGTAAGAGGATCATATCAGTTTATGAGACAAATCACCAACATCGTTAACCTTTAAACATTCTAAGTTCTAAATGATTCACTTAGATTGTCAGTATACTGATCCACTTAAATTTTCACACAAAGTTCAACTGTTTAGAGATACGAGATTAATGTTTTAGATACTTAAACTTATTCGCGTGTCCCGCCTCAGAATATACTCTCATATCCAGATCCCAATATTCAGTCTTACAGGTAAGTATACCTAGATGATATCTGTAAGGGGTTAAATTGCGAGACCGTGAGAGCTCAGGTCAGAACTTCCGTTCAGCAGAGAGATGACGGTTCGACTTTTGGTGAGTCCCCTTTAGAGGAACTTTTTTACAACAGCACATGATTTGCATTTTGCAATGTTTTATCATTTTTTATGCTGAGGGGAGGCTATATTTCAAGCAAGCGTAAAGTATTCTCCGGGGACTAGGCCATTGCTTCCGCAAAATCAGAAGTCCCGGGATAATACCCCAGATATCACTAAGCATAAAGACCTAGTATCTCAGAAAGAGGGGTCCTTCAAACAAGATTTTGGGGGTTACCCATATATCCGAGAGATGTTACCCACGATATAAGCAAGTTTGAATTTAGGTTTATATCTCGTCACAATCTACTAAATGTGTAAAAACCTACTGGCACATCATCAGTGAGACCGTTTATCACATTTTAACTTTCCATTTCTTTAGCATGTTGTGATAGTCCACTGATGTACTATCATTTCCTTTTTTATACAACAAAACTCATTTTTGATTTTATCATGTTTTTTACTTTTTCAAATGTTTTTGGATTTTCTGAAATTTTTACTCCCCCTAAAATGCAAACACATTTTAAGGAAATTTGAAAATAAACTGTACAAGCAAATTGACAACTGATATCAAATCACTTCAGATCGCCATCCACTTGGCATAAACAATCAGAACTCCCCCTTTCAACAAACTATTTTCCCATTGTGATTTCAAAACACTTAAGTTTGTTTTAATCAAATGGTTTTTCCGGAAAATTAGTTTCGTTGATTTTACCACTTGTAAGATTGGGGTTCATCATATTGTTCTTAAAATACCATTTGTATTAAAAACAAGTACAACTTAATGTCCTTGATTTACCATTTGAAAGTGAAACCCCCCCTTCTTTCAACCACTTGTAGGTTCACTTATCAACCAAAACCACTTGTCAATCAAAATATAACAATATAAAGATATCACCTGTAGATTTACCAACCAAACAATTCAAGAATGATGCCGATTCCTGCTCCACTCTTACCAACCTGGGAGCTCCGGCAAGTCAGAATTTTATGGTGAAAAAGTTGTCACCCAAACCTGACCAACTTTGGGTGATTTTGGTGGCAAACATCTGTCCCACCAACATTTTGATTTATAAAATTCTTTTGCACTTTTAACCTTCCCATCAACCATCTTCCCGAAAATATGTTTAACTTTTCCGTTAAACGCCTTTTCAGCATCAAATTCTTTGTTACCAGCAAAGAATTGACCTGAAATCTCAGTTTTACCCACTTTTAACTTCAATTTTTCCTTTGACAGTTTTGGAAAATTTTCATCGTTCACCTCTGGAACGGAATTCTCATTCTTCTTTTCAACAGATGACTCCTCTGATTTTATGGAATCAGATTCATTGTCAGAACTACTATCTGAATTCTTAACAACCCATCTTTGTTTGTTCAAATCGGCTTGTCTTTTGTAAAAACGTTTTGAACTTTCACCTTCTTCAGAAGTTGAATTTTCAAACACTTTAGATTTCTCAGTTGATTGTTTCTTCTCAATGACAAGTTTTTCTTTCAATTTTGAGTTTGAAGTAACTCCCAGTTTTGTGTTGTTGTACTGTTGGCAATTCCAAGCAATATGTCCAACCTTTTGACATTTAAAGCAAGTTCTTCTGTCAACTCTCGGAGCAAACTTCTTCAGATTTCTCTTTATTTCAGCAAGAAACTCTTGATTTGACTGTTTCCAGAATGGTTTCTTCTGCTCATCTTCAGAACTTCCACCTGCAACAAATGTTGTTTTTGGTTTATAACTTTTCTCATGTTTATAATTTTCTTAAGAACTAAAACCCAAACCTTGCTTTTTGAAATTACTGTTATGGTTTGGTTTCTTTCGATAACCTGAACCAGAACTGTAACCCTTTTTCTTGTTCAATCTCTGTTGAACTCTTGAAGTGTTTTTTTAGGTTTTTCAGAAAGATTTAAATCTTTTATTTCAGAAATATTAATTTCTGTTAATTTAAAAACCTGTTTGATCATTTCAGTTTTAACACTTCTTATTGGAAATTCCTCATCAGAATATAATTTGTCTGAATCACTCAAAGTATATGCCACTTTGATTGGTCCGTCATTCAAATTAGATTTTGATAACAAGAATTCTTTATTGTAAACCCTTTTAACCGGTGAACTCGGACTCTTTTCTGACAAACTCAAACTTTCAGACTTAGACTCCGGTTTTGACTCTTCATCCATATCTAACACCTGATCGACCACTTTCTTTACTAACTCAGACTCATGATCAGTGTCAGACGCTATGAATGTGACATCAATATTGTCTGGTAATTCATCAATGATTTCAGACTTTAACTTGATGTTGACTGCCTTTTTTAGACGCTCCTCGTTAGGATTCCTGGGAGAATAACTTTCATGGATTGGGGGCGGACATCTGTTATACTTGACGCTTTGTTTCTTACTAGTATCAGTATCTTCAGTCTTTTTCTCCATGAATACTTCAAGACCTGCAACAGTAGGATAAACACGATCAATCAAATAATCACATGTTGTATAACTCAACAACAAACGTTTAATCCTTTCACTCTCAATCTTTTCAAGTTCTAACTCTTGCTTCAACTTAGCACAGTCTTCGATATACTCATTGATGACGCTCTGCTTTGTCATTAATGTTGAGCTCATTTTTGTCATTGCATTTTCAATCTCTGAATTCGTCCTTTTCAGACTATCAACTGTTTTGTTCAGCACATCATACGACTCCTTCACATACTTCACATCAGACAGTAAATCTTCTTTAATCTTCTCCAAATCAGCAATCTTCTTATCTTTATCCTCACAAACTTTGCACGATTCTAAACACTTCAAACATGGTTTTTCAACTTCAACCAATTTTTCAACTATCTTTTCAACCTCGACAGTCTTTTCAACTTCAACGAGTTTCTCAACTTCAACAATTTTTTCTACTTCAACAATTTTTTCTACCTCAACAAGTTTCTCAACTTCGACTATTTTTTCCACCACTTTCTCCACTTCAATGATTTTCTCTACTACTTTCTCAGTTGCTGGTTCAACATTAGTTTCTCCAGCTTCTGTTTTTGCCTTTTCATCAGCTAGCATTCTTGCTGCTTCCAACTCTCTCCTCAATCTGGCAATCTTCTTTTGATACAGCATCTCCATTTTATCTGCAAAAAACAAATTAAAACTGTCAGTATCTATGCCTTTTCTAGCTTTGTTAAGATGTTCTTCCTCATCATCAGTATCAATATCACTTCCTAGATCTGGAAAAATCGGGATTCTTTTCTGACTAGCCTCATCTTCACCCATAATTCTAGCAACAAAACATGAACCTTGTGGAATATATTTATCCCAGCTAAATCCCTTTGCAACTAGACCTGAACCTTGTGGAATGTAGTTATCCCAGCTAAAACCCTCTGCAACAAACTCATCATCTTGATCAATGATACCAAAATAAGCTTTCTTATTTGCATCTTCGATCATTTTACCATGAGCAGTTTTTTGATCCTTTTGTTGAGGTTGTTGATCAATCTGATGAAAAATTGATTTCTGATAATAATTGTTCTTTCCTTGATTCCCGGTTGCTTCTTTATTTGTACATTCTCTCTTAAAATGACCCTTTCCTTTACACCGGAAACATGTAACTTTTGATTTGTCAAAACCCAACGGAGAAGTAGCCATTCCTCGAAACTCATCTCTACCAGTAATTTGTTGAAACTTTTCTTCCCTCCTACAAGCACTAGCTAAACACCACTTCACATCTATCAACTCAAGTTCCTCTGCATCAATTTGGTCATAATCTTCTTTTGTAAGCATCGGATTTCCAATCTTGCCAGCAATCAAACGTTCATAAGATTCCAACATAGCAACGAGTGATGCCATGTGTTGCTTGGCTATTTCTGGAGACAAATTCTGACCATTTTGAATGTTTAAAGTGACATTGCATTGAAGATTTGTTGAATTCTGTCGTTGAGGACTTGATGTTGTATGATTCGGATCAAAGCTTGAATATGAAGATGAAGATCCACCACTCTGTGTCACATTACTACCCTTTGTTCCAGATGAACTGTCAGCACTAAAACCAGTTTGGATCTTTGGGCTAGGGCTGGGAGTAGCCTCAAACTTGTTCCCTCTATAATACAAACTGACATCTTGTTGAGCATTTGGATTCGTCATGATAGCAGTTTTCTGAATATCCCATTCCTGTTCTTCAATTTTCTGAATGAACTGTGCCAAATTCATACTCTCAGACTTCCTCATGTGCTTCACAATCATCAAATAAGTTCCCCACTTATGCTGTGGTAGTGCTTTAGCTAGTTTATCAACCCACTCATCATCATCTTTCTCAATGTCCAATCTTTTCATTTCCAATACCAGATGACAATATCTATCAATGGTCTGCTTTGTTGTTTCATGGTCGAAAGCTGAAAATATATCAAACGATTTCTTCAATAACGCCTTTTTGTTTTTGATCATATCTGCGCTTCCTTTGAATTTCTGAATCAATGCTTCCCAAATTGACCTAGTTGTACCATTATGTTGGAGCAAAACAAAGATATCTTCTTTAATCGCTTGCTAAAGAATACTGATCATCATTTTCTCACTTGTAAATTTCAATTTGTCACTCTCTGAATAGTCACAAATAGCTTTTTCAATCCCACGTTCATTCTTTGGTTTCTCATAATCTTTCAACAATGAACACCATGCGTCAAATTTATAAGCTTGCACCCAGTTCTCGAATCGATTTTTCCATCCTTGAAAATCTTCAATGTACATGAGCTTTGGTGGTTTCTGATAAGTTCCTGTTTCATTCTCACTGTACACTGTTTCAGCAGCAGTAACAGGTGCAATAGGTGTAGCAAACGCATTGTAGAATTCTTCGTTAGACATTTTCAAACGAAATTACCAACTTCAAACGAAATTAACCTGCGCACAACTTTCAAACGAGATTAGATATTTTCAAACGGAATCAGGTAATTCCGTGCGGAATTACACAGGTTTCAAACGAAATTACTCTTTTGAAACAAAATTATAATTTCGTTTGATCGATTTCAAGCAGAATTACTAATTCCGTGTGGAATTAGCAATTTTTCAAGCGAAATTAAGAGTGAGTGATAATTCCGTGCGAAATTACTGAACAATTTCAAACGGAATTAACTGATGTCATTATTTTCAAATAAAATTTCAAGCGAAATTATCAATTTTATCAGATTTAGAATGAATTACGGTCCAATTTTCTCAAGGATTTGTTAAAACACTATTTCGCTTGTTATATGTGAAATTCAGATCATTTTGACCGTTAAAAGATGTTCAATTCAGAAAAGAAGGTGTAGAAGTGAGAAAATGAGATGAAATCAGGCTGAAATCTGCAGAACTCCTCCTCCTGAGCTCTGATACCACATGTAGGATTGTTGTCGGACTCGAAACGAGTCGATCAGAGGCGTTCTACTCAAAATGAAAGGTGGAAACAGACATAATGAGTTGAATTCAGCAAGATATCACTTTTAACTGTCGTTTATATTGATCTGAAATAGTTTTACAGCAAGACGACACTTCGACAGAGCTTCGCCATCGGAAAACCTCTAAGTAATTTCGTACCAAATGACACAGATCTACCACTATTTATAGACACACCTAATTCCGCATGAAACATGCTTCACACGGAATCAGTTCATGCGATATTAAATTCAAACAGAAATATATGTTAATTCCGTGCGGAATTAACTTGAACTCTTCAAGCGAAATTAAGGCCTTTCATGCGGAATTAACTCTTTGCTTGATTCCTCGATCTTCGTGCCATGTGTAATGCAAGACTCGATACAAGACGAAGTCGACAGACGTATGCACTAACAGAACTCTTTCATCATGAGAGCTCGAAGCTCTTCCCAAGTTTGAGCTAGTGCCACATCAGCACCCCTATCACGCATCACACCGTTCCACCAGGTAAGAGTACGCTTCTCGAACACACTGGATGAAAATTCAACCTTACGCTCATTCAGGCATTGCACATGCCTGAATGTGCTCTCCAAACTTCCGAACCATTGAAGGAGCGCGGTTGCTCCTTGAGATCCAGAAAACTTTAAAGGTTTAGCAAAGTTGAAGGTCTTGAAATTACACTGGGTGTTGTTGTTGTTGTTATTGTTGTTGTATAACTCATGGATCTGGGTTCCTACGCCAGGAAGTACTGCAGCCATTTGCTGAGCGATAAGGGCTGCGACTTCTTCATTAGTTACGGGTTGTGGATCTCGTCGAGGAGGCATTGTCTAAAAGGGACAAGGGAACATGAGAAATGAGTGAGGTCGATGATTGGAAAAACAAAAGAGGTATTGAAAACATCGACAAAACATAAGGAAGGCAATCATTCGTTCGTTACCTCGAACAAACAAACGTCACGCAGTGACTAATCAAAGTAAATGGATCAATATAATGTATCACCGAAGACATGCTCGCCTATAAGTGAACACTTACCCCAAGAGTTCCCAGGTAAGAGTGACTGGTCCGATACTGCGGATTTGTACGAACACTCTAGCCTTAGACAGAAAACTCAGGGTAGAGGCATTCACTCTTCCAGTTTGCACGTGTTCACATTATTTAGACCCAAACTTTGACGAGATTTTGAAAACTTTGAAGGTTCAAAACCTTACAATAAATCATCCTAGAACAGATGATTGATTTTCAAAGCAGATTCAAATTTTGTATTCTTGTTGTAGTTGTCACCTAAGGATAGGTGACGGTATTGTTTTAAAACTAAACACATGATAACTTGTGTTAGGGTCCTAGGAAGGTTATAGACTAGGTCAAAGCATTACTAATAACCTAATTCCCTATAACCATTGGCTCTGATACCAACTTTTCTGTCACACCCCGACCACGTTAAACAACAAAACGTGGCGGAAACGTCAGGGAGTGTTGTAACAGAATCATTGTTTCACAACCATGGATTAAATAATTTCATTTTATTTAATCATTGAACTCATTGTTTTATTACAAATCAGATAAATACAACTATTATCTTTCAAGTTTTAAAGTCGCTAAGGCACGAGTCCATCCTATGTATAGCATGTATCAACAATCATCACATAGCAGCACCTGATACATGTGTAAAAATAGGTACGTCAGCATAAAAATGCATGTGAGTTACATAGGTTTTATTGATGCATGATTCATGACTTTGTAAGTTTAAAAGAATGTTTTAACAAAATAGTCATGAACTTCAAAAATGTTTTCTTTATAAATCATGCGAAATTTTACAGAAATTTGATGATATAAAAGAATGATGCATGAATAAATATGTAAGTAAAATGAGTTTGTAAAACAATGTTTTGATAAAAAGGTTTGTAGTATATATAAAAATATACTTTGGTTTTAAGAAAGTCGAATGAGTAATACATGAAAATATATTTCAGTTCTCAAATCGTTAAACAGATAGTATATTAAATATACTTTAGTCGTCAAAATAGTTTTCAGTAGTATATAAAAAATATACTTTGGTTTTATACATAACATATTAAACTATGCTTTGGTTTTGAAGATAACATATTAAACTATGTTTTGGTGATTAACAAAATATACATGTTGTTTTGTACAATATCACATATGAGAGTATATCAGAATATACTTTTGGGAGTATAACCAAATATACAATAATAATGTGATTTAAGAATTCAATCAGACCTTAGTGCATCAAACTACACCAATTGAGACTATAGAAATACCACGAAGGCAATCCCTATTTGGATAAAATATTGGTTTCTGACATTCCATGACAACAGGAATGGGGTGTCTAGTCGTATAGCGCTATATCATACTACCAATCGGTCTGGTGAACATAAAATATGTACAATTCAACAATTAATTTTATAATCTTTGAAAAAATCAGTGTTTAAACTATAAATAATCATTCAGTTTGTCAAAAGATAAGTATTAATATGTATAATCAATTATACTTTGAAATCATGAACATAACAAATAGGTACACATGCTTCGCCCCAAAACATTGAAAACAGTAAAAGAGGGGACTATGTACTCACTTGAGATTGCTTATTAGTCTTGGGAATAAGACCAATTTAAGCTCCAAGGATCACGGAAACAACAAGGCACCTAGTATAGGTGACTATGTTAATAATCGGATCCTAACCCGGGAGATAGGATAGAATGATGTTCTATAAATCAAATGAGTATTTGAACTCATATGGTATGATTTAATAGAGCTATCATTCTGATTTGGAAGTCTACCTAAGTGCTCTTGACCCGTTTCGACCCATTATGGTAGTTTAAGCTACTATAACGCGTCGGTTGCGTAAAACTATGGTCGGATGGTTATCTATGAGCTATGTCAAGTCTTACATGCCCAATTATACCTTAACAGGTTACTAAATTAGATTAGATGTTAAAAATATGTTCACATATGCCAGTGTTGTAAAAGTCGCTAGGCGGTCCCTAGTCGGCCGACTAGGGAGTTGGGAGTAATCGGAGTACTCGGAGAGTACTCGGGGAGTACGCGGACATGGTAAATATAAAGAAAATTAATTGTTATATATTATTTATGTGTTAAAATAAGCATAATTCATGTCAACTGAGTATAATTTAAAATGAAACATGTTTAAAGTTCAAATATTCTGAATACAAGTCCGACTAGTCTGAGTACAAGGCCGAGTAGTCCGAGTACAAGGCCGAGTAGGCCGATTTTGACCGAGTTTGACCGATTAAAAGTCAACAAACCACGTTGACCGCCTAGACCGACTAGGCCGACTACGTCCGACTAGGCGCCGACTAGGCACCGAGTACTACCGAGTAATCCCGAGGCCGACTAATTGAGACCGCCTAGGAGGAAGTCGCCTCGTACTCGGCCGAGTAATCCGACTTTTACAACACTGACATATGCACAATATGGTTTTATGTTTAAAAAGGGCATTTTGGTCATTTCCTATCGGCATGTACACTACTTAACGAATAGCTAACCAATCCTATGTGATCATAAGGTATAACCTCAGAGGTTATTCCCTATGCAACTATGATCACTAATCATGCTTGGTCGGATCCTAATGATCGACCAAACGGGTCGGGTTCGAAAGTCTAAGCGGTTGTTTAGACCGCTTAGCTTACGACCCTAAACAAGCACCAAACTAGTAGTGATGAGTTAAACATGTCAAAACATGTTTAACTAACTTAGAAAACTGATTTGGTATCAAAACAAGGTGTTTTGATACCTAAAAGTAGTTCCGTTGCAAAATGCGTGCTAAAACGCATTTGACCGAAACTTTGACTCGTCACTACTAATGTGCACAAAATGCAACATATAAATTACATCAATTGTGGCATAAAACTAACCTTTTTTTAGTACTAATGTTGGAAAAAGTGTGCTTTTGTCTTCCTTTTGTATTTTCAGGATTAAATGAGCTCAAATTAACAAAAGAAGCAAAAAGGCAGCTAAATCTAACATAAATACAAGAAAAGGAACAAACGTGGCATGCCCGACCTCCCCGAAAGCATCTTCCCAAGCAAAAAAAGAGAACAGAAGGCTGAACACGCCCCGTGCTCAGTGAACACGGGGGCGTGCCCACGTGTCAGCATAAAAGACAAAGCTGTAGAAGCTTCTATTGCCCACCACGGGGCCGTGCTCAGCGAACACGGGGCCGTGGTCAACTATAAGATTCGCAGAATCCAGGCAAATCTTGATAGTACAGATACGCTTCTACACACGGGGTCGTGCCCAGCGGACACGGGGCCGTGGTCAACTAATACAGATAAGAGCAATTAATGAAGACAGAGAAGGAGGATGGACACGGGGCCGTGCCCGAACTACTGTTCAGGCTATAAATAGGGGTGCTTGGATCATTTGCAAACCATCCCTTGGCACACTACCTCTCTCACACTTCACCCACCACCATCACAACACCATCATCCACCACCATCATCCATTGTCCATCATAGAGTGTGTGAGTCGTCTCGGGATCCAAGATTGATCGTAAGAGTTCTTGACAATCAAAGGCCATGTTTGCCTAAGTCTCTTACATCACTTGGTGAAGACAAGTGTCTAGTGTAATACTTTTTATTTTTAATCTTTTCGCACTTTTTACTTGGTTATGTATTAATGACTTTAATAACTAGTTTCTTATGTTTAAGGTGATTCTTCCTTATCGTTTGTCCGTGGTGTCTTGGCATTATTTTACTGTCTATATAAAATAAAAGATTTTCACCATTCATATCTCCACGGTCTATATGGAGGTATGTTGGCTACCTGGTCGGGGGTTAAGGGAACGGTTTGGTAAGAGTCTTGCCTTGTTCAGTGTATAGATCCTGCAAGGACCTGGGTCAAATTTAGTAGGACCTCCTTTAATACCCACCGGTATTGGATGGCGGGGGTCCAAACTCTTTGATCCCCTCATATGTAAGCTACTATTAATACTTTAACCCGGCTACTTAGGACTGTATCCCTGCTGACTCAGACTACTTAGCCGAGGGTAACGTCACCTTCAAAAGAGGGGCCTACCACATTATGCATTAATAACTTAATTAATTATCTTTCAATAATCCGACCCTTTAGGATTGTATCCTTGCTGACTCAAACTACTGGGTTGAGGGTAACGTCACCTTCAAAAGAGGGGCATACTACAATAACTAAGATAATCTCTTAAAAAGTGCAAAAGTGCGGAAATAATCAAAGGTTACACTAAACACGATTCGGAGCCAAGTGATTCATCTTGTCTATCTGTTTTTATTTTCATTTTATTTTTCAGCATTTTAGTTAGTTTTTATTTTTCTTGTTTAAAACCTTTTTCTAAACTTTTGATTTGATTAGATGTTGAGGATAAACCGGTACTAAAAGCTCTTGTATCCTTGGACGACCTAGGTATCTTGCCAACACTATACTACACTCACGATGGGTGCACTTGCCCATATGTGTGTTTGGTGTTAGTAAAATATCGTGTTTTATAAATTTAAAACTTGACTAACGTGTAAAAAGGGCTTAAAATATACTTAATTCCATATACACACCAACCCGCATCAAGTTTTTGGTGTCGCTACCGGGGACACAAGGATTTTAAGAAAGTTAGGAATCAGCGACCTAATCGTTTTTTTCTAATTTTTCTGTTTTTTTTATTTAGGATTTCCTTAATTTTTCAGCTTCTACAGAACTCAGCACGGGTCGTGCCCGCTGAACACGCCCCGTGCCCAATCATTGGAACTAGCAATCCTGTTTTAAGTCAGACAGTAAGCTGAACACGGGGCCGTGCCCACTCAACACGTCCCGTGCCCAAGATTCAGTTACTGAAAACAGAACCGTAAGATCCCGACGGTTGGTAATTTCTGACACAAACATGAGTGATAATGATATTTTTTACTTTCGGCACTCTTATGGTACGTTGTGTCAAATATGTGGTGGCTCTCATAAAGAATTAGAATGTTATTTTCTAAATTATAAGCCCCACTATATAGACCCATCGTTTTCCCGTAGCCTTAAGAGGGGCGAAAGTAAAAATAATCCTTATCTCTCCCTCGAATGCTCTCAACCGGATCTTCTAGGAGAAATGCTTCTTGATGAACTATTTCAAATGGAAGATCTAATTATTAATTGGTTAAAAGAACTTAGGATAGATTTCAATAATTTATCTCAAGACAATAACCAAGAAGATTTGTTGGGATCGCATTCAGATAAAAACAACTCCGTTGTTCCCGATGTTACCTCTAACTCTAGTGAGGACTTGAGTGATTGTCGTCCCTATGTCGATTGTGTCATGAAGGACTCCCCATCGACTTCGTTCGATGCATACATAGACCTGAGCGATTCGGCATACACCTTCTTTAACGAGAGCCCGGGAATCACCCTCACCGACAACCTCTTGCGTTCTCGTCTTAATCTAGAGCAATTAAGGTATCTTAGGCACTTTGGGGTTGTTCCATCCAGTAAGGAACCACCCGATCCGGATAAGTTCCTTAAAAAAATAGACAAACTTCATAAACAGCCTTTCGACACGGGGCCGTGCCCAGGTCAACACGCCCCCATGTCCACCAAAAGATTCCTTTCTGACTTTTTGTCAGAATACGGACAAAATGTGTCAGGATCTTGCCTGCACACGGGGCCGTATCCAGCCGACACGGTGCCGTGTCCAGAACGCTGTCATTTTCTATAAATACAGCCAAGAATCCTGCACATTTGGACCATCCAGGGACAAAGATTTGAAAGGATCTTCTCACCTACCATCCTAGGTATTTTCTAAAAGAAGGTTCTAACAAACATCTTGTCCTTTCCTCTTTTATCCATTGCCTTCTTCTTCATCTTTCTTGCATCAACACCTCCATTGAAGCTTGAGATCACCATGACTCCAAGCTTTATTATGATGGTTATTAGGTTTTTGTTCAAGGAATCTTGTTAAAAATAAGTTGTACAACATTGTTTTAAGTTATTTCTGCTCAAAAATGCTTCATAAGTAGAAAAAATAATTTGAAACTCCAAGATTCCTTGTTCCGAAAATCTGCAGAAAGTTGAATACGGGGTCGTGCTCATTGAGCACGGGGCCGTGTCCGATGTACTGTTTCATTAAAATGAACTATTTTTGGTTTGTTTTCGTAGAATGTCTAGTCAAAACAGTGGAACCTCTTCTGCGCACTCCTGAAACAGTCGAAGGGAAAGAAGGTCATCAATTGAAGCAACCCTCGTACGTTACGTAATGGCATTACGTGAAGCTCTTGACGAGATGACTTCGGTAGAGGAGGTCCTAATAGACCGTATAAATTATCTTACGGTGGGGTTGGAAAACAGTTTTCAAGAAATTAACCTCTTGCACCAGAGGTTAAACATTCTTGTAACACCTCCCATGGAACCAATCCTCCCTTAAGAGGATTGGAACCTAGCACTTGGAATCAACAATCCTACTGGTTGGGACGACATTCCAGCGGAACCTCCTCTTGAAGATCTATAAGAAGTCCCGGAGGAGGTTGCACCCCCTCAAACCGATGCCAATGAGCCTGCCTTTCTTCTCCCTAGGGAGATAGAAGAATGGCTTGCCGACGTGTGAGGAACCCATACTCGGAGAAAGAAGTTTTTCAAGCCGCATCTAACCGAGGAATTTATCTTTTCGGAAATTTTGCTAATAGAATAAGTAATAGGCTAGAACTTCTTGGTTTAGATTTCTTGTGTTTCTTTGACCTAATTATCTAGAATTTTAACTTTTAGGATTATTATGTAATTCTCTCTATGACTTAATGAATGATGGTTTTAGATAAATTAGTGTTTGGATGATGTTGTAATGAATAAAACACACTCGGGATGGTAAAGGATAACAAGGGAAACTTGAACCAGCACCCCATGCATGAAAACAGGGCCATCTAACGAAATTTTCTTCATTACAGCAAGTTCAGCACGGGCCGTGTCCACCCAACACGGCCCCGTGCTGCACAGTCTGCAGAAAATGCCCAGTTCAGGTAAACTGGACACGGGCCGTGTTCACCCAACACGCCCCCGTGTCCAGGCTTCTGTTTCTTTTTACAACTTTTTGTTACTAGCAACTGAACACGGGGCCGTGCCCGGACAACACGGGGTCGTGTCCAGACGCCCAGTAACATAAAATTTTGCTTTTTCACACCTTTTTACACATTCAATCAACCTAAAAACTTATTTTTGGGACACATTGAGGATAATGTGTAATTTAAGTGTGGGGGGATGCTAAAATCTTGAATCTTGCAAGTCCTAATCACAAGCCTTACACAAAACTCTATTGGAACCGCTAATCACCCCAAATTTTTTTCAAAATTTTTCATTTTTTTTACTTGTCTAGGTATAATTTGGGAATTTCAAATTCTAAAAAGGTTATATTTTTACAAATTTACAACTAATAGAGTCGTGATAAAAAGAACCAACATAAGAAAATTATGAAAAGGCATGACAAGTTTAGTTAAAATTTGATTATATATACTTGATCACATAAAAACCCATTCCCACAAAAGTGAGTTTTGAGCCTTTATTGAGCATACAAATACATATCTTTAAACTAAATGCTCATTTTTCGTTTCTTGTGTGAATAGCCGCTTGGGTCTTACGACTCTAGAACTTGCCACGACGATACATTCCCGGTCCTTACCAACTTAAACCCGAGTAAGTAAATGATGGAGGCATTAGGACTAACCTTTTTATTTCTACACCATTTTTTTTTACCACCTACCCAAAATCCCCCTAGTTAACCCCTTTGAGCCTAAACCTTTTCATTTCTTAACCCAAACCAAACACACTTTCACCCACCAAAACCCTTTTTATTTTTAACCCTTTATTTTAGTAACAAACTCGGTTTTTCTTATGGCTTTTTCAAAAAAAAAATTGATGATGAAGCAAAAGAAAAAAACAAGCAAGTTCATCAAAAATAACTTTGTTTGAATAATAGCTTCATCAAAATAAAAAGTGCAAAAATATAAAGTCTTACGAAAAACCGATGCTTTTTACGCTTTTCGCCCTTTTCTACTAACCACTAACCCAACCACCTACCTTGAACCCAAGCCTAAACCTTCACCCAAAAGTCCTCTTGATATTTACAAAGGTTTATAGTTAAAAAGGAGGAGGATTGATTGCTTGGCAAGCCTATGGTAGAAGTAAGTTCCATGCCGCTCTCGAGTGATCCACTAAAATACATCTTAGCCGAGTGTTGAGTGATCCCCCGTGAGGTATGTGAACTTGTACATAAATGGAATTTTAAAGAGGCATGTTATGCCCTAATAAGTAATTTATCTTATGAAAAGTTTTAAATAAAGCATGACGAATAGGATTGTAAATAAATAAAAATAAAACTTAATAAAGAATCTTGGAAATCCCGACACTCTATGACAAGCCCAAAAAACTTTCTCTTCTACCCATTCCATTTGGGAGTGTAAAGCCACATTATAAAGAGTATTGCTTGAGGACAAGCAAAGATTCAAGTGTGGGGGTATTTGATGTGCACAAAATGCAACATATAAATTACATCAATTTTGGCATAAAACTAACCCTTTTTTAGTACTAATGTTGGAAAAAGTGTGCTTTTGTCTTCCTTTTGTATTTTCAGGATTAAATGAGCTCAAATTAACAAAAGAAGCAAAAAGACAGCTAAATCTAACATAAATACAAGAAAAGGAGCAAACGTGGCATGCCCGACCTCCCCGAAAGCATCTTCCCAAGCAAAACAAGAGAACAGAAGGTTGAACACGCCCCGTGCTCAGTGAACACGGGGGCGTGCCCAAGTGTCAGCATAAAAGACAAAGCTGTAGAAGCTTCTATTGCCCACCACGGGGCCGTGCTCAGCGAACACGGGGCCGTGGTCAACTAATACAGACAAGAGCAATTAATGAAGACAGAGAAGGAGGATGGACACGGGGTCGTGCCCACTGGACGCAGGGCCGTGCCCGAGCTACTGTTCAGGCTATAAATAGGGGTGCTTGGCTCATTTGCAAACCATCCCTTGGCACACCACCTCTCTCACACTTCACCCACCACCATCACAACACCATCATCCACCACCATCATCCATTATCCATCATAGAGTGTGTGAGTCGTCTCGGGATCCAAGATTGATCGTAAGAGTTCTTGACAATCAAAGGCCATGTTTGCCTAAGTCTCTTACATCACTTGATGAAGACAAGTGTCTAGTGTAATACTTTTTATTTTTAATCTTTTCGCACTTTTTACTTGGTTATGTATTAATGACTTTAATAATTAGTTTCTTATGTTGAAGGTGATTCTTCCTTATCGTTTATCCGTGGTGTCTTGGCATTATTTTACTGTCTATATAAAATAAAAGATTTTCACCATTCATATCTCCACGGTCTATATGGAGGTATGTTGGCTACCTGGTCAGGGGTTAAGGGAACAGTTTGGTAAGAGTCTTGCCTTGTTCAGTGTATAGATCCCGCAAGGACCTGGGTCAAATTTAGTAGGACCTCCTTCAATACCCACCGGTATTGGATGGCGGGGGTCAAAACTCTTTGATCCCCTCATATGTAAGCTACTATTAATACTTTAACCCGGCTACTTAGGACTGTATCCCTGCTGACTCAGACTACTTAGCCGAGGGTAACGTCACCTTCAAAAGAGGAGCCTACCACAATATGCATTAATAACTTAATTAATTATCTTTCAATAATCCGACCCTTTAGGATTGTATCCTTGCTGACTCAAACTACTGGGTTGAGGGTAACGTCACCTTCAAAAAAGGGGCCTACTACAATAAGTAAGATAATCTCTTAAAAAGTGAAAAAGTGCGGAAATAATCAAAGGTTACACTAAACACGAGTCGGAGCCAAGTGATTCATCTTGTCTATATGTTTTTATTTTCATTTTATTTTTCAGCATTTTAGTTAGTTTTTATTTTTCTTGTTTAAAACCTTTTTCTAAACTTTTGATTTGATTAGACGTTGAGGATAAACCGGTACTAAAAGCTCTTGTGTCCTTGGACGACCTCGGTATCTTGCCAACACTATACTACGCTCACGATGGGTGCACTTGCCCATATGTGTGTTTGGTGTTAGTAAAATATCGTGTTTTATAAATTTAAAACTTGACTAATGTGTAAAAAGGGCTTAAAATATACTTAATTCCATATACACACCAACCCGCATCACTACACCTAGTCAACGTGGTAATCAGTAGGTATAATCGCTAAGGATTATAACCATCGTGATTACAATCACGTTGCAAAATTCAATTGAACTTTGACTTGACCAATTGATGGTCAAAACCGAAAGTCAAACTGTTGGCCAAACTGTTTGACTTTCTGCATTAACATAAAGAACAAGCATGAAAGAATACTCACAAGAGTCCAATTCTTGAAGAAAGAAAATAAGAAAACCAAAGGGGAAGTTCCCAACACTTGTGGAAGCTCCAAATCAGATTAGAGAAGAGATTGAGAGGAAATGAGCAATTGAAACAAGTGAAGGTGTTGGCTATTTATAGTTGTAGGAAGCTCACAAGATCAAGACATGCGTTTGTGTGGCCAAGAAGCAAGAAATCATAGCCATACAAGTGTTTGATGCAGGTTAGAAGCCTTGGAGAGGTGTTAACTTGGCCACCACACAAAGAAATTGCAAGATTAGCCCCTGGATTAACAAACTGTTGCTAAAAAACATGTGTCTGCCCAGATGTGATGCTCGCATGGCGCGACCACCAGGCCACATGGCCGTCGCGCGACGCCAGGGTGTAGGGCAGCAGTTTTCAAATTTGACAGAAATGGTCCCTGCACGTGTTTAAACTTGTTTTTGACGTTTTTAACCTCCGTTAAGCCATTCTCAAGGCTCTACAAGGTCGTCAAAGTGTAGGGGACCTGAAATATGCTCGTAAATATCTTGGATGTCGGTTCGTTTGGTCGTACGGTCACGTTGTTCGGTTAATTACGACGAAACTCGAACGGACGCGAAAACGAACCAAATTAAGCGACGAATGGTATTTTTGCATGCTGATCACTAAAATAAAAATATTTTAGTGTGTACAAAAGTTTTGGATGTCCAGATGTGGTCAGAACGTAAGATATGCGCGTAAATGCAAACTTACGTCGTTTTTGACATTTTTAGTCCCTGTAAGATCAAATAAGCATATTTTCGCACACCGAACCACTCAAAGCTTATTTCTAAGCTATGTTTAGGTTATTTATGGTATGTTTAGCTTATGATCAAGTTCCGGACTATACGTTGCCTTACAAAACGGCAGACTTTGGCAAGTTGACGCAAATAGTCCCTGTAAGCGAATAAACTTGATTTCGACACACCAAACCATCCAAAACTTATTTATAAGTCATGTAAAGGTTAGTTAAGGTATGTTAAGCCTATGTCACTATTCCGTTGTGTTTGTTGCATTAAACTGGTTATATTTACGCATCAGATCGCATATAACCTTCCAGAAAGCGATTTAAAGCTCGAAATCGAACAAGAATTGATATGTGCAAATGAAACACATATTTATAAAAATCCCAAGTATGAAATACAATATTTCATTGGTTTGGTATTTGTATGATGGTTGAAGTGACTCAGGTGTCACAATGACGGAGGAACGGTCTGAAGTATGACAAGTAGAGCATGCTCACCAAGGACCTAAATCGCGTAACGATAGCAAATAAGGTTAATAGCAAGGAAAGCCCATTAGGGCGAGCATCTACCAGGTGCACATTTTAAATTTATTGTATAAATAGTATTATGCAACAAATTCGTAGAGATTGATTGTTGCATAAGTAAGATAAAAACTTGGAAAAAAAACTGGATAGGATACCTATCCAGGATGATGTTTCCAAGAAAAATATTAAGTAGAAATATGTGTTATTCACAATTGTGAATAACAAGACAATAAAATAGTTCAGTTTATATAGAAACTTGGATGAAAGTAATCATCCAAGTAAGTATTCTTAATATAAATACTATTGAGAAAAGTAATGATCACATTAACGAATGGGATTGTATAATAGTTTGATGAAAGGAAAACATTTTATATGTTCAAGAATAAAATGGGTAAAACTAATGATTGTTAAAATAGAAACTAAATAAAGTTTTACCGAATGAAATCATGAATATGGAAATGAATAGAGGCGTTACTTACATGGGGCGTGATGTGAAAATTATAAAAAGGTCATGTGTACCATGTGTTGATCGCATACATTGGCCAAGTAAGTAGTGAACACATTGTCACACCCCAACCGATGGTGGAAACATCGGGGCGCGTCACTGAGCGAAACAGATTGTCCTGGAGAATCCATAACAACTATTAATTATAATATATTAAAGGTTCGTGTCCCATACCACAAACATACAAAATAAAATCAGTTATTACAGACATTGTTCTCAAAGACAAATATCCATTCCGACAACTCATATTTTATTTAGTTTGTTTCTAGACTCCATCCTAGCTTGATTCCAGCAAGTAACAAACAAGCATCCTAAACACCTATCACATATGTTAAAATAGAGGTCAATACATGTCGTAACCCCCGTACCCTATCTGTCCCAGGAACGGGCGGCCGCGAGACCAGTTTTGGTGGTATCGGTGTTTATCATTTTGGCAACGGAAATTACATCAGAACCGTAGTTAGGAAATATTTTATCAGAGTAAATACCACGCTTTTTATAATATTAAACATATTGGGATAAAACCCGAGTTTTTATTACAACATTTTCATAGGGAAAATCCCTATTTTATTGAATAAAACATCTTCTTTTATTTAGGTAACTTTTATAGCCACTTTTCCAAGCCTTCAGTGCTGCCAGCTGGCTTCTAGTTGGCTTTCACATTTTGTTACCTGAAACGCGTTTAAAACATTTTGTCAGTGGGAAATACTGGTGAGTGAATCCCAATTTAATCAAGAAGAGTTTTATCTTTTAACAGTATTGAGAGCTATTACAATGTTTGCATCTACACAATTACTCATTCAGTACTGTCAATCCTGACTGGTGTGTCATATTACCCATTGGCTAACTCTTTGTCCAATGGTAACGTGTTCCACATTTTGTATACAAAACCCCAACATACCGGCAGTAATTGAAGAATTACAAAGACTCAATCACTGCTAATCATAATGTAAAATATAAAAGGTTTTGTAAAAACAGTTTACAAAAAGGAGATTACTCACATTGCTGTCTTAGGTTTTCTTTAAGGGTTTCCTGGTGATTATCTATAATTTACACAAATGCACACGCGTTAGTATAATAACCCAATATTTACATTAGCAATACCCTACCCGAGACGGCATTCCAACGACTACGTCGGGCAGAACCACGACAGCCGTTACGGAATCCTGGATCAATCGGGCAGCGTATCTAATACGTAACCGGGGTTATGATACTTACAACGGAGCAGAACTTCGTTATTTAAGGGGGAATTTTGCCTGCTATTATAATTGCTATTCAGAAATTAGAGAGAAAGATCGAGAAATGAACGACGGAAACTGAAGGCTGATGCCTCTTATTTATAGGTGACCTTTCGCCTTCCCTCGCGGCCCGCGTAAGACGTAGCCAAGGGCTACGCGGCCCGCGTAGTAGGGTCTGTAGGCCTTAGCCTTGATCTGTCACCGGTCTAGCTTCGCCACATGTCAACACGTGGCAGCTTCCGGGTGTCGCCTCGTAACCAGTCTGTTACGCCCCGCGAGAGACCACTAAATCTTGTTTTTAATTAATTTTAATAAAAATAAAGGTATTTGGGGCCCGTTTACGTATACGGGGTGTATTTTAGGACATATTGGGACATTTTAAATATTATCAGGGTGTCGGAAATATTTAGGAGGGTTGTTATATCCTCCCCACCTTGTTTTAGAGCTCGTCCTCGAGATCTACTGGAACAGGTGCGGGTATTTCCTTTGCATTTCTGATTCAAGCTCCCATGTGTATTCTGGTCCTCTTTTGGAGTCCCATTTCACTTTGACCAGAACTAATCTCTTGTGCTTGAGGTTCTTAACTTTCCTGTCTTCAATCTGTAGAGGCTTCTCTACAAATTTTAACTACTCATTTACCTCTATATCCTTAAGAGTCTTTAATCAAGTCCGATTATCAAAACGAACAAGAAACAAACTATTGCCAGTTATTGAGTCCCTCGCGTGGCACGATAGGTTCTCCCCTGGCTCTCACGGGGCGCGGCAGCCGTCGCGTTACGCGACGGTGTTTAAGCCTTCTCGTCGCGTGACGTGTAACGCCCTAACACGTAATAACTTAAAAATGATGCAGCGGAGCCCAAAATTTCGTTCTTTATTAACGACATTACTTACGTGAGGGCTAAATTACAAAATGTCAAAATGTTTTATAAAAGAATTTACAACATTCATACTTGGATTAATACTTCAAGGCGATACATAATTCAAACTATGTGACTATTCTTCCGTACAACCCTTGCTCTTGACTTGATTTTCAATCCTCCTTTTCTTCATAATGATGTTAAGTCCGCGCAACCTGCATTCACCACGTACATGCACATCATTAAGATTTGGTGACGTCATTCCTAAATTAAACATACGCAATCAAATAAGCACTCTGTGTTCCTTCTTCTCATGCTAATTTTTTCGAATCAGTTTTCATGTACAATCATGCATTCCAATTCCTTAAACCTTCACAAGGTCCTTAATAGTGTACCTGCATTCTCATTTCATACTCAAGACACCGGTTTAGAAACCTAACACTCAAACTTATTTAAGCTATACAAACATATACACAAGTCCCATTCATTCTTAAGCAATAAATCCTACTTCGTGCACAGGCACAAACATACGTATATTCATAGACACATACTTCCACACATGATTACATACACACATACAAACGTACAAACTATTACATGCCACTGAAATCATCCCAAAGGGTTTTCTAAGACATCCAAACCTACGTGCATCCTCACTTCTACTCATAATTACCTATAAGTCCCGACTATCGGAAGCTAATTAATTCACTAAAATCAAAACCAACAAAAAAAATTAGTTTTGATCGTTTAATAAGAAGTTTAAACAAGTCCATTCAGCTCTCGCGGGCCGCGAGAGCTTACCCATTTACTGTCGCGGGCCGCGACACTGGTCGCGTGACGCGACGGTTAACCAGTTCCCTTGTCGCGTAGCACGATAACTCAATTTCGACATAATGTTCCTTATTTCTGCTGCACATTTGCCCAGCTATGATTTTAACCAAAATTCCAACTTCTAAGTTTCATAACTTTTGATCTACATATCCAAATTACATGATTCTTGTTTCTAAGTGATCGTAATGTAATTACGGATCCGTTTATCACCTCGGGTCGCATAAAGAGCTGATTTATAAGAAAACGGCTTATAATCCTTTATACCATTATTTGACCCGTTTAATCCTACTAATTTACTTCGTTATAGATAACTCCTTCGCTATACTAAAATAACACTTATCTTAATACTCACATTCATTACATAATCCTAGCATAATTTCCCACACTCATAAATATTAAAATTCTACATACATACTAAGAAGTGAATCGGAATCACTTACCTTTAGCGTCCATGCTCATGTTTGATTCATTGTTTCCTCTTGACCCGTTAGCCATCCATGCTTGAGTCAATCGCCAAGATTTCCATCCTTACATATCATTACGTTCATTACATGGTTAGCATACGTGGGCATACACACAAACAATCATTTTCTTTTCATTCATACATTACTTGACTTTCGTTAGCCAATTGTCGCATATATAAAACATATACTAATAACCACTTCATTCCAAATCCACACAACTCAATGATCATCATTCACAACACATCAATCATCTAGTACATAGCACATTAACTTTCTACTCTAACCAACGTGTTCAAGAGTAAATTTATGATATTCATACATTGTTAACTTTAAAAAGTCAACTGCCCCATTTATACACTCGCAAATTATAAACATGAATCCACCTTAAAATGGTAGACAATAGTATTAACATCATACGCATCTCGCGCTCATATTGTATGACATATACACCTACATGGTCACCTAGTTATGTACACATACCCATACATAATCCGTTCTATTCACACTAGCATTTTCATAATTAACACCAACATCATTCGAGTTTCACCCTTTTTTAGGATTCTCATACACTCCACATTTACTTCTTGAATCACAATTAATACGATCAAACAATCCACGTGTGTTTATTACATCACTTGAGCATGGCACAACTCCTAAAATGCTTCTACACAATCACATATTGATTACATTCATACATAGATTTCATCAAGAGCATGTTCCTCATGATATTTTACTATCAAATACATTACTCCTACATTATTTACATGCTCTTCTATTGCTTAAAGACAATTTCACATATATTTGTCTTTTAGACATTTCATCAAACACTTGGCGGGCGTACTACAATTTAAGCAGAAAGTACAAGTAATTCATGTTTACCTCCTACCTCTTTCTTTCATTCATCAATAACACAAAACATCAACTAACTCATATCACATTCAATCTATCAAACAAGATATCATCTACAATGTTACTTCAAACACTAACATCATATTAATTTGTATATAATTCTTTACTAACTTCATCATTCCATAATTATAAGTGAGTTTTCCCCCAAATCATTGATGTAGTCAAAATTAAACATACCACAACTTCTACATGTTGATATAAACTAGTATTCATCTTCAATTTCATACAACATTCACATTTCACATAAAACCCACTTCATCAAGGTCACTAATATAAGTTTTAAAACATACCTCATAATCCATTTGCTTGGGTGAATGTAAATTCCTGTTCATGCATTAATTTGAGACTAGTTTTCATCCTCAATTTAAAGATTCTTCATGGACTAGGGTTTACACCCTTCTCCCTTTTTTCTCCTGCTCGATCACACGCACACACCAAGTGTGGGTGTGGAAATTTTGTTTTAATTAAATACAGTTTCCATTTTGGAAATCTTAGTCCCTTAAGTTTATCATACCATCATAGTTGCTACAAATTTCATTCCTTTACTTATTTTGTTAGGCATTTAACTAAGTTTAATAACCTAGTTATTATATTTCATTAATTAAACATGGTAACATACTAACAAATTTAATAATTCGAGTTTTGGGGTGTTACAAATCTACCCCCCTTAAAGAAGGTTCAGTCCCCGAAACCTACTTCATCAATATCGGTTTATCCATTAGTAAAGTCATAACTTTAAGAACATCATTTCTAGAAATCTTTTTTTTTTCATTCTTTCAACAAATCAGCCTACCCAAATTTGTACGTAACACTCCTTTAACATCAAACACATAGTCCATCCGACCCGTTCATAACGGGTCAAAGTTTTGACCATTATCATAGCCCATCATGCTTGTCTTAATTGACACATCCATAACGGGTCAATACATACCTTTTTATCATTATCATAATTTTATCCCTTACGACCCATTACAACGAGTCACTACTTGTACAATTTCTTCATTACGTTTTCTACATCACATTGACCAGTTCGTAACCGGTCAACTACACATACTTTACATTTCCATTCTTTATCAATTTCTTCTTAAATTTTCAACTCATCACATTATCGTACTTAAACTAAAGTGTGCAAACTAGTAGCAACCTAAAGAGTCTAATACCATGATTTACATTACAACAATTTGAAGTTCATATGAACTTACTAATACACTTCACCGTTAGTATTAGTTCTAATAGTTTCACTTATACCGGGAGTTTTATTTCTACCTTCTTACTCATAAACGCACTGCTTACTACATGTCACACCCCAACCGATGGCGGAAACATCGGGGCATGGCACTGAGCGAAACAGATTGTCCAGAAGTTTCCATAACAATTTCATTACCAATCAATTTAAAATAACATGTCCCATACCATGTCTCAAAAGATAATACAATTATTACAGACAAAATCTAGGCAAATAGTTATGTTCCGACAACTCGGATTTCATTTGTACAGACAACTATTTGTTGGCCTCTAAGGCCTTATTCTAGCCTCGATTTCCTAGCAGATAAGCATCCTAAGCACCTGTCACATACGTTAAATTAAAGTCAATACACATAGTGTAAAGGTAAGCATACAAGTTTGATAATAGCATATAGAGTTCGAAAGCGTTACGCATAACCAGCACGTACACAGAGTGAAATGAGGCATGTTAGCTATCGACATGAACCTATCGATACCAATGACTGTGGGTTGACTGCCCAAGTCAGTTCGTAATACATGATCACCACTGTAATCCATGCAAATAATTGTCCTTAACAACCCCCGAGTGAACGGGTGCTGAGTCCAAACTAATAATACTATCGTTGCTAAGGCAGGTAGACAGCATTCCATGTGTAAACATAACAAACAAGCATTCATTAAGTCACGTATAACATGCGGTAACGGTTAGCGTTTAAAGTATTACGTAGTGTGTTCGATGTGATTTAGAATAAGTAACGTATGTAACACCTAAAAGTGCGTAAAGCAAAAAGGGATCGAGTATACTCACAGCGATTGATGGATTGAAGGGAGCGCTTGAGAGTAAGGTTAGCCTGAATAGTTCGATAGCATAACGATAAGTAACGCGTAAAACGAAAATAAGTGTTGGTGGGTCGAACAGCTGGTCGATCGGTTGGTAGTCCGATCAGACAGCTGGACGTGCGAGTGACAATCCGTTCGGATGGCTGTCCGATCGGATGGCCGTTTGAGTTGATTGTTTCTTCCTTTAGGAAGGATGTGCTTGTGTATGATGGCTTGACTTTTGAAGTTTTTGTTGTAGCATTTGAAAATGTAGAAGTATCTCTACCTTTCAGGTCGGTCGATCGGACGGTCGTTCGATCGGCCGGCAACCTAATCGGCTGGGCACTTCAGCTAGCACAAGTTCATAGTAGGTTGTCACTCGATCGGACAGCAGTTCGATCGGGTGGCATTCCTAATGCATTGAACATGTTGAAAATTTTTTAAGTGTGGAGGTTCAAATGTCTCATGGTACGGTTGGCAGTTCGATCGGATGGTAGTCCGATCGGACAGCAACTCGTTCAACACTCAGACTTCTTAGATTACCAAAATGGTTAAGTGTGGGTCCCAAGGTACAAGTCGTTCGGCTGGCCGGTCGATCGGGTGGCTGTCCGTTCGGTCAGTAGGCCGATCGGATGGCACCTCATCCTGGTCGTCCTGTTCGTCTCACACTTGGTTGTTTTGATTGTTTGTCATTTAATCAAGGCGTTTTGATAACGTGCTAACCAACAGAACTTCGTCCTTAGCTTTAGTGACTTGACTGAACAGGAATCACCCAATCTCGGTCGGTCCGTTGGTTCCAGACGATTGTTCTTGGTTAACCCGGAATCGGTAGCCTCGTAAGTAGAATCCAGATCTTGACCCAACATAACCACAAGAATGAGTAGTAAGTCGGCACAAGTTCTGATTCTATCGGTTTTGAGTGCGTTGAGTGTAAAAGAGTTGAAAGAAAGTTAGAAAACCATCTTTCAATCCTTCTTATTATGAATATGTTTAAATCTATGAAAGATCTTTGTTAGTTTGTGTGGAAATCGGTTAGATCCTAGTTGTTCTTGGTGGATTGAGGTCAAAACATGAAGTTCTTCAAGAACACATGATGACGTCATCCTATAACACCTTGAATCTTGATGATTTCACGGTTAAAAGTTAAGATTTAAAAGATAGGAAGGTGTAGAATTGCATGTAGATCAAGAAAGTACAAGATTTAGGGTGAGATCTTACCGGAATTGAGAGAAATCGAAGAAAAGGTGAGGAGCACGAGCTGGTCGGTCAGAGAGTTTCCAAAAGTAGAAAGAATGAAAGTGACAGGGGTATTTATAGAGTTACCCAAAGAGGAAAGCGCTGGCCGATCGGCCAGGCAGCTCGATCGGTCAGCCTGTCCGATCGGACGGCAGTCCGAACGGTCGGCTGGTCGATCGGCTGGTTGCCTGATCGATTGGTCGCCTGATTCGAGTGTTCGGTGCGACGATTCTTTTTGAGGTTTCGATTGCGATTGCGAGCGTTGCGATGCGATAGGTTTTTCCTAGTCAAATTACTTTTAATCCCAACTACTCATATCTTGCACTATCCCTTCTCCACTAATTATCATACCATTTCAATTGCGATTGAGTTCGATTGCGTTTGAGTTTTGATTGCGATTCGATTGATTACCACAACATAACATAAATAAACATGCACAAGTAACATATAAGGCACACACACACGTAATAACCAAAATGCGAAATTCGAGTTGCGAGTGCGATTGCGATGGCGATAAAGCGATTAAACATGCGATAAATGGAGACTAATATGCGATTATTAATAGATACTACACATAATACAACTAAAGCGAAAATAAAATAACTAATTACAAGCCAAAGAAGTCAAAACAGGAATTGAGCAAGGAGAGACAGATCATAATTAGCAATCTTGTCTTCCTTTGACTTTGACTTCTGAAAACACGGGGTGTTACAGCCTCCCCTAGTTGAGGGAATTTCGTCTCGAAATTAGGCCGAAGCCGTAACAAACAACTGTGGGTATTTCGCCTTCATGTCGCTTTCGAGTTCCCAAGTGAACTATGTGCCTCGTTTGCCTTCCCATCGGATTTTCACAATAGGAATGCGCGAGCGTCTGAGCTGCTTGGTTTGGCGATCCTTGATTTCGACAGGCTTCTCCACGAAGTGTAGTGTTTCGTTTACTTGAAGGTCATCTAGAGGTACAATTAAATCATGCTCAGCCAGGCACTTTCGGAGATTTGACACATGGAAAGTCGGGTGGACGTTACTAAGTTCCTCCGGTAGTTCGAGTCTATAGGAAACTTTTCCGATCCTTTCCAGAATCTTAAAAGGTCCAACATATCGAGGCGCTAGTTTCCCTTTCTTACCGAATCTGACTACACCCTTCCAAGGTGATACCTTTAGGAGTACGTAGTCGCCAACATCAAATTCAAGGGGCTTGCGTCGTCTATCGGCGTAACTCTTCTGTCGACTTCGAGCTTTCAACAAGTTGTCTCGAATTTGTAGGACTTTGTCAGTCGTTTCTTGCAGTAGCTCAGGACCGGTTAGTTGCGAGTGACCGAGCTCGTGCCACACAATAGGCGATCGACATTTTCTCTCGTATAAAGCCTCGAATGGTGCCATTTGTATGCTAGAATGATAACTGTTGTTATACGAGAATTCGACCAATGGCAGGTATTTAGCCCAATTACCACCGAAATCTATAACACACAAACGGAGCATGTCTTCAAGAGTACGGATCGTTCTCTCAGTCTGTCCGTCGGTTTGAGGGTGGAAAGCGGTACTTAGATTAACCGATGTACCGAGAGCCGTTTGAAACATTTCCCACAGTCGCGAAGTAAACCGAGCATCACGGTCAGAGATGATGTCACGAGGAGTCCCATGATTACAAATGATCTCGTTGGTGTAGATTCGGGCTAATCGTTCTACCTTGTAGTCTTCCCGTATTGGCAAAAAGTGAGCAGATTTGGTCAAACGGTCAACAACAACCCAGATGCTGTCATGACCTGATGACGTGTGCGGAAGTTTTGTTATGAAGTCCATTGCTATACTCTCCCACTTCCACATAGGGATAGGCGGTTGTTCGAGTAAGCCAGAGGGTCTTTGGTGTTCAGCCTTGACTCTCGCAAAAGTCAGGCACTTCCCAACGTAGAGAGCAATATCCCCTTAAATGCCTGGCCACCAGTACTTGTAACGAAGGTCCTGGTACATTTTGTCGGCACCGGGATGAATAGAATACCGGGATTTGTGGGCTTCGTCCATCAACATGTGACGCAAATCGGTTCGTTTAGGGATCCAGTTTCGGTCCAGAAAGTGGAATATCCCATTTGACTTATTCACAAGCTGGGCTCCATCGTGATAGATTCTTTCCTTCTTCAGAGTGCGTTCATTAAAACATGCATGTTGAGCTTCGCGAATGAGAGCTTCGAGATCGTATTGGGCTTGGACGTTACGAGTGCTAAGCAGATAGCTCCGTCTGCTGAGTGCGTTGGCAACAACATTTGCTTTGCCTGGGTGATAGCGAATCTCACAGTCGTAATCGTTGAGAAGTTCTACCCATCGGCGTTGGCGCACATTAAGTTCTTTCTGGTCGAAGATATGTTGTAGGCTCCTATGATCGGTGAAGATCGTACACTTGGTACCATTCAGGTAGTGTCGCCAAATATTTAATGCAAAAACAACTGCGCCTAGCTCGAGGTCATGGGTTGTATAGTTCTTCTCATGGATTTTGAGCTGACGAGATGCGTATGCTATAACCTTGTCTCGCTGCATAAGGACACAGCCAAGACCAAGGTTGGAAGCATCACAGTAGACAATGAAATCATCATTTCCATCGGGCAATGTGAGAACAGGAGCATTGCAAAGCATGTGCTTGAGGGTTCGGAAAGCAGACTCTTGTTCGATTCCCCAAACAAAAGGCTTGTCTTTATGCGTGAGAGCGGTAAGCGGCACAGTGATCTTTGAGAATCCTTCGATAAATTGTTGATAATAGCCTGCTAGTCTGAGAAAAGAATGAACTTCAGACGGGTTCTTAGGTGTAATCCAACTCTTAACTGCTTCAATCTTTGCAGGATCGACGTGAATACCCTGACTATTAACAATGTAACCCAGAAACTGAACTTCCTCCAGCCAAAATTCACACTTGGAGAACTTAGCATAGAGTCGATTCCCCTGGAGTAGCTCGAGAACCAAACGTAGATGTTGCGCGTGTTCGGCTTTCGATCTGGAATAGATCAAGACATCATCGATGAATACGATGATGAAATGGTCGAGATATGGTTTACACACGCGATTCATCAGATCCATAAAAACCGCGGGTGCGTTGGTTAAACCAAAAGGCATAACAACGAATTCGTAATGGCCATAGCGAGTACGAAACGCGGTTTTGGGTATATCTTCCTCTTGAATGCGTAGTTGGTGATAGCCTGAGCGTAGATCGATCTTTGAGAAACACGTAGCACCTTGTAGCTGATCAAACAAATCGTCAATGCGAGGCAGGGGATAGCGGTTCTTGATAGTTAACTTATTCAATTCCCGATAGTCGATGCACATCCTGAACGACCCATCCTTCTTTTTGACGAAAAGGACTGGCGCGCCCGAAGGAGAGGTGCTCGGGCGAATGAAGCCTTTCTCAAGTAATTCCTGGAGTTGGTTCGAGAGTTCACGCATTTCGGACGGTGCGAGTCGGTAAGGAGCTTTGGCAATAGGGTTGGCTCCAGGAATGAGGTCTATACGAAAGTTGATATCACGACTTGGCGGTAGCCCAGGAAGATCCTCAGGAAAGACGTTAGGAAATTCTCGGACCACTGGAACATCGTTTACACCAGGACTACCTTTCTTTTCCTCCTCCGCTACTACAATATTAGCCAAGAAAGCTCTGTATTCCTTGCGGAGATACTTGCTAGCTTAGACACACGACATGAGCTTGAGACCTTTCGAAGCAGTTTCGCCATAGACACACAATAAATCACCATTCGCGAGTGAGAATCGAATCATCTTATCGAAATACACAACTCCAGCATGGTTTTCGCGAAGAAAGTCCATGCCTACTATGACGTCGAAACTTCCGAGTTGCATCAGAATAAGGTCGATTGGGAAGATGTGATTGTTGAGCTCGAGAGTACAATCACGAAGAACAGAATTAACGATGACAGTTCTTCCGGTAGCGACTTCAACATCAAATGTCGAGGAGAGTTGGGAGCTCTTACGACTAAGGAGTTTCTCAAATTCGAACAACACAAAGCAATTATCGGCTCCAGTATCAAACAAACATGAAGCATATATACCATTCACAAGGAACGTACCATTGACCATGTTGTTGTCAGTCTGGGCTTGGTGCACATTGATGTTGAAAGTTCTGGCGCGTGCGGCTTGTTGCTGCTGCTGAGGCTGTTGCGGCTGATGTTGCTGCTGTTGCTGGGGCTCTTGTTTCACAACCCTGTTTGGGCACATGTTCGCAAAGTGGTTGGGATCACCACATGCGAAGCAGACTCGGGCGTTGATCGCGGGTGCCTGAGCCGCTTGTTGGCCTTGCGGGGCTGGGAGTAGAGCTTGATGAGCAGTAGCTTGAGCTGGGGCTTGACGAGGACCAGTATGGCAGTTGACAGTGAAGTGGTCATACAGGTTGCAGTGAGCGCAGAATCGACAGGCGAGACCCACCGGATGATGATAAGAACATGTTGGGCAAGCCGGGTGGGGGCCTGTGTAGGCACGCTTTGCTGGCGGTGCGTAAGCAACTGGTGCTGGTCGGTGATGATGCTGCTGCTAGGCCGGTACGGCCTAAAGAGGAGCAGCAGTGGTAGTGACAGCACAGTTCTTGTTGCTGGAGCTGCTGTTGTTGTTCTTCTTCTTTCGGCGTGAGGACTTTGACGGTTGAGCGGTGGTGGTTTCGGCAATTGGTGCGGTGGTGACTTGATGCAGGCTCTTTGAAACTTTATCCCATACACCAGCTTTTACCCGCTTGTCGTTGATTTCCGCTACGAGCAAGTAAGTTTCTTTGATCGTTGTGGTCTTTGCGATATGCACAAAATCCGCAACACAGTCGGGTAGAGCTCGAATGTATTTCTTGATTGCCATGTCGGGCGTCTTCACTTGATCGGGACAGATGATGCTGAGCTCCTTAAAGCGAGCAGTCAGGGCAGCGTTATCTCCATCCTTCTGCTTTATGTTCCAAAACTCATCCTCCAGCTTTTGGGATTCATGGGGAGGGCAGAATTCGTCCATCATGATGGCTTTCAACTCTTCCCAAGTCAGCTCATAAGCTGCATCATTTCCGCTTTGTTTCTCTCGGCCGTCCACCAGTCTAATGCGCAGGACTGGAAGACGCCGGTAGCGTTTAGGGTACGAAGATTTTCAGGACAGCCGCTTTGGCGCAGAGTGACTTCGATGGAATCGAACCATTGAAACATAGCCGTTGGGCCATCTTCTCCAGTGAATTCCTTTGGACCACATGCCTTGAACTGCTTGAAGCTGAAAGCAGTAGCAGCTTTAGGAGCTTCGGTCCTAGACTCCTCAGACGATTTGCTGACGTTCTCGTAAATCTCACTCATGATCTGAGGCACAACCTTGGCCACTTGTTTCACGAGTATGGCAGCAAGGCGTTTGTCCCTCTGTTCTTGGCGAGAGAGTCGTGGGTGACGGGATCCGGATGATGGTCCAGTTGACATTGTCTGCAACAGACATCGTCATAGGTCTCAGGCACGTCAAAACCGAATCTCACCTCACACGTCTAATACTTGCTAAAGCTTAGGAATACAGCGAAACATGTATCACATAAACACATAAGCACATAATCACTTAAACAGAGAAACACATAATCACGTAAGCACATAGAGCACAGAAGCACAGAATCACGGAAGCACATAAGCATGTAATCACAAGAGGCATTCAGAATACAGAAACCTATCATTCACAGTTCGCGAGTGTTCGAATATAGCGATCGCATTTAGTATATCGAGTAGTATAGCATAAGCGTATATCATAGTATAAGGTCGTCCCTAATTTAGCGATTTGTCAGCGTTTTGGGATAGCAATGCAGTGCGAGTCGTGCGTGTCGATCGAAGTGAAGGCAAAATCGAATAAGTCTCCAAAATTAAACACATAAACAGGTAAATACACAGATAAACACATAAAATCAACGAATCATCAGAGTCAGCAGTTGCGGGCTCAGAACAGAAAACACATAAAAATCAAGGAATGGATCGTCTGCGGCTATTAGACTTCGACTAACCAAAGTGGTTCAACTATTCACAAGGACTTGTTGTGCACATTTAACCGTCAGGACAGTGCCTTTGCCTCGATTCTTGGGCATTGGGCACGCATCCCGTTAGTCATATCGTGACCTCAGGTCGTTGGAGTTCGTCGAGACTTTGGTGAGAGTTTTGTACAGGGGCGGAACAAGTCGTCAAGGTTAGGGTTTCACCCCTAGCTTAGCAACTTCGTCACTGTTTTTGATAAAATAAGAGAATTATGCGTCAAAGTATGGATTTCACTCCTATTTCGACACAAATTTCTCATGTTTATAGATAAAACGTGGGTTGAACAAGAAATTTAGTCAAGAGTTTGCGGTCTTCACACCTAATCTCGACGTAATCACTCGTTCTTATTTGAAAATTCGAGTGCAGTGATAGTGTAGCATAGGCGAGAATAGCGAGAAATAGCAGTACGCTCATACATAATCCCTACTGGATATGCACAAGTCGGTCTGTTGGTTCCTAACTATAGACTAGGTCTCTAAGACATCGGCCCGGACTAGGTCGTGTCTTGCCTAATTCCCTACAGTCATGGCTCTGATACCAATCTGTCACACCCCAACCGATGGCGGAAACATCGGGGCATGGCACTAAGTGAAACAGATTGTCTAGAAGTTTCCATAACAATTTCATTACCAATCAATTTAAAATAGCATGTCCCATACCATGTCTCAAAAGATAATACAATTATTACAGACAAAATCTAGGCAAATAGTTATGTTCCGACAACTCAGATTTTATTTGTACAGACAACTATTTGTTGGCCTCTAAGGCCTTATTCTAGCCTCGATTTCCTAGCTGATAAGCATCCTAAGCACCTGTCACATACGTTAAAATAAAAGTCAATACACATAGTGTAAAGGTGAGCATACAAGTTTGATAATAGCATATAGAGTTCGAAAGCGTTACGCATAACCAGCACGTACACAGAGTGAAATGAGGCATGTTAGTTATCGACATGAACCTATCGATACCAATGACTGCGGGTTGACTGCCCAAGGCAGTTCGTAATACATGATCATCACTGTAATCCATGCAAATAATTGTCCTTAACAACCCCCGAGTGAACGGGTGCTGAGTCCAAACTAATAGTACTATTGTTGCTAAGGCAGGTAGACAGCATTCCATGTGTAAACATAACAAACAAGCATTCATTAAGTCACGTATAACATACGGTAACGGTTAGCGTTTAAAGTATTGCGTAGTGTGTTCGATGTGATTTAGAATAAGTAACGTATGTAACACCTAAAAGAATGAGTAGTAAGTCGACACAAGTTCCGATTCTATCGGTTTTGAGTGCGTTGAGTGTAAAAGAGTTGAAAGAAAGTTAGAAAACCATCTTTTAATCCTTCTTATTGCAAATATGTTTAGATCAATGAAAGATCCTTGTTAGTTTGTGTGGAAATCGGTTAGATCCCAGTTGTTATTGGTTGATTGAAGTCAAAACATGAAGTTCTTCAAGAACACATGATGACGTCATCCTAGAACACCTTGAATCTTGGTGATTTCACGGTTAAAAGTTAAGATTTAAAAGATAGGAAGGTGTAGGAGTGCATGTAGATCAAGAAAGTACAAGATTTATGGTGAGATCTTACCGGAATTGAGAGAAATCAAAGAAAAGGTGAGGAGCACGAGCTGGTCGGTCAGAGAGTTTCCAAAAGTAGAAAGAATGAAAGTGACAGGGGTATTTATAGAGTTACCCAAAGAGGAAAGCGCTGGCCGATCGGCCAGGCAGCTCGATCGGTCAGCCTGTCCGATCGGACGGCAGTCTGAACGGTCGGCTGGTCGATCGGCTGGTTGCCTGATCGATTGGTCGCTTGATTCGAGTGTTCGGTGCGACGATTTTTTTTGAGGTTTCGATTGCGATTGCGAGCGTTGTGATGCGATAGGTTTTTCCTAGTCAAATTACTTTTAATCCCAACTACTCATATCTTGCACTATCCCTTCTCCACTAATTATCATACCATTTCAATTGCGATTCGATTGATTACCACAACATAACATAAATAAACATGCACAAGTAACACATAAGGCACACACACACGTAATAACCAAAAATGAGAAATTCGAGTTGCGAGTGCGATTGCGATGGCGATAAAGCGATTAAACATGCGATAAATGGCGATTAATATGCGATTATTAATAGATACTCCACATAATACAACTAAAGTGAAAATAAAATAACTAATTACAAGCCAAAGAAGTCAAAACAGGAATTGAGCAAGGAGAGACAGATCGCAATTAGCAATCTTGTCTTCCTTTGACTTCAATCTTGACTTTGACTTTGACTTCCGAAAACACGGGGTGTTACACTACATAAGCCTGAACTAAAACTCATTCTAAATCAACTTCCAAAAGCCTAGCCTTCCTTTCCATAACACATTCTGCGTTTCATTATTTCGTACAGAAGTACTTTTTCAACCCAAAGCTATATATTTACATTCAGATATTAAACAATTCGCTAACCTTACTGTGACAACCCTCACAATTACAGGTATCCGTACAATTAATTAATATTTAATTTGTGCTTAATGATTGTGCTTAACTACAACTGTGATTAAACTGCTTTCTGATTTCTGTTACATACATACATATGCATCACATTTCATACTGTCACTCCATTTATTTCACACAAACTTTAGTGACAACATTGATGCACAAAGCACAGTTAGCACACTGAGCGGATAACCCAGAAAACATGCTGACAATGCCAGCACATATACAGACAATGTTTTGAGGCCAGTACGAGCCAGAGATAGAGTATTACACTAGTAGGGAGTGTAGGGGAGTGAGGACCATAAAACTGCGTCACTAGGTGATAGTTATAGTGCCGGGAAGTGCCAAAAACACACTTTAAATGCAGAATTCTGCACTTTTAAACAAAATTCAGCATTTAATAATGCTAGTAAAGGGCAAAAACTTGGCAAAATAGTCCTAGATACTTTCCAAAGTGTTGAGAATTTAATGTATCACTAAAGGTAACATAAAAGACACTTTAAAGATTAATTTAGCACTTTAACGGACAACACCCAACCGAACAACCGGACTTTACCCGAAACATAAAAATATTGCCAAACACACTGTTTTTACTTTTCTGAGCTAGTTAGGGTCCCCGAACACCCTAGCACACTTTATATTATAACACACACCTTAACCCACTAACTAAACAATTTAAATCTAACTAGATTGTAACCATAACAATACAACCCAACCCCATACCCCCCCCCCCCCCTTCGACGGTCATGGGTAGTGGGACACCCCCCACAATTCTTTTTATTATTTTAATGATCTTGATGTTGGTTAATGAAACACATTACATGATGGTTAAACATGAAAGTTGGATTATAAATAAACACAAGAGTTTACCATTCTCTCACTTCTCAACATCAAACAACAACACAAGCTCTCTCCTTCTCTTCTCTTTGGGTTCGGCCGCCACCACCACACCACCATACCACCACCTTCAAGTCTTTTGCAAGCGATCCATACATATCTAAGGGTGCTAGAGACCGAACAAGTAAGAGTGGTGTACTCGGAAGCTCAAGGACCGCTCTGGTTTTCTTTTATCCATCACTTTTTCGCCTTGTTTCTCCCCTAGCCTTGTGCTAGTAGTAAGTGCTTTAGATCTTCATCTTGTTCATATTCTTGGTGGTTAATAGTAAAAAGAATGGTGAAATGTTAAGAACTTTAAAGAACATAATCAAAGTCTTGAAGTATAAACTAACTAAAGATGAAATATGGTTAAAGTAATGATGAAATCATGTTGATCTTGTGTTGTTGTGCTTGTTGAATGTTGTTTGTTAGTAAGAATGCTATGGTTCATCACATAGACTTGCTAGATCATGTTTAAAGACATGAACTAGCAAGATGTGAAGGTTAAAAATGTTGTGGATGATGAAATCATCCACACATAAACTATGAACTTGATTACATACATGTTTCTTGAAAAATAAAGATCAAAATGGGTTGTAAACTTGTAGATCTAAAGATCTATGAGTGGTTTTTCGAAAGAACCAAGTGAAAAATGTGAGTTTTGTTAAAACTTGGATCTTATATTAACTAAACACATTTTTAGTGAGTAAACAAGTGTATAAACACTTGTGTAACAAGAAGATTTCACAAAGAAATATTTTTTGGAAATCATCACTAGAAGTTGTAAATGTTCAAATCCTATACAAATAAAGTTTTTAAGAAACTAATCACATTTTTAAAGGTAACAAGACTTACTAATTATGCTAGTAAGTTACTACTTGCTTTTACAAATATTTCAAGTTCATAAGTTTATGATTTATGATTATTTTTGTCAAGATTGATGATTAGAAATTGTGTATTGTTGGATGATGATTGATTGAATAATTTTACAAAAGAAAATGATACGCTAGTAAGCGTGGACGCCTCCATTTACAAAGGAAACTCTGGCGAAATTTTTCTAGAATTTTAACACTTAGAAAATATTTTCTAGTAAGTGTTTGCAAATATATTTTTAACTTGGTTTCCAAAATAAACTTCGCCATGATTTTTTTTATTACAAAGACACTAAGTGCCGGGGGTTGATTTTCGTAAATAAAATTTGTTAAATATATATATTTAGAATATATATTGCATACTAAAACTCTTGAATGATTATTTGATTATTTTGTGAACTAGTTATATTATTTTTAGGGTAAAAATAATATAACTCATAACGCCATGATTTTACGACTCCAAAATAATACCAAAACCCTCACAAAATAAATATTTAAGTTACGCAAGTATTGTTGTATTGCGAAGCGCTAAAACGTAACTTATGTATATTTCAGAAAAATACTCTTATACGTATATTTTTGGTAAAGTATTATTTTGGGAAACTTTATGAAGTAAAATATAATATTTTTAAGAAAAATATATATATTTTGGAATTAAGATGTTTTAGACAAGTAAGTTAAATATATTTTTTTAAGTGGGACTTAAAATATATTTTTCGGAATTACAAAGTGTACATGTATAAAAACCCCCATCCTTGGAAAGGAAATGCACTTATAAAATAATTAAGAAGTGTGAACACGAAATAGTTGCCTAACTATTTTCCTAAATACAAAAGTTAAGTTAAAATAATTAATATTATTTTAACAAGTATAATACCAAAGTAACGTAACTCAAAACACTAAACCCTAAGCCAAGGCACGGTCCGTTCGTCTAATAGACATTAGTATGTGTAGGTCGTCGCGCAGCAGTTCGAGTTTGAGATTGATGTTACAGGATACGCACTTCTGTGAGTTCATGTCCCCCTTTTTTTCTTAACTGTTTTCAGTTTTTATACTTCGGGGGTGGAATACACGTTACAGTAATTACAGACACTTTTATACATGGTATGGTTAGCTTAAGGAGGGTATACTACTTAGATCATGTGAGTGGGTAGGTGGTACTTGAGGCCATTAATCCTCGTTGTAGGGCCGAGGGTCATGAGTGATAGATCTATTTGGGTGTAGCGAGCCCCACCCCTGAGTCCACTGAGCGGACCATGAGGTGACTATGAGCCCGACGCCAAAATCTGCTAGGTTTGAGTCTTCCTGCATCACTTCACACATATCATTGGCTTTGCAAACCACTGGTGATCTTTTTTTCCTTAATTGCTACATACCAGGGATTTTCATACATACTACAAAGGTTTATACATACTCACTTTTACATGAACTCGCTCAACTTTTGTTGATTTTTCAAACTACATGTATTTCAGGAAATTAATGGATCTGGTCAAGTTTGCAATGATGTTAAGTTGCGTAGAGAGTAATGATGTCATCCGGGTTTAGGAAGTGTGACCCTTGCCTGGACGGGTTACAAGTTTTAAACCATGGTTTTTATTTCAAGTCTTTTGTGGTGTCGTATGAACATGTTTTATTTATTTCATGGTTGTATGTTGTTTCATGTGTCGACTTTTTAAAACAATGTTGTTGTGGTAACTTTTAAAACTTGATGAATGGATGACTATCATGCGTTTTATTTTCATATAGCATTGTTGTGATTGTGCTATGGTATTAAGAAGTCACACCAAATAAACCCACGCTTCCGCAAAAGTCAGGGTGTGACACTTACTACTTTGGCGCAGTACTTCGACATGCAAAAGCGAACCGGCCCTCTTCGTTACCATTCATACCATCTCTGGATTGACCTGATTCATCCGTGTGATGAGCTTCCGCTCATGAGCATTCTTTCACCATCCTTGATAGGTTTATCACATCATGATTCTTGCCACTCTCATTATAAGATTAGGGAAACACATTTCATTCGATTTCATTCAGACATGATGTTTATTACATCACCTTATTTACATATTAATCCTTTCTCAATTCCTTTTTAAAACATTAATGTGTTTGACCTGTTCAAAACAGGTCAATACGTGACCATTTCTTAACATATCATTTTCCTTGTTTGACCCGTTCACAACGGGTCAATACATAATCGTTCTTTCGCAATTTTTTAGCTTATTTGTCAACTTCTGCAAACTGCCTCTTCTTTCTTATTACAAATACACATAACGAAGTACACGTTTGTACTTCTTGTCAATTCAAGCATGCATACAATTTCATCACTTCATGTTTCAGTGCTTCTTACAAATACTTGTCCTTTCCATTAAAACTTAAGCCTTCCGTCCGGGTCGTAACCCGTCATTCACCTTGACTCTCAAGAGTTGAGTACTAACATATTTCACGCATGTAACTCATCCAAGGTTTATTTCTTACAACTAAAGCTTCTTGCCACATCAACCATTTTCAATGATTTATACTTACTTACTTAATGGACCAAACTGCTCTATCCATCCTTTTATTAGTTGCTTTATTAATAACAATTCATCTTCATTCGGCTTTTCAAAACTCAAACTATAATTACTTTCTTACCTGCATTTTATTACTTGCCTTATTAATTATCATTTACTCCGTTTGACTTTTCGGAAGTCTAATTTGTAAATACATTCTTACATATGCGTATCAATTATCCTATTCTGACACATCCATCTCTAGTCGAGTCATAAGCTCCTATTAAAAGTATAACCCTTTTTATACATACCTGACGCAAGTAAAATCCATTGATTCGTTATTCATACCTTACGATGGTCATTTCTTTCCAATTAGTAACATTACGTGCCCATTCATCAAGCTCACCTATAAGTATGAAACTTAACAAATCAAAACTTTAAATACCGAGTTCAAATGGCGATCGCCATCTGACCCGTATGACCCATTTATCCTTTCAACCATTATTGCATACAACGCATTTGCATAAATATATTTATATATATATATATAAAAGTTTAAAACTTAACTTGGATCATATCCGCTTTAAAGAATATTTACTTGTTTGGTCCGTACTTACTTACGAATTCGAACTTTACATTCTTATTATTCATTCTTACTTGTTGGATTCGTACTTACTTACGAATTCAAACTTTTCATTCTACTTTTCATTCCCTTCTATGTTTTAAATCAGTCTCGCGAATTCAAACATATCATTCATACTTTTCATTCCTTCTATGTCTTGAATCCGTCTCACGGATTCAAACATATCATTCATATTCCTCAATCCTTCTATGTTTTGAATCCGTTTCGTGGATTCAAACATATCATTCATATTTTTCATCGCTTCTATGTTTTGAATCCGTCTCGCGGATTCAAACATATCATTCATACTTTACATGGCTTCTATGTTTTGAATCCATCTCGTGGATTCAAACATATCATTCATACTTCTCTTTTGTATTTGGTACTTTCAATTTCTTGAGAGTCTTACAATATTCCCTTCACCCTCATGTCCACCTACTACCTAATTCTACCGGACATACATGTAACAATTATCACGGTCTTACGAACGTCATATGTTTCTTGTGTACTGGCCAGGTACACAATCCACATACTAATTTCGTGTCTTCATGTAATCATCACCTTATGTCCGAAGAATTAGGTTTCGGCACGTGTAACATTTTCAAAACTTCATTACTATTCCATTATTACCTTTCATTTAAAATTTTCCTTCCCTTAATAGGATTTACCATTACATGTACCCACATATTAATTTTACGTACCTGGGGTCAATTTGTCTTATTACATACCTTGGTGTCGGTCCTAGGCCGCATTCGCGGATCATCCTCTCCAAACAATTATGCTTACCTTTAGATCTTGATCGAGTCTTGGATTGTACGGGTTCCTTGTCACAACAGCACACAGGTTTGAGTTCAAGCATTTACCTCCTCCTACTTGCTTTCCGTGTACAATCATGCATTCCAATTCCTTAAACCTTCAAAAGGTCCTTAATAGTGTACCTGCATTCTCATTTCATACTCAAGACACCGGCTTAGAAACCTAACACTCAAACTTATTTAAGTTATGCAAACATATACACAAGTCCCATTCATTCGTAAGCAATAAATCCTACTTCGTGCACAGGTACAAACATACGTATATTCATAGACACATACTTCCACACATGATTACGTACACACATACAAACGTACAAACTCTTACATGCCACTTAAATCATCCCAAAGGGTTTGCTAAGACATCCTAATTACAAGCTTCCATATAAATAGATCATGTACATACAAACCTATGTGCATCCTCACTTCTATTCATAATTACCTATAAGTCCCGACTATCGGAAGGTAATTAATTCCCTAAAATCAAAACCAACAAAAAAATTAGTTTTGATCATTTAATAACAAGTTTAAACAAGTCCCATGAGTTAAACGAACAAAATAAAACAAATTGCCAGCTGATTTAGCTCTCGTGGGACGCGAGAGCTTACCCATTTATTGTCGCGGGCCGCGACACTGGCCGCGTGACTCGTCGGTTAACCAGTTCCCTTGTCGCGTAGCGCGATAACTCAATTTCAACAGAATGTTCCTTATTTCTGCTGCACATTTGCCCAGCTATGATTTTAACCAAAATTCCAACTTCTAAGTTTCATAACTTTTGATCTACATATCCAAATTACATGATTCTTGTTTCTAAGCGATCGTAATTTAATTACGGATCCGTTTATCACCTCGAGTCATATCACGAGCTGATTTATAAGCAAACGGCTTATAAATCCTTTATACCATTATTTGACCCGTTTAATCCTACTAATTTACCTTCGTTATAGATAACTCCTTCACTATACTAAAATAACACTTATCTTAATACTCTCATTCATTACATAATCCTAGCATAATTTCCCACACTCATAAATATTTAAATTCTACATGCATACTAAGAAGTGAATCGAAATCACTTACCTTTAGCGTCCATGCTCATGTTTGCTTCATTGTTTCCTCTTGACCCGTTAGCCATCCATGCTTGAGTCAATCGCCAAGATTTCCATCCTTACATATCATTACGTTCATTACATGGTTAGCATACGTGGGCATACACACAAACAATCATTTTCTTTTCATTCATACATTACTTGACTTTCGTTAGCCAATTGTCGCATATATAAAACATATACTAATAACCACTTTATTCCAAATCCACACAACTCAATGATCATCATTCACAACACATCAATTAACTAGTACATAGCACAATAACTTTCTACTCTAACCAACGTGTTCAAGAGTAAATTTATGATATTCATACATTGTTGACTTTAAAAAGTCAACTGCCCCATTTATACACTCGCAAATTATAAACATGAATCCACCTTAAAATGGTAGACAATAGTATTAACATCATACGCATTTCGCGCTCATATTGTATGACATATACACCTACATGGTCACCTAGTTATGTACACATACCCATACATAATCCGTTCTATTCACACTAGCATTTTCATAATTAACACCAACATCATTCGAGTTTCACCCTTTTTTAGGATTCTCATACACTCCACATTTACTTCTTGAATCACAATTAATATGATCAAACAATCCACGTGTGTTTATTACATCACTCGAGCATATGGCACAACTCCTAAAATGCTTCTACACAATCACATATTGATTACATTCATGCATAGATTTCATCAAGAGCATGTTCCTCATGATATTTTACTATCAAATACATTACTCCTACATTCTTTACATGCTCTTCTATTGCTTAAAGACAATTTTACATATATTTGTCTTTTAGACATTTCATCAAACACTTGCCGGGAGTACTACAATTTAAGCACAAAGTACAAGTAATTCATGTTTACCTCCTACCTCTTTCTTTCATTCATCAATAACACAAAACATCAACTAACTCATATCATATTCAATCTATCAAACAAGATATCATCTACAGTGTTACTTCAAACACTAACATCATATTAATTTGTATATAATTCTTTACTAACTTCATCATTCCATAGTTATAAGTGCGTTTTCCCCAAATCATTGATGTAGTCAAAATTAAACATACCACAACATCTACATGTTGATATAAACTAGTATTCATCTTCGATTTTGTCACAGCCCCCGACCCCAGCCTGGGAGCGGGTGCTGCGAGCCAGTCAGATGGTATCGGTGTTTATTAATTACACAGCGGAAATTTTTTTTGCATCAGGATCGTAGTTAGGAAATAATTTCAGAGTTTGTAAAACACCAAACTTTTAATATTAAACAAATGGGCTTAAAACCATATTTAATTCAATTGTTTTTATAGGGATAAACCCAAATAAATAAAACATAAATTTCTTCTTTTATTCAGGTTATTATAGCCACTTTATTTAAGCCTTGAGTGCTCCATAGCTGGCTTCTATTATCTTTACAGCAAATTACCTGAAACACGTTTTGAAAATATTTTATCAGTAATAAATACAAATAAATACTGGCGAGTTCATTCCATTTTTATAAAAATATATTGTTATACTTTACAGCATTAAGGTTTTTATATTTGTTTATATTTACCCAACTCAACCAGTATTTGTAACATGGTGGCAGTTCCGATGTGACAGTGGTCATATCACTCATTGGCTCACTTTCGTCCAATAGTGAATTTATCAAGTAATAGATATATAGTATATCTTACTATTATATTGGTAACTAGGCGATTCCTGTGACGGTGGTCAAATCACTGTTGATCATTCTCTCAACTAGTAATTGTGGTCATGCTACTATTGGCTAACTTTTTGGCCAATAGTAACGAGGAATGTATAAAATCCCCACATACCGGCAACTATTGCAGAATATAAAAACTTAATCACTGTAAGTAAAACTGATAAACATTTAGGATTTTGAAAAGCATTTATAAATATAACTGTATCACAAAAAGGTGATAAAACTGTGAGAAAAGAGAATGGACTCACTTTGTAACTTTAGGGTTCAACTAGAAAGCCTCCTGGTAGAATCTTGGGTATAACTTCTGAGCTATTTTAAAATATATATATATATATATATATATATATGCACTCGTGTTAAGTATAGTAACCCTAATTCAACCTTATCCCTATGTCACGAGACAGAACCCCAACGAACTTAGTCGGGCAGAGCCTTGACATGCGTTATGGGGCTCCAGATCAATCGGAAAGGGTATCAGTGATCGGGAGTTAAAATACTCAAAACAGAGCAGGGCTTTATTATTATTATTATTAAAGAAAAAAAACATATGAAAAGAATTGAGAAAGTGACGAGAGAGAGATCAGAAAGAATGGAAGGAAGTGTAGTGGAAAAGTTGTAATGCACCTTCCTATTTATACTATAGTTTGAAAGTGTCCAAGGGTGCCACGTATACACACATACAATAAATGTCAATTGTTACGTGCATTCTCATTTTCAATTCACAAGTTTTGATTTTTATTAATTTATTATTATAATTAATTCAGCTGCTTCACTTATTTGGCGCGTATAACTTCTAAAATATGACGTTTTATAAAACAATGAATATGTCATTAGAACGAGAATATTTGTGTCTACATTTTGAACCAAGTTTCATTAAAAACGGAGTAGGTTCAAATATAATGTATTTTTATAATTTAGTTATTAAACGGTTCCTAGGCCCGTCTAGGTATTTTATATTTCTAATATTCAACTTACCCGTAATCTACCCGTCTAATAATATAAGTTTTTATATACTTTATTTTAATATAGAAAATAGAAATGTGACACATATACAAGCCAATTAATTAGAATAACATTCCAACCAATTATATATAAAATAGTTTTTAAAACTATATGGGTTGAATAATTATTTTAAAAATAAAACTAGTTACTAGTGGTTAGTAAATTTAAACAACCTATAACTCTTATATGAAAAAAAATGGAAATGTTACATCCTCCCCACCTTGTTTTAAATCTCGTCCTCGAGATTTAGGCTATGATGTCTTCTTAAAGTTATGTCACGTCTTAGTCAATAAGAACAGTATTAAGGTAAATGATACATAATCAAAGCATCAAATTTTGTGAATACGAGTTGTACAATAAATAGGACTCAATGGTTCAACTGAATTAATTCAAGAAATCGATGTCAAACGAATGAGATGAAATGATATAATTTCCAAGGTGACTAGGTTCAAGTTAAAAGAGAGTTATGATCAATAGATGTCTAAATCGACTGTTTACAAGTTGTAAATGACTTTTAGGAACAAGGAATTTATTGTCAAAAGAAAACTTGCTTTGATTTTCAACTGAGGAAGACTCAGAATCAAGAAGCTCAAATGAAATAGAAGCACAAAAATAATTTGTCAATTATCGAATTATGATATGAGAAAAATCAATATGTTAGACATTTATTTGCAAGGATACACCGGAATATAACAGAGTTCAGTGTATCATTGTCTTAACGCATAATTATATCAAGACTACTTTTAAATGATGAGTCAAATGAAAGACTTACATGGTTTTGCTTGATTCGTACGATTATGATTAGCCCAAGCTACAAGTTTATACCGACGCCGCAAGGTGTCGTAATGATTGAAATAGTTCAATAATTACGGTGACCGAACAAATTCACCGTGTTCGTAATCAACTGAAAATTTTAATGAAGTAATTTTGGATATGCAGTTCAAATAAATCTTATAGGATTTTCAATTGATAATGAAAGAACAAATGAATATCATAGAAATTTCGATCAATGATGAAAGAATCTTTAGAAGTACACCGGAATATAATACGAATTTGTGTACTCTTATCTTAACACATAATTGTATTAAGACCATTTAAGATAATGAACCAACAGAAATTAAAATCCGTACATCAGGAGTGAAAATGAGATTAGCTCAAGCTTCAAATTAAAGAAAACGCCACCACAAGGTGTCGTAACCAATTAAATGATTCAATGAAAGTGAAGACCAAACAAGTCTGTTATGGTTTTGAATAGATGAAGTACTTGACATAATGCATTTATTTATAAACTTTTATTTGTACTAGGGTCAAATAATAACTTAACTTAGATATTATATATCAGCGGTTATGCCTGACATCATTTCTTCTTCTACGTAGTAAGTACGAATGCTTGCGCGTTCTTCTTAGCTCCGTCTGTTGTTCTGGCCTTGTTGTCGGGTGCTTTAGTCAATTTCGGGCAATATAGTTTGATGTGTCCTGTTTCTCCACAATTGAAGCAAATATTAGTTTTCCTTCTACATTCTTCCTCTATATGCCCGGTCATCTTGCAGAAGTCACAGTAGGGTGTTCTCCTAAAACGGCATCTTCCTGAATGCTTTTTGTTACAGCTTCTGCAGGTAGGTTGCTCCAATGACGGTTCAGTTCCTTTCTTCTTGAATTCTTGAAAAATTTTCTGGGCTAACTCTTTCTTCTTGTTTTCTTCTCTTGTGCGAATTAGTCCATCTGTCAGAATGTTAGCTAGTTCAACTGTTTCTTCAATAGTCTATGGTCTGGCGGCCTTGACCATGTCTCGGATTTCGCGAACTAAGCCCCAAATATAACGAGAAATTAGTACGGGTTCTGGCGAAGCCAGAGTTGGTACCATTCTTGCGTATTCGAAGAACATTGTCGTATATTTACGACAATTCACATCTATCATTTTATGATTTAGGAACTCGTTAGCCATTCGTTCCTTTTCATAAGGGGGACAAAATTTCCTTTCTGCCATTTCCTTGAATTTTTCCCAATTCATGGCATAAGCCATGTCACTTCCTTTTGCCTGAAGAATTGTATTCCACCATTCTAAGGCTTCTTCCTTAAAGAGGTTGGAAGCATACATCACCTTATCTTCTTCGGCACATTTGATGATTTTAAGAACAGCTTCCGTCTTTTCCAACCATCGCAGAGCAGCCGTGGCTCCTTCACTGCCTGCGAACTCAGTTGGTTTACAAGCTAGAAATTCTTTGTAGGTACACCCGAGAGTCATCGCCTTCATTTTCTTGAGAAATGGAGTTTTGATAATATCATCATTATCTTTGTTGACACTATGACTAAAATTGTCGTCGCGAGTATGCTTGCTACTCACAACTATGGTGTGTTCTACAGAGTTTTTAACAGCTTTAATTATTAAAGGTATAGCATTAGCTATTCCTTGGGCTATTATATTTTCTATAGCATTTTTATCCAAAGGATTTTCATTATTAGCATGAACTTCTAGATTATGTGATACTTCATTCGACATCTGAATTACAAACATTTTCAATTATTAATATCACAGAATAATTAAATCAAAACAATACTTTCAAGAATTATATGTGCGCATATATATATATATATATATATATATATACACATATATTTAAATCTATAAAAATAACACATAGGTTACTTTGTATTAATTTCCTACCTTTATTGTTTAAGGTTAGGTATTAAAAGAACACCTAAATAGCTTAAACAAGTGGCTCTGATACCACATTCTGTCACAGCTCCCGACCCCAGCCTGGGAGCGGGTGCTGCGAGCCAGTCAGATTATCGGTGTTTATTAATTACACAGCGGAAATTTTTTTTTCATCAGGATCGTAGTTAGGAAATAATTTCAGAGTTTGTAAAACACCAAACTTTTAATATTAAACAAATGGGCTTAAAACCATATTTAATTCAATTGTTTTTATAGGGATAAATCCAAATAAATAAAACATAAATTTCTTCTTTTATTCAGGTAATTATAGCCACTTTATTTAAGCCTTGAGTGCTCCATAGCTGGCTTCTATTATCTTTACAGCAAATTACCTGAAACACGTTTTGAAAATATTTTATCAGTAATAAATACTAATAAATACTGGCGAGTTCATTCCATTTTTATAAAAATATATTGTTATACTTTACAGCATTAAGGTTTTTATATTTGTTTATATTTACCCAACTCAATTAGTATTTGTCACATGGTGGCAGTTCCAATGTGACAGTGGTCATATCACTCATTGGCTCATTTTCGTCCAGTAGTGAATTTATCAAGTAATAGATATATAGTATATCTTACTATTATATTGGTCACTAGGCGATTCCTGTGACGGTGGTCAAATCACTGTTGATCATTCTTTCAACTAGTGACTCGGGTCATATTACTGTTGATCATTCTCTCAACTAGTAATTGTGGTCATATCACTGTTGATCATTCTTTCAACTAGTGACTCGGGTCATATTACTGTTGACCATTCTCTCAACTAGTAATTGTGGTCATGCTACTATTGGCTAACTTTTTGGCCAATAGTAACGAGGGTCAAGTAATGTATAAAAAACCCACATACCGGCAACTATTGCAGAATATAAAAACTTAATCACTGTATGTAAAACTGATAAACATTTAGGATTTTGAAAAGCATTTATAAATATAATTGTATCACAAAAAGGTGATAAAACTGTGAGAAAAGAGAATGGACTAACTTTGTAACTTTAGGGTTCAACTAGAAAGCCTCCTGGTAGAATCTTGGGTATAACTTCTGAGCTATTTTAAAAAAAAAAATATATATATATATATATTTGCACTCGTGTTAAGTATAGTAACCCTAATTCAACCTTATCCCTATGTCACGAGACAGAACCCCAACGAACTTAGTCGGGCAGAGCCTTGACATGCGTTATGGGGCTCCAGATCAATCGGAAAGGGTATCAGTGATCGGGAGTTAAAATACTTAAAACGGGGCAGGGCTTTATTATTATTATTATTATTAAAGAAAAAAACATATGAAAAGAATTGAGAAAGTGACGAGAGAGAGATCAGAAAGAATGGAAGGAAGTGTAGTGGAAAAGTTGTAATGCACCTTCCTATTTATACTATAGTTTGAAAGTGTCCAAGGGTGCCACGTATACACACATACAATAAATGTCAATTGTTACGTGCATTCTCATTTTCAATTCACAAGTTTTGATTTTTATTAATTTATTATTATACTTAATTCAGCTGCTTCACTTATTTGGCGCGTATAACTTCTAAAATATGACGTTTTATAAAACAATGAATATGTCATTAGAACGAGAATATTTGTGTCTACATTTTGAACCAAGTTTCATTAAAAACGGAATAGGTTCAAATATAATGTATGTTTATAATTTAGTTATTAAACGGTTCCTAGTCCCGTCTAGGTATTTTATATTTCTAATATTCAACTTACCCGTAATCTACCCGTCTAATAATATAAGTTTTTATATACTTTATTTTAATATAGAAAATAGAAATGTGACACATATACAAGCCAATTAATTAGAATAACATTCCAACCAATTATATATAAAATAGTTTTTAAAACTATATGGGTTGAATAATTATTTTAAAAATAAAACTAGTTACTAGTGGTTAGTAAATTTAAACAACCTATAACTCTTATATGAAAAAAAATGGAAATGTTACAGATTTCATACAACATTCACATTTCACATAAAACGCACTTCATCAAGGTCACTAATCTAAGTTTTAAAACATACCTCATAATCCCTTTGCTTGGGTGAATGTAAATTCCTGTTCATGCATTAATTTAAGACTAATTTTCCTTCTCAATTTGAAGATTCTTCATGGATTAGGGTTTACACCCTTCTCCCTTTTCTCCTGCTCAATCACACGCACACACCTATTGTGTGTGTGGAAATTTTGTTTTAATTAAATTAAGTTTCCATTTTGGCAATCTTAGTCCCTTAAGTTTATCATACTATCATAGTTGCCACAAATTTCATTCCTTTACTTATTTTGTTAGGCATTTAACTAAGTTTAATAACCTAGTTAATGTATTTCATTAATTAAACATGGTAACATACTAACGAATTTAATAATTCGAGTTTTCGGGTGTTACATGACGCGTAGCCCCCTTTTTCACAGAGGGTTTGCAGCTGGGAGTTGCACATTCCCAGCAAACCAATTTTCGACTTAAACGGTCATAACTCGTTCAAATTTTATCCGTTTTACGCTCCGTTTCTTCCTACGTGGTCGTAATTTGATTCTCCATCACGTGGAGTCAAAACCCGACATTCGAATTAAAAAAATTCTAGATTTTAAGCCCTCAGCTTAAAGGAATTATAAAACTTTTTGACCCGTTTCATGATTTAATAAACAAACTTGTTTCTAAATCTTCATAAAATCTTGGACTACTATTAACTCAAAATCTTTAACTCATGATCATAACTTTTATGAATTACGCGGCCCATACCTAATTTATGTGCATAATTCATTTTGACCCGTTTAAAGGATTTAAACATTTGAGTTTAAATCTCACTCTTTCTTATCATACATCACATTAAGATAACTACTTATCTTCCACCACAACTATATTTGTGGTGGATTTAATATAATAAACCATTTATTCCAAACTCTACCCTTCGGTTAGTCCTTTTATGGAAAAGAGCCATTTTGAGGCGTTTGACCCAAGAAGGCTTATGCCTATAACTTTTATGCTTATCAAGGGCTTACATGGTCATAATACATGTTCCTAAACAACCCTTAAGGGTTGTTTGCCCGATTTATCGATCAATGACGTTATGGTCAACTTTAGTCCCTCGTTTTACGACGAAGGACTTTCACTAAGATATTTGACCAAAATCGCATGTTTAACTATAATCTTATTTACGCGTACATGTCTCGGGTCAAAGTATAGACCCGTTTTTATACCTTGCTTTTATTAGCCGCTACTTAATAGCGACGCAATTATCCAATAGTTATTCACTCCTGTGAACATATGACTCGACAACCAATCATTAGTCGATATTGTTAAATGGTGTTATCATCACCATTTGACCCGTTTGGCCTAAATAACCAAACATTTATATTTATAAAGACATGGTATTTAATTACCAATTCACACATTCGACCCATCTTGGCTTACGCCATAGGGTATCTTTTTAACTTCAACTTACATACGTCAACACGTGACTGACTTACCATTTTACCCCTTTTTCTTAATACGAGTTACATTATAAGGTATCATTAAAGAAAACTCGTTGAATCTTAGTCACTTCATGACTAATTTACCATTACCCTTATTATTCGTTTTGGCTTACCGTGTGAGGTAGTCATTCGAAATCTCATTTTATGTACGTCATCTCATTACCAATTTACCATTTTGCCCCTTTTCACCATTAAACATGGTTTTTATCATTTTTATTCGTTCCGACCCGTATCGTTTCGCGTCGGAACCCATATTTCGGATATTACCTTTGTCGTATTTATAACTTATAAAATAAATGCGTATCCTACAAAAAGGTGTAAGCTTTACTTACCTTGCATCCAAATTACGCTTTATCCTTCGTACTAGATTCGTTTGACCCGCTTCCTTTCCAAGCCTCCACCTAGCTTGTCAAGTGTCAAACTATCATTATAATTCGCAAGACGGTTAGATTAGTTATCATTAATTACGACTATTCCATCTTACGGATTTTATGTCGAAAGTATTATCCGACCTTGTCATTGGTCAGTTTGACTTTCAAAAGTCAACTGCCTTTAATCATATGAAATGCACAATTGAGTTCAATAACTCATTTTGGCATTCCACCCTTTACTCGGTAGGCGCTATTCCTAGGCCACCGTTTTAATTACGTTTCCTACTAAGTTCATCACAATTTTATCACTTTAACAAATTCAAGTGATTATTAATATCAAGTTCTACATATCAACTAGTAGATAACATGATTTCAAACATCTATTTACATGAACATAATTACCAATTTCATCATAACATACCAAACCCATTTCAAGTCATGTATAAGCATTCACTCGAACTTATAAGTTGTTCAAGTATCTTGTTTCAACTATCAATTATGATGATTCTAAGCACATGTATATCATCATCTTTACTATTTAGTCAAAACCCACTTCCTAATTTACTTGTTAATCACTTACAAGTAACCTTACATCAAGTACTTCATAATTTCATCATAACTAACGAAATTAAGCATACATAAACATTTGATATCGACTTTGGATCATAATCCAACAATCTATTTGCAAGTAACCTACTTGTCTCAAATTTCAACTTTAACCAATCTAAGTTTTAAGACATACCTTATGATCCTCTTGACTAGGTGATCATTAATGTACATTCAAACCCGAATTTGAGCTTCAATTTCCCTTCCAATTTGATGATTTATGGAAGAACTAGGGTTTTGGCACTTTTTTTTACTCTTCTCCTGGTCGTTCGACACACACACACCTAGTGTGTGTGTTATGTCTAAATTTCCAACATTTAACTCAAGTTTTTCCTTTTTGACATCTTAGGTCCCTCGAGTTTAGCTTTTGTTTAAACCCCCATATAACCCTTACTAGCAATTAATCAATTCGCATAACTAGGTTTAAATATTCCTAGTTAACTTAGTGGGTTCGGGGAGGTTATAACCCGTTTTATTTTAAGTCCCGTTAACTCGGGCATCTTATAAACTTTATTTCCTCAAAAGCTTTTATTCTCCTTTTTATTTAATATTATGTTTATTTATTCAAATCCTAATATTTATCGGGTTACTTTATACCACTAACGGTATTTACCCGTTCTTTAATATTAACGTAGTTTGATTACCAAACCCGTTTTTTGGGGTGTTACACTACAAAAAAAGTAAGGCTATTTAGTGGCACACAAAAGTGCCACAAAAATTTTATAAAAAAGTTCCACTTAAGAGCTCTCGAGGAATTGAACAAAAAAGTGTCACTAGAAGCGTTACCACTAAAGTCTTTAACGACATGTGTTTGGTTTGTCACTACTAACTTTTGGCATTTTTTAGCACATTTCTTTTTGCCATAATCTTAAAAAAAAACTATGGCATAAATTTTGTGTCGTAAAAAACTATTACTTAGTTAAATATAAATCCCACTTTTTAGTGGCACATAATTTTTGCCAAATAACACATCAAATTCAATGCCACTATAGATGTTTATTATATTAATTCTGATGACCTGAAATTAGTATTTATATACAATTTAGGGGTTGTTTGGTAACATTTGAATGGTTAAGTGCTGAACCAGTAAGAGGTCTGAATCATTAAGTGCTGAACCAGTAAGAGGTCTGAACCATTAAGAGCCTGTATAATGCTTAACTGTTCGGAAGCAAATGTCTGTCTAATTCAGATTAGAGGTCTTAATCATTCAGACTCTGTATAAATCTTAACCATTCAGAGACAAATGTCTGAACCATTCAGATATCTGCTCGTGAAACAAACAGTCTGAACCATTAAGTGTTGAACCAGTAAGAGGTTTGAACCATTAAGAGGTTTGTTAAGAGGTAAACAAGCAACCCCCTTATATTTTGAATTCGTAACTTGAGTTTTAAAATTTTGTTATTATTTAATATAAGTATCTTTTTCGTTCGATTAGAGTTAAAAGAGTGAATATAATTTACTTCGGCTTTTGAATTAGCCCAAGAATTTCCAACTTAAAAGTTAAAAACTATAGACCAAGAATTTCCAATGTAAAAGTGAAAAACTATAGACTTTTATGTATTTATCAGTTATATATTTATTTGCTTGATTGAAATTGTTAAATTAGATATGAAATTAAATTTAAACAAATTGAAAGTTTATTGAATGTATTCAAGTGAATAGATCTCATTTTATTATTAATACGATACGATATAATGCAATAGTTAGCGACTGACTAATTCGTCCCAAAGGCATCGCTAAAGGCCTGCTACAATGGTTTTGGCCATGAATAAAAGGCATTACTAATCACTATTCGTAATGGGCAACATGTCGCAATGGGATATAATTGTCGCAAAACTTGTAGGCTGGTAGCCATTACCTATAGTCCCAAAATCCATCACAATAGCCCAGCGATGGCAAGAGAGCTACAAAGACAACCGGTAACAGAGCTTTTTGGATGTTCTTATGCAGTGCTTTTTCATTTGCCAACGATGACAACGGAGCTGCAAAGACAACCGGTATGTTTATTCAGTCAGTCGGGTTCGGCTGTTGGTAGATTGGGTCGGGTTAAGCGGGTCTCTAAAATTTTGATATTAAATTCGAGTACTGACCCGTATGTTTTTTTCAGTTAGATTTTTGGATGTGGTTGTGTGACAGAATAAGATAATCAGTCATGACAAACCAGTTTATCCTGCAGAAGATAACGTTTGGATGTTCTTATGCAATGCTTTTTCATTTGTCGGCGATGGAAACAGAGCTGCAAAAAAAAACCTGGTATGTTTATTAAGTTAGTCAGGTTCAGTTGTTAGTAGACTGGGTTGGGTTAATTGGGCCTCCAAAATTTTGATATTAAAATCGGGTAATGACCCGTATGTTTTTCGTAGTTAGTCAGGTTTGGTTGTTGTTAAAGAGTGTTTTAGAGTAACTCTTAGGATTATCGCTTAAGATACACATATTTTGTCTAAACTGAGATCATCAAACACTAAAGTCCTTTAACTAAAAAGCATATTTTTTTATTAATTTTTTAATGTAAATTGGGTTACAGTTGGTTAGAAAAAAATCAAGCCCCACACCTCAACCAACAACTTAACCGGGACATCGTTGTTTAAAAATAAGCGATGCTCATTAAACCATTGAAGTCGACCGAACCGCTTAAACCGAAGCAAATTTGCAGGTTTGGCCGGTTTGAGATATATGCTGCTTAGTTCATTGTTCGGTTTTGTCCCATTGACGAGTGTTTTCAAACACATTCGAGGTGCCCCAAAGATGACCCGTGTATTACAATTCTTTGGTTCAGAAGTTTTTACTTTTTTAGATGCTACAAAACTCTTTAGAGATATGTGTTTTAAGTTTTTAATACACAGAGTAAACATCATATTATTATACCATTATTTGGTTTTATTCGTCAAATCGTGTAACACACGGGGCTATAGACTAGTATTTATAATACATTAAAGAAGAAGGTTGGTGGTAAAAGCCACCAACCCTTTCTACCCTTAAACTTTGTTGTAATAACAAAACTAGCCCTCTAATTTTATACATGTCATTTTGATCCCTCAAGTTTCAAAAGTGTTGAGTTTATCCTAAAAATAATTTCTTACGTTTTTTTATGTACGTGTCAGTAAAAATTCGAGTTCTTTTACGCTTTTACGCTTTAACGTATTTTCTTTTTTGAAAATGAGTCAAGGTCAGTTAGAAAATGTTTTATTTTTATGTAAATTTTGTTTGGAAACAAATCAGGTCAAATATAATATGTTTCATTCGACAAGATAAATTTGAGTTACTATGTTTCGACGTAAATTTAGTTCAGAAACGAGTTGGGTCGATTTTAGTCTATACTTTATCACGCCGCGTACGATGCTGCCACACATGTTTATTTTATGTACGTGTTGGATTGGTCTACGTTCCGACATAAATTTTGTTTGGAAGCAAGTCGGGTCAAATATAATATATTTTCATTCAACGACATGAATTCGGATTACTCTATGCTTCAACGTATATTTATTCAGATACGAGTCAGGCTGATTGTAGTCTACAATTCATCACGTCGTGTACGACGCCGTCGCAACACACGTCGGGTAAAAAAGCCTAGTATAAAATAAAAGTAAAACTACAAAATACCGAATCATAATATCATCATTTCAATTAGAGGTTCAATCGTCTTCAAGACATATTCCAACTATTTGCAAACACACATCTAATTAATAAGTGTCAAATTTAGTCTACGTACGAAACATATGAAACACAAAACTAACAAACATTTAACTAAAAACTTGAAACTTCATTGTGGTTATAAACTCCATTCATAGTCTTTAGTAAAATAATCCTTATGTTAACTCTTTCTTAACAATGATAATAGGAGTTACCTGTTAAAAAAAATATAGACCTATCAATATACAAACAATGAGAACAATATTCAAGACACACATAATAAGATATTGTCCCCTACATATATGAAAAATGGGAACATAAAAGTAATTATCATTATTGTTATGAACTTATGACTTACCTCCCCCCATTTTACATGAATCTTATCTGCAAGACGTGATAAAACAAAGAAATACATAAACAATCAAAACATGGCAAAATGATAGACAAATTATCATGAAAAAATTACCAAACAAGCATTAGCTTAAGCTACTCTATCTAACAAACTCGTATACTGTGAATGAAAAATAAGGAACATTTAATTCAATATTAACAATCATATTCTTACATTCATTTTTTATGCAAAATAACAGCACATCACAATACAGAAACTGTCAATACCATATCAGCAAAATAGCAATAAAAAGGGCCAAAACGCCAGACAATGCAAAAGATAGCAATTTGCTCAACAGATGTAAGCTTCATTTAAAAAACCTTAATATATTCATTAATTTAAAAGATAGTTATTTTATAACTTTTTAGCAGAGACCCGATCCTAGTAATTTTACACTAAAGCAAAACACAACGATATATTTTGAAAATATAGGAGATTTTAGTTGGAAGAGGCTCCGACTGCAGAACTGCAGAACTGAAACGTGTGCGCACTCTAGTTTTACAAGAAAATTGGTCATTCAACTCTTGACTTGAGTAGTTTCTGCATAGCTGATAACCAAAAAAAAAGGTCCATTATATCAATCAACTAAACTATTAATAATTTGGTATTCTATAGTGTGAATTCAACCAACAGCCCACAAAGATGTGTCGGACATAGAGCCTAGTTTGAAAAGTAAACTAGTGACAATTTAGAACTTTGCTAATAATCTATAAGAAATGGTTACGACACAATTGCTATCATTTTTCTTCTTACATATGGCCTTAACAATAAGAGCTACGGATAATATTGCCTATCTGTAATATTGCCTATCTGTTGCTCATTAAATATCAACTAAAAATTACAGATTCAACATAAGACCCTAACGCAAATCTAACATATCACAATTCCGAAACAATAAATCAATTTTGAAACACAAATAAGTGAATAACAGATTCAGTTTCAAATAGAACAAACTCAAGGACATCCATCTGATAAGACTTAACATGATCCAACTTCTGAAAAAATCAGAGTGACTTTGTGAAAACGTTCGTGTAGCGTTCAAATTTTCAGTTGCATACGTAAAGTGTCATAAAATCTTAAATTAGTGGCATAAAAGCTAGATGTCACTAGAAGTGTGTGCTAAGCAATTATGGTATACACAAAATACCATTATGGACCTAAATTTGTGGCAAATAAATTAAATGTCACTGAAAGCGTGTGCCACTAAATGGCTTTTTTTATAGTGCACTACAACAAAAATAGCTTTTTAGGACCTTTTATGTGGGACGCTTGTAAAAGAGGGTCTTAAAAAACTATTTAATAGGACTAATGAACTTTTGGGGTCCTTTTATAATATACTCTACTAAACCGGTGTCCTAAAAAACTATTTAATAGGATGGATGATTTTTTGGGGTCCTATTATCATATAATTTAATAGAACACTTAAAATGTAGATCCTAATAAAGTAGTTTATAAGACATTTAATTGTTAGCGTCCCATTATTTGGTAATGTATTAGGACACTTGATCATTTGGGGTCCTATTATAACATAACTTAATAGGACATGTTGTAGTTAAGTCATAAATGTTCTGTGTTATAGGACCCTTTCTAGTCGAAGTCATATTAGAACTTAACTTAACAGGACACTTAACACTTGGGTCTTATAACTTTAAACTTTATAGGACGCTTAATCATTGTGGTGTTATTATAATACACCGTAATAGGACACTTGATATTTGAGTCATACAACATTAATTTTATAGGACGCTTATTCGCTAGAGTTTTATTATAATATAACTTAAAAAGACACTTGACACTTGGGTCTTATAAATTTAACCTTTATAGGACGTTTAATCATTGTGGTGTTATTATAATACACTGTAATAGGACACCGGATATTTGAGTCATAAAACATCAGTTTTATAGGACGCTTATTCGCAAGAGTTCTATTATAGCATAACTTAATAGGACACTTGACACTAGGGTCTTATAACTTTAACCTTTATAGGACGCTTAATCATTATGATGTTATTATAATACACCGTAATAGGACACTTGATATTTGAGTCGTAAAACATAAGTTTTATAGGACGTTTATTCGCTATAGTTTTATAATAACACTAGGTTATTGACCCGTGATTACACGGGATGGTAGTAAACAAACAATAATTTTGAAACTAAAGTTTCATCATTTATCCTGCTACATTCATTTCCACTATGGGTTGTGGTTTTCTCTGGTTGAAAGTGGGACACAAACTCAATCAAAACTTTTTTTGAATGGCCAACTCAAACTTTCATTCATAAATTAAAACCGAGCAAGGTATTGGGGTATACACCATCCAAACCCCACGGTTACACCATTACATTAAACTACATAAGAATTTTTGTCTAGCCCAAACATGACAAGTCATCTATTCCAAGTGAGTTCCAACCCCAAGTACTTTATGATAGAACATCCAAGGCAAAATCTGATCTAACCTAGCAGATGTACTAGTTGTGATACATATCTGTTCACAAAGACATAACTATTAAAAAACAAGTAATATCGATGAAAAAATAATTATTATCAGCGATGCAGAAAAAAATCAAATACAAGTACTGAATATGCGATGAAAAAAATCATATTACTAAGGGGCTGTTTGGCAACCTCTGATTGGTTAAGTGCTGAACTAGTAAGAGGTCTGAATGAGTAAGAGACTCTGAACCAGTAAGTGCTGAGTCAGGGAAACGAAGTTTGGTTAGACCTCTGAATGACTGTGGAGAATGATGATTTTACCCCTCTGAACTACTTTGTGCTAAATGAAATATATATGCTTGTTACCGAATGATTAATATTTTTTAAAAAATACAAAATATCATAGAATCACAACGGTTCTTTATTTGTATTTGATCCGAGCTATGAAATTGCGTCATAATCTATAAACCACATAAACTCATTAATATAGATTATTTTGATTATATTTTCTTTTACAATTGACCAAAACAACCATAAAAATTTACATAAAACCAATCAAACAGTTCCCACCTAAAATCATCTCTAAAAAATATGGCTTACATTTTCTATTTAAGAAGGGGCTCACGTTCACATGATATAACTCCAGCTAGGCATTTGACAAATATGAAATAAAAAAGTCTATAAATTGTATCTTTAATAAAGTATCGATATCAATATCCCAACTTATGAATTGTTAGTATCTTACTGTCAAATTTTGTATAACCAAACATGGTCTCCCAAGTATTTAAAAGCTTCACAGCAGATAAAATATATAAACACCAACCAACCAGTACAAAGACTTCCATAATAAACTAGCCATCATCAGCATTGGTTTGAACTGTTGCGACTTGTTCCCTTTACAAACTGTTCTGCCATTCTTTGGCCAGTCACATTGATGTCACAGTTTCTATATAGAAGGAACAAAAGGCCTGCTCATTCTTTGGCCTAGTGCATGAAGAGCAGCTGGCCTTCATCATCAAAATTGTGAAAGTTGCCTCAGAGCTCTGGCGATAAGCCTAAAAAGACAAAAAAAAAGTCATTTGTTAAATAATATATCTAAAAATAAAATAATAGGAAGTCATACTGCGAGTGTTGTTCTATGAGCAACTAACGTTATATAGAGGGCGTAAATTAAACTCATGACAATTCCTTTGAAACTAACCAATAAAACACTAATTGGAATAGGATAAAAAACAGCTTTCACGCGTGCCACCAGGGTACCGTCCTCCAAAGTAACCTAATGTGGGACAAACTTCAAACTGTGTGTTTACAAACAGGTCAACTGGGTTAAAATTTGCCTCTAACAGGTCATTGAGATAAACTTCAAAACTGAGCTAATATATAAGGTCAAGCATAGCCCAAAGTGTACTCACAATATAGAAACCTGTTAAATTATTTCGATTAAAAAATTTAGATCATCCATATGGCAATCTAGTTTTTAGAATCATTTTTAAAAACTCAACTAACTACTAAAAATATTGCTAAGTGTGCAACTCTGATTGGGGCCATGAAGGGCACTCGTGAAACAAACCTGCCAACTTACAACACAGATCATAGAAAAGACTAACAACTGGTGCAAAAACAAATAACAAGCCTAGTAAAAGTCTTCTGCTTCAACATATTCTCAAGCTGTGATATCTAGTTGTCGCAAAGATGATAGCCATTTCTCCACCTTCATCACTGCTAGGTACCAGTACCCTTGATACCAATCTTTGGCACAGACTACTAAAAAGGTGAATCAAGATTGTGACACATTTCTCCTCAAATCTGGTATCTAAAGAATGGCATATCAGTGCTAGGTACCAGCCGGAACATTGTTTCTTTGACGCGTTATCAAAACCACTTGACCCATCATAACTTTTACCAGCATGTTATACACATGAAATAGCCATTTTGATTTTGGACCTGTTATTAAACCCACCTGACCCACTAACACATGATCTAAGGACCTTACAAACAAGAAGACAGTTGCAATATGAATAAAATCATGAAGGGCGCCAAATTAATAAACTAAAACTTTGTATTTATCATTATAGTTGTAAGGTTATAGGAACATGCATAGGTATATTTAATAATCATTATTTTCAAGAATTATGATATCAATCTTGAGGATTTCATAGAAAAAAGGTATTCCATACGCATGTAGGAAATTAGTTGACTCGTTTTTTTATCACATCAAATTCATCACAAAATAAATTGAAATTAGGGCAAATATTGGTCTGAATATTTTGCACAGATTGAAGAAATTAGAGCAAATATTACAGAGATCGAAGCACCAAGGGTTTGAATATCGCACAGATTGAAGAAATAGTACATACCTGAATTCGATGGACGGCGTGTGACTGAACTAGGAGTGTAAAGGGTGGATGGAGAGAAAAGAACGACGAGGATGGTTCTATTAAGAGGCTACCAAACAACCCCTAAATAACTAATTGAAATCATGAAGCAGCTTCAAAATAGATCTTCATCTCCGTCAAAAACTAAGGTATTTTTGTCAACAACGTTCCCATTTAAACCCCTTCTAACCAATTCAATATTCATATTTTCATCAAGTTGAGGACCCGTAGATGTGTCACTCTGCAAATGTGTTTCCACATTCTCAAGACACGTGTATATGTTGATATTTGGAGATGCGTTCTAGCCTCCTCCCGATCAACCCATATTTGATTACCGCAATCAATGCACGGACATGATATTTGACCATTTTTACCCTCGGTAGAAAAGATAAAATCAAGAAATTTGTCAAGACCGTTTTCATATTCAGTAGTAGCTCTTGGTAAAGACATCCAACTCGTATCCATCTTAAAACTGGATTAAACAAACAATTAGTAATTTCATAAGTCATATATACATGCACCCAATTCATAAGTAATTAAAGAATGTAGTTGGTGGCCTCAAGTAAACTAAAAATTTGTTTAACACAACTATAACACTTAAATTAGCAATTAAGCAAACTACCTTTTATTTATAACATTTATATTACTAATTAACCAAACTATCAGAGAAGATTAATCAAAACTATAAAAAAGGGTTGTTTTGGTTCGGGTCGAAAATGGTCCGAGTCTGAACGGGTCCGGGTCTGAACGGGTTTCGGGTCGGGTCTTTTTTTTTTTTACCAAAGACAATATGAAAACTTATATCAAAATATGATGACATGAATTTCAAGACCACAAAGTAAGGGTTCTAAAGGTGATTACAACCTTACAGTTTAGGTCAAGATCTCTCAAACCGGTTTCCAATATGATTTTGGGTCGAGTTAAAAACCGGCTTCGGACCCAACCCGGTTTTTTGTTATGAACATGCTTAGTTAAATGTTAAGACTTTATGTTAGATAATGTTATAACTTATTTATGCTTAGTGTTTTTGTTATGAACATGCTTTTTTGAAATATAATGAAGTTTTATTTCTTTCATTAGTTGATTTTATACAATAACTATTAGGATGTTATATGTTGATGGTCTGTTTATAAACTTGGTTTTATAATCTCATTTGGGATATTACGACCATTTTCTTGATATTAAAGTAGCTATAATGTTACATCATAAGGGTCCTATAAATTAATTTTTAAGGACGTTTGTATGTGTATCAAAAGATTAAAAGTAGGTAATCACATATTAGAACATTGTAAAAGTGTCCTAATATGTTCTTTTTAGGACGCTATTTAAGTTGTCTATAAACATATTATGCGACCATAAAATTGGTTTCATAATCTTATTTGGTATATTAGGACCCTTTTCATGGTACTAAATTAGCTATAACGTTACATCGTCAGGGTCCTATCAATTAATTTCTAAGGACGCTTGTAACTGTATCAAAAGATTAAAAGTATGTAAGCACATGTTAGAACATCGTAAAAGTGTCCTAATATGTTTTTATTAGGACACTATTTTGGTTGTTCAAGACATATTATGCTACCATAAAATTGGTTTCATAATCTTATTTGAGATGTTAGGACGCTTTTTTAGTTCCGAGACTTTTTACGACCCCTTTACATGAAATGCTTTTACCGTTGGTCCTATTAAATGAAAGGTCCTATAAAATAGCATTTTATGACGCTTTTGCGTGTACTAAAAACCCAGTTTTCTTGTAGTGGTTGTTGCTAAAGAGGGGACAACTCTTGTTCTTGTCCCAAAATCAAATTAAATTACTTCAAATAATTAAATTAACTTTCATATATAATACCAAATTCTTTATATAAAACCAAAATATTAACAAAAATAACAGAATTATGAATATATCACAAAAAAAAAAAAAACAGAATACCTTTTCCCATTGGAGACTTCATTAACAACTCTTTGTCGTGCAGCATCCAGCTCCTTAACTAAACCTCCTAAAACATGAAAGCCTTCTGGAACCAGAATTATGTACCCATCCCTTACCCTTACATTTGAAATAGCAACCTAAAAGAGAAAATTTAATTGCAAAATATTCGTTAGTAGCGTCCTGAGACAAAATAAGGTTTGCATGGTACCTTGAGTCCTGCAGGAGCAAGAACATCTAGAGCTTCAATAGGTTTAAATTCGAAGCCAAAAACACGTTGAACGCCATCGGTCATAGAAAGTTTAAGAGTTCTCTTAAAGCCGGGTTCTGTCATCTTGTAACGATCTTTAGGAGGTACACTAACATTTACTATCTCATCAACCTGCAACAATGCATTTATGTCAGCAAATACCATTCAAGATATTAAACTATAATTATTCCATTTAACATATTTATTATCATACCTGTAACACATACTGTCCTGGAAGATCACCCCGCATTTGATTCACATTATCTGGAAGCACGCCGGCAGCGCAACAATTCATATCAGAATGAAAAAAAATGTCAAAGCAGAGCCCTGCCTTTTGAGTAGCATCAAGGATGGAAAAATCAAGGACTGCTTCCTCAAGGCAATTAAGACAACAATCCAACCATTCAACCCTCAGTCTCAACCCCAAACCTTCCAAAATCATACCAACGTCAGCCATTTGTATAGTCCCCTGATTTGGGTTTAGGGTGGTCAGGCTTTGAGGACGATTCAGGGTTTCAGATACTATGTCTCTGTGATGTGGCTTTGCTTCTTTGTCGGACATTGTCGTGATGCAGCCACATAGTTTGAATCTATTTTTTTATTAGGTTTAACGATTCTAAACTTACTTTTTATCCCTATTCTTTGCTAAAAATAATCAAATTGCTCCAATAGACTTTTCGCTTCTTATGCTTACTTCATTTTTCTAAGCTAACACTAGTTTCATCCAAAATGTCTTATAATTAGAAGGATATTATACTAACTTTACGAATAGAAGCAACGGGCTCTTTGTTTACTACTTAATGAGTCTCTTAAAGGTTCAGACCTTTTTGCTGGTTCATCATTTAATGGTTCAGACTGTTTGTTTCATACGCAGATGTCTAAATGGTTCAGACATTTGCCTCTGAATGGTTAAGTTTTATACAGAGTCTGAATGGTTAAAACCTCTAATCTGAATTGATCAGACATTTGCTTCTGAAGGGTTAAGCATTATACTGACTCTTAATGGTTCAGACATCTTACTAGTTCAGCACTTAATGGTTCATACATCTTACTAGTTTAGCACTTAATGATTCAGAAGTTGCCAAACAGCTCCTAAGTGTGTTTTGATAATTTTACATGTAAATATATTTTGTACATAGTATTATTATTACGTTAAAGTAAAAAAGGTTCCTTTTTTTAGAAATAATAGGAAGGAATTTGGGAATTTAGTCGGTTTGAAATCCAAACTCGTCATGTTATTTTAAGCTTCAACTATTCCAAATATGTTTTTTCATCTAACAATAAACCATTTTAAATCTCCTCTTGCAATAGCGCTATTTAACTAATAGTCCGTTCGCCATTGGCCCGACGATTAAGTCGATACTAAATATGGGGGACTTAAGATAGAGTTGTTGTCTAGCAAGCTTAAGACATGTATTATAATGGTTGTTGCCGTTCCCAAGGAGGACGGAGGTACGTATTCTACCCAAGGAGAATACGCAGGTTGCATCCCACCTAAGGGGGATAGTTGTTATTTAACCCATTCCCAAACCACCGGGAATCCTATGCTTTGATGAAAAGTGTGAACTCACCTTCGATTTCTCGGTTGGTCTCTAAAAATGGTTATGAGTCAAGGTAGGTCAACTTTCGTCCCATTACGATTACCATTTAGTTTATTAGTGTGTTCAAGTAAGGCCCAAAGCTCCTACACGTATCTAACACATACAATGCACTCACTTTGACAACTCACGTACATACACATATTCCACATATAGTTACTCGTGATTTAAGCAAACAATAGTTCACATAACACTTTCGTTGGCATTAAGCAAGTTTGATCATTCTCAGATGGCATAAACAACATTTAGACACACAAATAACAACTTATAACGTTTCAGCTTTTACGTCCAGAACTAGGATGTTTTCGGGTATTTTTATAAAATAGTTATCTTATTACAAAAATTCTAAATAATTTACAGAACGTTCTAAGTTGTCCACGACACCTTGTGTGAAAATCTCAAGACCTAAATCATTACCAATTATTTATTAAAAATCATCCAATAGGTTGCAGTCAGATTCATCGCATTCTGACTGCAGTCTACGGAAAAATTTATTTAAAATTCAACGTCTGCCCGAATGACGAAATTCCAGGGAGAGATTTACGACAACATCTGTGCCCAGCTACTGTACGAATTTCACGACCTAACTCTATCCAAATTTCAAGTTATAATGAAAAGCGTAACACGTATTTTCTGTAGAAAAAACACAGCTTTTGCTGCTGTGAAAACGGCTCTTTAAAAATAGCAAACGACCTCAGAAAAATGTGATTCCAGCGCCATTTGAAGCTTTTTTCGAAAACGTATGATTTAGACTTCATAAAATCAATTTTTCGATCAATAACGACCCGTTTACAGCCAACTAAAGTTGGCTGTAAATGTTAATCAGCCTTCTGTTTTCAGCTTTTAATGACACAAAACGAGTCTTTATCGACTCAAACACAAACTCAACGAACAACGACATATAAACATCACATACAATAGATTATCATTCTAGCTTAGATTATTTATCACATAAAACTCCTAGAATATCGAAAGGTTCAACCCATAACAAAACCCTAATAACATACGAACGCAAATATGATCACAATATCCATCACGCATGAGTTCAAGTCGCTAGTACTACCCGAAATCATCATAACATCATAAGTATCAAGCTAAGCAAAAGAAACGCAGCCAAGATACTTCACCTTATCTCAAAGATCAAAACCCTAATGAACCCATACATGTCTATACATATATAAGTAGTAACACAAATCATTATGTTTGATTTTTATGAACCCTAAACTAAAGTTTAACATCATAACCATCAAGATCATCAAGAATATTCATAATCACAGCCATGTATACACAAAAACACACCATGAACCGCAATCTTAATCAAGAACACTAACCTTGGAGTGGAGAGAAGGACTAACGAGGAAGAGAGAGACGAACAAGAAGCCGATTTGCGAATCGAATGGGGGGGTTCTCCTGCCGTCGCGCACCAAGGAGGGGGGGTTAGGGTTTTGGTTTTTATTTTTGCTCTCCATGCATAATACGTACCTAATTAAAACATAGGGGAGTTTGGGCTTAATGGGCTGCAAAGAACAAGAGGGTGCAGGTTGGGCTTGTTGTTTCGCACCAGAGGGGAATGGGGTGGGGTTGGGCCGGTTTGTTGCGCAAAGGGGAAGGGGTGGCGGGTTGGGCTTGTTTTGTTTCGGGCCGCCATTTGGTGTAGGGAAAAGGGTGGGTTCGGTTTGGGTTTTAAAGGTAGCGGTTTCATGTGTTTCTCGCAATAACTAATTAAAATGTCCCGCAACGCAATTTAACATACTGCAATGTTTCGTTTCGCAAAATAACGTATCACAACATTTCAGTTTCGGGTTCTGGTTTCACATAATTCACATTAGACATTGCCAAGCACACCACCGTTCAAATATAATCAAACACCATATTCAATTCATATAACGTACGTGAAGTTACAAAGTAAAACGAAACGTTCAGGGATTTATACGAGTTGTCACAATAAACCACACACAGTTTCAGATTTAACAAGTTAAATTCAAGACTTAACATGTTAAATTCCAGACTTAACATGTTTAATTAAAGACGAAGAACATGATTCGAAATTAACAACACATTCAATGGCAATTCATAAAACGATCATTCATATAAATAGCTCAAAACTAACCTAATTATTTTTCAAACTTAGTACCTTGTGCTAGCTCCAGTTCGACCACCACCGAACGCACATGGAATCGATGTTGAAATCATATGCTTAGAAATGCTGGATCAAGTTTACGTTGCTTAGAAACGACACCAGCGCCGGACCTCTGCTAGAAAAAGGCCTCGGAAAGCTGTGAAAACAATCAACTCTTAGTTTCCTATCATTGAATACTATAAAATATACGAAAACTGAAATAACCTCTTCGTTTCTCTTCAGTTTAACTTTACGGTTGTATAGAAATACCTAATTCACTATGTCAGATCGATTGAATGATTAGATCCTGAAACCCAGGGTTTGTAAAATTGAAATTGATATGATGAAATTGTTTATTTTCTGAAATAGTATGAATATTAACGTTTTTAAATCTACTTCCGGTATGAATGCAATTCGGAGTTTCTGTGCTAGTTCGCCGGCGAGTGCGATGATGAGGCAACGAGCTTCATTGTCGACTTCACGGAAGTCGTTGGCGGCGAGGAGGCGGAGGAAGAGGTCGAAAGAGACGGATCAGTGTTCATGATCGAATGAGGCGGAGGCCGCGAAGAGGTTAATCCACGGTGTTGATTACCACTACAGGGACGGGTTAGCGTCGAGTTAGAATAATATTTTTTTAATTCCTAATCTACCCTCCGTATGTTTCAACTAAAATTTACTCTTGAAGTTGAGGATAGATCTCAGCCGCTTATTTTTATGATCCAAGGGCTTTCAAATAGGTTCCTCGATTCCCTAATGAACCTCACACTTATTAGCTTCTATTTATAAAAGTTTCCAAATTCTTGTATTACCTTATGTTCGTTACGATCAACCAAATTATAATCGCGTCACTTTTGTTTTTCTGATTCGGGTCATTAGGTGGGTGAAAAGACGGTCGACAGTGTACGGGTTGATTATCCGTATTCGAGCCGATTGACGTGAAGTCGCTTTTTACATCGAGTGTGTAGATAAGTGGATGTTACGAGCCCGTTGCATCGCATTGCATTCGTCCTCACAACTTTATTATTACATAATAATTGCCATAGCCATAGCGTCATAACTAGTCCCTTAGAAATTAGAAAAGTGTTGACAAAAACACCATCGTACATTCTAGGGTTTCCAACACTTTTCTGCAAATAGCGAAACTCTGAAGATCTCACAAATCGATCTTGTAAGCTGCACATCTCGTTACAATTCGTCACAAATTTCAACAATTGTTTGCTAATTTCAGTATTTTAATCCTAATACAACATCGATTTCGATCGAAAAAGTGAAAAACTACTAAATTTCTTGATGATAAGTGTTTCAGGTGTAATTGATTGGCGGAGATATGGCGCGAGATCGGGAACTGTCACGGTCGCCGTCGTATAAGCGGCGGAGGTATTCGAGGTCGCCGTCGCCGGTGGGACACAGGTATAGCAGCCGGAGGTATAGAAGCCATAGAGATCGAAGCAGCCGGTCTCCTTATTCGTATAGCAGGTGATTGATACCCGATTAAGATTTTTTTTATGTTATTTTTGTACAAGTTAATAGATTGTTGAGTTTTTTTTATTTATTTTTGATGCACTTTTGTTGGTGTTATGAACCATCAGTTATGATTTTAAGCAATACAACAGGCAAGTTTATGATTGGTTTGGTTTGGTTTGGTTTGTTTTTTCTTTGTTATAAATCATCATTGTTGATAATTTAATCGAGCTTAAAACATTGTTAATTATTCGATCTAAGAGTTTTTTTCATGGTTTATGTATCATATATGGATGGTGCAGCCATACAATGTTTGTGAGATTGTTTAGATATGAAGAGTTATTGTTTGTCAGTTATCGGCAAATTTTTAGGAAGAGTTTTTTTTTTTTACAGTGTCGAGCTATAATATAATAGATATGAGATATTCACTGCATATTTTAAGAAGATCTTTCTTTAATATTGTGTGCTTAGATATTTTCCGTCTCAAGAATGATTTTATCAGTGGGTGGGTTCTTGCTTGGGTCCGATTAGCAGATGATCTGGACATCCAGTTATGAAGTAGTGTGCTTTTTGAGTTTTTGAGTTGTGCACATGCGGCATGTTGATGTCTTGAGAATTTTTAGTATTCATGAGTTTTTAAATGTTTGGTTTGATGACACATTCTTTCCCAAAGTGTCGACTTGAGAGCGTACGGTTGGGTTGTGTATTGCCAGAGGTCTGAATTTGACTGAACATTGAAACATTCATGTAAAAGAATTTTGGTGAAGAGCCAGACTAAATGTATATAATTCAGAAACCACACTTTCCTTTTGTACTAAAAACATAAAAAAGCAGTTGCTCCCCTCCATATGGGAAGTGAGCAGGTGATGGGTGCTGATTCGTGTTCTTTTCTTGCTCGATTCTGACATTTAGCGGTTTCTTGTGATAAAAGATGGAGCTCACTCTTTGTACTTAGCATTATGAGAGGTAACCGTAAATTGCTTTTGCCTCTATTGTGCTAGGTCAGATGGTATAGTGCGTATGGTCTTATCTGTAGCTTTACACGTTAAGCCATTGCTCATATTATATTGTCTTTACAGGCGGAGAAGCCGCTCAGTATCTCCACGCCGCCACCGGAAAAGTCCTTCACCAGTTCCAAGGCGGCATAAAAGACAAAAAAGCAGGAGTACCTCATTGTCTCCTGTAGCTAAGTCTCCTAGTATTGGGCCTACGGAGCGCAAAATTGTCACTGTAAAAATGAAAATTGAAGATGAAGAACAAAAGAAAAGGTATATCACTTCACATAAATTCTTATCCTCTTTATTCTAATCTTTCAGTTTGGTATGGTATTTTGCCCTTCAGACATTTAACATTTCAGGATACATATTGAACTAATTTGGCATTCTATTAGGTTATTGGTTGTTATTTTTTAAATAAATTCACAATGGTCATAATTTTACATTTCCACACTTGTATGGATCGTATGGATCTTTATGACAGTAGGAGATCATTAGTGTTTCAACTGCTTTCTCAATCGACTTCTTTTTTCATTTTCTCTAGTGAATCCATTCAATCTAGTAAATCCACATACAGTTCTCTCTTATCTTCGGTTTTTGTCGTTTTTTTAGTGATTTGCTATATTGTTTGGATGATTACTTGTTTTTTGTGTTTTATTAAAAACTACAGCTGTCAATTTTGAATGAAAATTGTTTGTACTTCATATTCAAATAGAAAATAAGCAAAGCTGTCAACAATCAACATAGTGAGATTTCAGAGACCTATTTTGGTCATTTTTACATCAAGTGAGATTATGTACCAAACACCATTTGTGCTTCTGTCCTTTTATTGAATGTATTAACCATACATTATATGATTTCCTTATCAGCTTTTGATCATACTACATATAGTTCTGTCACCTTTCCAAGAGCAATCCCAAAGTACAATATCACTTTTTATTATATCGCTCATCATTTATGCTGATAGAAAATTTCGTTTATGGCATCTTTTTATTTGCCATAGCGATTCTGAAATGGATAATTTGTTATCAATAGCGTCCATAGTGGACGCTATAGCGAATAGCGTGGCGGCTATACGCCGCTACAAGGTGCATAGCGACCACATAGCGGGCAAATAGCGACTCCGACGACGATTTCCGGCGAAAAATTCCGATTCCAGTGATGCTTTCTACCGGAAAGCAGGAAGAAGAAGATGAAGAAGATAGCGGCTGGGTTTTCAGCTTGTTTTAGGCTTTAGGGTTATATAAACTTAATGTATTTTAACATTTAACCCCTCTTATCTTTTTACTAGTTTCCATTTAGTTCCTAAAACTTGTAAAAATTTACATAAAAGTCTAAAATTAGTTTGTGTATTTTAACATTTAATCTCCTTTATTTTCACTAGTTTACATTTGGTCTTTAAGTTTATAAATTTATACATAAAAAGTATAAAATTAACATTATATATGTATAATATTAATTTATAAATAGCTATTTTTTATTTCTTAAATTTTTAACTACCTTATCGCAAAACACGAAATAGCGGGCGCTATTTCATCGCTATCGCTACGTAGCATATAGGTACCTTGTCGCTATTCGCTATCGATAACTATGAATGTGACTGCAAAACTTGTGTAAAACCATATAACGTATACTTGGGGTTTTTTATGGGTTACATTTACACAAACAGTTCTCTGTATTATCATAGTTAATTTTACACACACGCTTCACTATAGGCTCTACACTTAGTTTTTTTCTCTCTTCCTTCTTCACACGGTTGTGGAATTTCACTTAGAAGGACACCCTTGTGGCAATTAGCTTTAAACTGTGAAAGGTTACTTGACATTTTTCTCCACAGGCTATAATGAAGGAAGATACTACTACTGCTATAGTTCAACTTGTTTTATTTGATGATGAATTGGGTGCCTCGTTTTGAAACTCATTTGTTTGGATCAGGAGGTATGCTTTGTAAGCATAATCACATATATATAGTCTTCTTGTCAACATGAAGGTCAGTTTTAGAAGCATACGCCATAACAAAGACAAACACATGTGGAGGGGTTTTGATATGGAAAGTTTAACATCGAATTGTCACAGTGGTTCCCAACTTGAAGGCTTTTGATCTGATGACGGCTTCCTATTTAACATAAATTTTGTTTATTTTATCAGGCGGCAGCAAGTAGCAGAAATGAAGTTGGTGGAAGAAGAAACTGCAAATAGAGTTGAAGAGGCTGTTAAGAAGAGAGTGCAAGAGAGATTGAACTCTGATGATATTAAGCTGGAAATTCAAAAGCGGTTGGAAGAGGGACGGAAACAAGTTCTGATTGATGTTGCAGCTCAACTTGAGAAAGAGAAAGAAGCTGCGATTATTGAGGCTAGACGAAAAGAGGCAAGCGTTTTGACTTTTTTTTTAAATCAAGACCATCATGAAGTTTGTTTTATTAAAATTCTAAAATGAAATAAAAAAACTAGTGTCTGTTATATATTTTAATAATTATACTTTCGTTAAACAAGTCAAAAAAGGTTGAAAGCTGCACAAAGTTTACTTTAACGCATACGGTGTAAGTGAGCTGAATTCGAGCCGAGTTATATGTCTAAGCTCGAGCTTGGTTCATGAGTTTTAAACTTAAGCTTGACTTGAGATTGGCTTACTTAGTATTTATTAAATAGGTTTATTTATATACATATATAGTTATAATTATTTCTGTTTTTGTTTATAGTTCAATTATGTATAATATGTATATTATTTAGTTCTATTTACATAACTATATATGTAAAATTCAAAGCTCGATATATGAAGCCTGGGCTTGAGCTTGTTTTTTGTTATGTTCATAGAACTAATATATAAAATATTTATAAAGTAATAGGCATGCGCGCCTGGTCAAGCTCGATATGTGAAGCTTTGGCTTGAAGCTTATATAAGTTCCTATCGATTTGAGCTCTTATCAAGTTGATCTGGAGTAACACACGAGCTGCTTGACTCGTTTTGTTTACACAGTGTTTATGTCCAACCCTTTAACCCTTCATCTCTAATTCTATGAATACCATCAACAAAAGCCAACCATTTCCTTAGTTTTGTATGGAATGTGAGTGTTTTTTGAAGCTTACTTAATTGTTATATATGAATGATGAACAGGAAGAAGCTCAAAAAGAGAAAGAAGAGTTAGAACGGTTGGTTGAAGAGAACCGAAGGAGGGTTGAAGAAGCTCAAAGGCGGGAAGCATTAGAGCAACAAAGGAGGGAGGAAGAACGTTACCGGGAATTGGAAGAGCTTCAAAGACAAAAAGAAGAAGCTCTACTAAGAAAAAAGCAGGAGGAGGAAGAAGAACGAGCAAAGCAACAAAAAGTGCTCGGTAAGAACAAATCCCGTCCCAAGCTGTCTTTTGCAATCGGTTCCAAATAAATTGTTCGCATTTCATAACCTTGTGATCAAGAATCATTGAATCGTTCAAATCTTGTACCAAATTACCTTCAGTTTGTAACAAGTTAGTTTTTTTACATATTTTGGACCATCTTCAATTATAACATTCATTTCCGTCTCACAAAGGGTAAATGATATTGACTAGTGCCTGTTTCTCCTCTCTTTATGGTGGTTGGAACTTGCAAAAGTTCGAGGGGTGTTGGATTATTCAGGTGTTGATAACAACTACAACCGAAATTCACTACAAAAGTCTGTTTTCAGAAAATTAAAGGAACCATTGGTTTTTTATTTGGTTTTGTTATGTTGATTATGGTTTACTTTTCGGTTTTTTCTGTTTTGTTGATGTATTGAATTAAGTTCGAGTACACTAAGGTGTTTGAGTGGATCTTGAGCTGGGTTTGCCTTGTTTGTCAAGTGTTGTCTCAATTTTGGCCACCACTACACATTCTTTACCTAAACCAACAAGACTAACCAATGATCCAATTCTCTAGTTCGCAAACTTTCTATTCTTCCTCCATGTATCGATATCTGAATACGAGGTGTGGTGTCTTTGAGCTCATCTTTCTAACAAAGATGTGCCTTTGCTGGTCGAGGACGTCTTCTTTAAATCCATTGGACTCTACCTCAGCCAACGAGACTAACTAATAAAGATGAGCCTTTGCTGGTCGAGGACTTCTTCTTTGAATGCCTTGGGCCACTTTTGTGTTTCGATTACTCTATGTCGCAAATTTCAGGGACGAGAAGACACGGGAATGGAGGTGATGTGATGTACTGCAGAAGATAAGACTCTAGAGGCTTAAATGAAATAGAAAATGTATTATTTGGTCAAATAAACCAGCAATCTAAAATAGCAAACTAAATCGTTATTCAGCTCTTTTTTTGCAAGTCAAGAAATCGTTCTCTTTGTTCGTGTTTCGCTTTATGTGCATACAATCCAACCTTTGAGCTACCAATCTGTTATCATGATGGGTATCTACTATGAAAGCTGAAGTGGAAGACCTTATCGTCTCTAGACTCTTTCTTCACATATCTCTTCATCCGCATACCTTACAACCTTTTAAGCTATTAGTCTATCATCATGATGGTTTCGACTATGAAGCCGTTGCTTGGATCACCAAAGAGTGAGACGATGATGCACATTGATCATCAAGTGGGTGGTGAGGAGGTTAGTTAAATCCTGTATACAAAATCCTAACATGATACTCAAAAAGTATCTTAGAGTATCATGGTGTCTGAGATGCTTAAATTGAAGAACATGTCCCAATAACGTGCTAGACATGAACACTTAAAAACTTTCAGAGCATTATCAAGTTCGCTATAAGACTTTCGGAGCATTATCGGTCTTGAATTACATAGAAGTCCATTTCTTTATCACTATATGGAAGAGGTCTTTTTTAAACTATTGGTTTATTGTTTTATTGCTATAGATGACTTCAGTTTTTTGGTGTCTTTTCTCCACTTTTATTCTTTCTTCTGTATACACCAACTTTAAGCTGCCATTTGGGTTCACACCAAATTTGTAATTTTTTTTTGGTATTATTCATGGTCAACTTTTGTTTGCTAGGAGCCAGTAAAGACTAGTACTCTCGCAAATAAAGTGGCGGATCCAAGGGTGTTTTGGGGGTTTCCGGGAACCCCCTCAGTTTGGAAAAAATGAAAAAAATAGTGGAAATTTTCTATGATTTAAAAAAAAAGGTGAGAATTAGTGAAAATCTACCAAAAAGAACCCGATGACAAAAATTCTTGGATCCGTCAGTCGCAATCCCAAGTCCCAACTTTCTTATGGCACTCATACATAATGATTGCATCCTTTTTTATTAACACGCAAACTTTCACTCTTGCGGTTGTACTTTAGAAAGTTTCATTTCACTTAGCTTACTTTTGAAAGGTTTTTCAGTTTTAGGCTCTTCAGTGAGTGGTTTTACAAAATTGTTGTAATTACATTGGCCATAACGACAACACCAACGTGATAATGTCCCCATAATTTGTGGAATTGCCTAAGTTGATCAATACCTGGTCAACTTTGACACGCGTTCAGTGTTTTGTGAAATTTCCTAAGATGGCCAACATACGACTATCATCAACTCAAATGTTTAGTATTTACATTGCCTACCCCCAAAGATGATAGTGAAACTTATTAAGCTAACATACTAACAACTTTTACAAACTCTAGCATTGCACTAGGTGTGTACGCTCACCAACATATGTGTAAATAAATATTCCAAAGTATGGCTGGACCAAACAAAGACAATGGAGAATGATCAATCCCAAACCCTTGTACGCCTTCCTAAGTCTCCAAAAGCAGAACTAGGAACCTTAGAATTATCCAGCCTATACAAAGAAGAAAGAATATTATGAATGGGACTAATGTAGGACAAGGGTTGGAGGACACCACTATTACTAGTCCTACGAGACTCACTTATTGACTGTCCATAATTGATCGCTAAGTGCCAACTAAGGTAATATGGTCACTAAAAGGCGACCGCACCCTTTAAAAGTTTGATTAAACCCTCTGGTTGACCCCAAGAAAATAAATCATGGGTTCGCCATTAATTGCATTCTTACTAGCTCACATGATGTGCTTTGCTTGTCTTTGGCTTTCATAAATTTAATTAATTATTTAAACTCAAGTGGGACCCACCATTAAGTAAACCCCGCACAAATAATAAAAACAAATTAAATAAAAAAGGCTTGGGGGCCCCACCCTCACCTCTTCTTCATACCATAAAACACCCTAAGGCTGGAAAATCGTGTCTTAACAGGTTTAACAGGTTTCTGACGGCGCGCACAACATAAGTTTCAAACATGATTACGACTCGTTTAACTACTTTCTACCTCATGTTTATAAAACAGTTTTATGTTTTATGCACAAAGATGAATAAATGATAGATCCTAATATTGTAATTTTAATTATTTTAAAAATTTTTAAAAAGTCAAAGGGTGTATTTTTCAGTCAAACAGGTCTAATCGTGTCTTAACAGGTACCCAATTGCCAGCCCTAAAACACCCCCAGCAACCACCATATCGCCACCACTTCCGTCATAAGCACAATGTATGTAACAACCCTCAAAAAACATTCCTGACGACAACCCGTAATCAAAACCCAAGTACGCGCGACGAAACTTGTAATACTCAATCAGAAAACTTAGCGGTTAAGAAAACTTAACGGTTGATGAACCAACCCGCACAAAAGTACCCTTACTGAATCCATAATTAAAAACTGAACCATTGGGATCAAGACCCGAGCATCCGCGATAAGAATCGGCATGAAAATCGAGAAAACACGCGATTGGACGAAAAAGGCAGACCTATGCTGGACACGTGACAGGTCCAGCCAGGCCGACCTCCCTTGCGCCACGCGGGAGAGTCTCTGTCTCCTCCCGCAAAGCGCGGGAGAGGTCCATCTAGTCTATATAAGGGCCAGGTCTGTGACAGAAACATTTGCTCATTTTCGACTTCTGAATCGATCCTCTGATCCCTCGTTACTCTATTTCTCTGTATTCCCGTGTATTAAACCCTGATCACTCAAACGATACCCTGTCTGATTGATCGATAAACCAATCAACGGATGTTAAAGTGCTGTCTGAATAAGGATATACTTTGTCATCTACGTTGAGGTTTTGATCTTATGATTATCGTTAAAGTTTGAGTTGGGTTTATATAATAATACATATTACATTATGTGAAATTAGGGGTTAGAATCAGGAGGCTTAAATTCACTGATAAAGTAGATGCTTAATTATCAGAAGACTTGGAGCTATAAACTCACTGTTAATCAAGAGGCTTAGAATTAGAGGCTTGTTAAATCAAAACCCTAGTTCTGCAAAGTGAGTCATTCTCTTTTTATAAAATGCTTTCAAAACCCTAAATGTTTTCCAGTTATATATATAGTGATTAAGTTTTTGTATTTTGAAATTACTGCCGATATGTGTGGTTTTGTATACACTACTTGATAAGTTTTGCTATTGGAAAATTGAGGGCCAATAGTGATATGACCATAGTCATAGGAACTGTCACCGAGTGACAAATACTGATTTGAGTAATTGAAAGATATAAACAAATGTAAAAACCTTTAATGATGTAATTATAACAATGTGTTTTTGTACAAATTGAATGAACTCACCAATATTTCTTGCTGGTAAAATGTTTTTTCAAACATGTTATAGGTGATAACAGTAGATCTGAATAAGAGTTGTGATACATCACCAAAAGGCTTAAAGATGTGGCTTATTTTATCAATTAAATTAAGAAACGTTGTTTTATGTATTTGGGTTTATCCCCTAATAAAGCTACCTTTGTAAAACATGGGTTTATCCCCATCTGTTTAATTAATAAAATCCGGTGTTTCTAAACTATGATATTTTTCCTAACTCACGGTCCTGATGATATTTCCACTGCAATATTTTCAAAATATCCACCGGTACCACTTGAGTGTTTACTGGTCCCATCCAGGGTGTGGTCGGGGGTTGTGACAGAAGTGGTATCAGAGCCAATGGTTTAAGAAAATAGGTGTTATAATAATACCTAAGCTTAAACGAAAGAGTTAGGAAATTGATATTAACTGGTAGCACCCAGGATAGTATTTAGACTTGAACTTAAGAAAGATGCCTTAATATAAGTTTCGAGATAAGCTAAATTACTTGCATAGATATAGTGTGATAGGTATTGGTATGCTGTGAGGATGATGCCTAGAACTTTGCAAGTATGGTAAATAAGCCTTAACACTTGGCCACTGCTGTTTCTTGTTTATTGGTACTACTCGATTCTGGAATATGATTCGTCATGTGAATACTAATTTCCTTATTTCTTGATGAAAGCTTTAATAAAAAATGCATCTTTAAAATCATGATTTGAGAAAATTCTATTTGTGGGAAATACAATGATAATTACCTCTCCAGCAAGACTATGTATGGTGTGGTAGACTCTCCAGCTTTTCCGGGTAAGATGGGGTAGCCTCTCCGGCGAGACCGGGTAAGATGGGGTATATGTTATGTTACAGAATTCCAGAAACAGTACCATGACCTGATGTCTGACTTGTTTTAGGAAATATGAACCTGTTAAATACATTGACTTTATGAATGGTATGTATATTACAATATATGAAACATATGATTGTATAGATATGTATATATATATATATATAAGAAAATCCAAAGGCCATAATGATTGAAAATTTAGGATGAATCACAAGCATGTGTGTCAATGATAATTTTAGATTTCTTTATCATGAACTTCTTGTATACATCTATAATTCTGATGTCGAACACTATTCCATTTAATCATCCGTCTCGTAATTAGTGCGACAAGATGAACGACATGAACACTTTAAGTTGGGACGCCATCGAAAGTATAATAATTTCCAATGCGTTACCTTAAATTATTGACGCTAGCAGGAAACCTGTAACTAAAAGTTGTGCTAGGCACAAAACGTCTAAAATTTACGCTAATGAGAGTAATTCTACTTTCATTAAGAACTCTTGTGAAGATGAGAGTAATTAAGATGGTGAAACCTGATCTTCCAAGTACAAGATCATGACATATGCCATGGAATGAAAAGAATGAAAATAACTGCCAGAAAGGAATTTTGTCTGATTTATAAAAGGAACAAATGGCAAAAAAAAAAAAAATTTCTTGAATCACCAAATGATTGATATAAATTGTCATAAGTATACGACAAAATTCTTCGGACATGTAAGAATGGTACTAGATCTGGCTTCACCAGAATTGGTACTAATTTCTCAATTTTATTTAGGATTAGTCAGTAAGATCCGTGATTTGATGACGACGGTCAGACCACAAACCATTAGGAGTTAGCAAATACTTTGACCAATAGGTTGTACCTGGACACAAGGAAGAAGAACATGGAAAAAGAAGAATCGTATATGGGAAACAAATCGTATTCGTCAAGATTGTCCGAAAGTGACATAGACACTTGAAAACTAGACGAAAACAACTGAAGATCCCAAGAGGAACGCGAGGGCATTGTTCTCACAGCATAAGAGGCAACAATGATTCCTGAGGTGATTGTTGGTACATTTCTTGTACATAATGTTGACACTAAAGTATTATTTAACTCTGGTGCGAACCAAATTTTATAAATACTAAGTTATGTCAAGCAATCATTAACTCTTTAACCAAACGTAGGCAAGTCTGGAACCCCACCAATATTCTTGGAGTACTATGGGAAGAAAATATGAAATTGCAAGGATACAACTTAGTGCTACTCTACTTCATATAAACCTCATTGGATTCGATATAGTGGAATGATTAGCATCCAAACATGCTCAAACTTTAAGTTATCAGAATTCTATTAAGATTCTTAAGCCAACAGGAAAAATGATCACAATCCAAAGAGACAAGACAGCTACGCTGACAAAGTTCATCTCTGTAAAGAAAGTTGCAAGTTATGTACAAAAGCGAGGTATATTGTATATGATCTCTGTGATCATTTACACAAAGGAAATGGACTGCAATAGATTCCGGTAGTATCGGGATATCCTGACTTTTTCCTAGAGAATCTACCTAGGCTACCACCTGATCGTAAGATATAACTCAGAATTTACATAATACAAGGAACAACACTGATTGTTAAAACACCCTATCGCTTAGCACCAACAGAAATACTCAAGCTAAAGAAGCAATTAGATGAATTGCTGGAAAAAAAATTCATACAACATCTCCATAGGTAAGCACCAATATCATTTGTTGAGAAGAAGGATGAATAGATGCATATGTACATCGATTACCGGGAAATGAATAAAGTTGCAATTAAGAATCGGTACCCATTACCGAGAATTGACAACTTATTCGATCAACTGCAAGGGAGCCTGATTATTCAACCTACGCTTAGGATACCATCAACTGAAAGTATAGGAATAGATATTCCCAAGACTGTTTTCCGAACTACGAATAATCATTACGAATTTACACTCATGTCCTTTGGTCTAACCAATGCCCCAGCTGCATTTATAGACATGATTAATAAAATATGTAGACCGTAATTGGATACATTCGTAATCATTTATATAGATGATATACTCATTTGTTCTAAAAATAATGAAAATCATGCCAAACATTTTCATTTGCTTCTAACAACGTTGAGAAAAGAAAAGCTTTATGCTAGATTGTCACACCCTGACTTTTGCGGAAGCGTGTTACGTGTGACTTGCTTAATATCATTGCATTCAACCATAACAAACAACTATATGATAGAAACCACGATGTTCATCCATAAATAAGATTCGAAATAATACAAACCATATTGTTTAACACCATACAACGACTTTGAGTTCAAATACGACCAACCAAACTTTTAAGTTCCAGAATGGACTTTAACAAAAGACACTAATAAAACGAGGCTTTGAACAATATATCCTGTCAAAGATATAATATACGATTCAAACCCTCCAATACTGGATGACATCGTTTATTGTAGACACAACTTGAAACCTTGAATGCCCGCCAGATCCATTATCAATTCCCTGAAATACATGTAGTTTGAAAACATCAACAAAAGTTGAGCGAGTTCATGTGTTTTTGTATGTGTGCACGAATAATCCTTGTAAACATTTGTAAGTATGTATTTGTAAACCAGTATGAAAGCGTTTATGAACAGATCAATTAATGATTTGCAAGGTCATTAATATGTGTGCAATGGTGCAGGAAGGCTCAAACCTAGCAGACTTTGTACCGGGCTTCCGGCTGGAAGACATAGTCACCACATTCGGCCACATCCGGCCTAGGGGTGGGGCTCGCAATACCCAAATAGATCTATCACTCATATCCCTCGGTCCTTATACGAGGATTAATGGTCTTAAGCGTTATACCCACCACTCACATGATATAACAGTTCATTCCTTAGCTAACCATACCATATGTAAATGTTCGTAAACAATTGTAACATGTACTTCACCCCCGAAGTTATAAAACTGAAAACAGTTAAAAGAAAATGGGGACATGAACTCACAATCTTGCGTCTTGTAAACTGGTATAACTCAAAGCTTCTCCTCGGTCGCACGACTACCTACACACGTGCTATGTTCTATTAGACGGGTGGGTTGTGCCATGACTTTTAGTCTTAATTGTTATGACTTAGTATCTTTGAGTTACATTTTGATGTAACAATTATTATTCCAAAGTATATAGTTATTTGTTAAAATAATAATATTTTAACTTAAATTAAATTTATTATTTAGTGGAATATTTGTTAAAATAATATATTTTAACTTGATACATCATGTATTTATACGTGTATATTTTTCCCCAAGGATGGGTATACTTATACTTGTATTCTTAGACTTGTGTATTTTTGCCAAGTATTGGTGGCGTATTCCGGTGTGTATTTATACGTACGAGAATACGTATTTTTATTATATTTATTAAGTATTCTTATACTTAATTTTGTATTTATACTTTCCGGAATATTATTTTTAATAAAAATCACCAATATATATATATATTATTAAAATATATATATTTTAGGAAAAATTTTTGTAGAAAATTATCTATAATTTCTTCTTGGCAAAAATAATTATATTTTCAGATAAATCTCAAAAATAATATATTTTCAAGGTTATCTTAGAAAATACTTATAGATCCATTTTCACCCCAAAAATAATATATTCTAAATTTGTTTAAGAAAATATAAATTTCTCCAAAAGTATTACACTTTCTAATTGTTCAAGAAAACATATATATTCTCTTTACTCAAAAATAATATATTTTCTTCTTGACAAAATATGATATATTTTTGTAATAATTATAAAAATCATATTTTTCGTTTCCTTGGTTTTCAAAATACCGTTTTACTCATTTGTCAAAATATACACCTGAATTTAATTTCGAAATATTTATGTAGTTCATATTCCTTGGTCGGTTTGTCCAAATTTTGGGTATAAATTATATATTTGTTTCTTGGAATTTTGGTAATATTTTTGTATTATAATTCTTAGTATTTTGGTAAGTTATATTATTTAAAGTCCTAAAATAATATAACTAATACACATAATATACAAGTAATCACACAAATTGTGACATCTAAATATATATTTTCCTAAATACATATTTAGTCACTTTTATTTATCAAAAACCAACCTCCAATATTTGTAATTTTTTTGTAACAAAAATTATGGAAATTTTTATATGAAAAACCATGGTTAAAATATACTTATAACACTTGTTTAAAAATATTTTTCTAAGTGTTTAAATTTTAGAAAAAAATTTCCATAGTTTCCCCTTAAAAATGGAGGTTTCCATGCTTTCAAAGCATATCATTTTCTTTTAAAATCATCACCAATCAACAACAAATCAAACAACACTTACCATGTGCTAAAATCATGCCATTTACACTATTTCATGAACTTGAAATTTTGCAGAAATTTGTAGTAACTTAGTATGTTGTTAAGTAAGCTTAGCTACCCTTTAAAGTGTGGTTATTTGTTCATAAACATCATTCTTGAGAAATCTAGTCTTTCACAACTTATGAAATGATTTTTCAAAAATATATATTCTTGATTTTTTCTTGTTAACAATGTGTTTCTAGCTTTGATTTATCACTAAAAACATGATTATTTTCTTTAAAATCATGGTTATGTAAGTCTTGTAAATAAAATTGGTTTCTTGAGAAAACTATCTTTGAAATCATCCATGTAATAGACTAATAACATGTATTCATCATCATCTTACACAAAAACATATTTGTTTTCAAGTTCACGATGAACATAAAGGATGATCATCTTGATTTACCCAAGTTTCTTCCTCTCACTTGCTAGATCATGTGTTTAATCACAATATAGCAAGTTTCTTATGATGATTTACATCATAAACACAAGTAATCAACAATCAAGATTCACACATACACTTAAACAACATAGATTTTTATGTTAGTGAGCTTTATGTTAAGAGTTATGTTCTTGTTCCTTCATGATCTTCATGTTTAACCATTAACGTGTTCTTTTAACCATCTAAATAAGAAGTAAAATAGAGTTATGAGAGCCTTACTACTAGCTAGGGAAGAGATAAAGAATGAAGAAGATGATAAACTTGGTGGTTAAAAGCTCTTGAAAGAGGTCCTTCAATTTCCAATGGCACCAAGCTCCTTAGTTAAGCTCCTAGCACCTTTGTAACACTTGGGAATGGATGAATGAAAGCTTGAAAGTGATGGTGGTGGTGTGGTGTTTTCGGCCGAGACCAAGGGAGGAGAGGGAGAAAGTTTGAGTGGTGAAGTGTTGGTGAAATGAGGAGTTTATGTGATCTTGTGGTCTTAAGTAATAACCTTCCAACATGTAAGTATCCAAGGGTCTTAGTGTCTCTAAAGGTTTAAACAAAATCTATTAAACAATTGAACAAAATCATGGGTGGGTCCACCCATCCCAAACCGTCTCTAAGGGGGGGGGGGGGGTCATGGTTAGGTTGTAATGGATAGTTAGATTAATAAGTTAGAATCTAAGTGTTTAAGTTAGTGTTTTTAGTTGTTATGTAATTATAAGGTGTGTTATGATGTTCGAGGACCGTAACTAGCTCGGAAATGATAAAACAATGTTTCTAGTGAAAATTTGGTGTTTCGGGTAGTGTCCGGTTGTTCGGTTGGTTACCGGTCGTTAAGGTGCTAAACTACGCAGTTTAGTGTGCTTTATGTTCCCTTTTGTGACAGTTTTGATTCCTAACACTTAGGAAAGTATTCTGGACCATTAAACCATAATTCTGCATAATATTTTAGTGTTAGAATGCTGAATTTTGCTGAAAATTCCTGAATTCTGCAGTTTGGGTGAGTTTTAGGCACTTTCCGGCACTTAAACTATCACTAGGAAGGCAGTTTTATGATCCTTACTTTCCCACACACTATACTAGTGTAACTCTTGGTTTCTGGCTCATTCTGTGTCTTACCATCATGTCTGTCTGAGTACTGAACTCCCATCAGTACTTCTAGTTTGTCTGATAACTGTGCTAACTTTGTTTCGTGCATCATTTGAATCATAAAGTGTTGCATGCAATAATGGTATGAAATCATGCAATATGTGATGCACTTGTATGTATATGATAATAATCAGAAAACATTCATGTCATTTATTCAGATCTAGCACAGTCATTAAGCTACAAATTACTATTTAATTATGGCACGGATACATGTAAATTTGACAGTTGTCACATTCTCCCCCGTTAATAAAATTTCATCCCGAAATTTTAAGCTGCACTATCGGTTGCAGGGGAGTTAGGGAACAAATGCGGATATTTTGATTTCATTCGGTCTTCACACTCCCAAGTAAACTCTGGGCTGTGACGTGAATTCCAGCGAACCTTGACAAGCTTAACACTACTCCTCCGAGTCTTGTTAAATTTACAGTCTGTAACCTCAACGGGTTCTTCAGTAAAGTGGAGAGTGTCGTCTATATGCACTTCATCCGCAGGGATGATAACTGTCTCCTGAGTTGGGCTTTTCTTCAGGTTCGACATGTGAAATGTGTCGTGAACACCGTTCAGTTCCTCTGGTAAGTCTAGCTTGTATGCAACAGTACCAACCCATTCCAATATCCTGAATGGCCCAATGTAACATGGGTTTAACTTGCCACGTCTCCCAAATCGTGCTACACCTTTCCAAGGTGAGACTTTCAATAAAACCATGTCACCTACTTCGAATTCCAAAGGTTTCCGTCTTTGATCCGCATAACTCTTTTGTCGATCACGAGCCGCCTTGATGTGCTCTCGGATCTGCATGATCTTATCAGTCGTTTCTTGAACCCGTTCAGGACCAACCATCTGTCTGTCACCAGCATCTGCCCAACACAACGGCGAACAACACTTACGGCCATAGAGAGCTTTGAACGGTGCGGCTTGTATGCTTGTATGGTAGCTGTTATTATAGGAAAACTCAACCAGAGATAGGTGAGTATCCCAACTGTCACCTAAATCCATTACACAAGCACGAAGCATATCTTCCAATGTTTGAATAGTTCGTTCGCTCTGTCCGTCAGTCTGCGGGTGAAAAGCCATACTCAGATTTAACTGAGACCCAAAGGCTTCTTGAAAGGATTGCCAAATCCTTGATACAAACCGTCCATATCTATAAAAAATTATCAAGATAGGCACTCCATGATGTGCTACTATCTCCTTGAGGTAAAGCTCAGCTAGCTTTCCTATGCTATCTTTCTCTCGTATCGGTAGGAAGTGCGCAGACTTTGTCAATCGGTCCACTATCACCCAAATCATATCATGCCCTCTAGGAGTCCTGGGTAACTTTGTTATGAAGTCCATAGAAATTTGTTCCCACTTCCACATGGGTATTTCAGGCTGTTGCAGAAGACCTGAAGGTTTCTGATACTCGACCTTAACCTTAGCGCAGGTTAGGCATTTTCCGACATAAATAGCAACATCACTCTTGAGCCTTGGCCACCAATAATAATCTTTCAAATCTTGGTACATCTGGTCCGATCCTGGGTGGATCGAGTACCTCGACTTATGAGCTTCATCAAAAATGACCTCTCTAATACCACCATAAAGTGGAACCCAAATGCATCCCATGAAATACAAGGTTCCTTCCTCGTTAGGCACCAACTTCTTCTCCATTCCTTGGAGATATTCAAACTTAAGGTTCTCTTTCTTAAGAGTTTCTCGTTGTGCAGCGCGTATACAAGAAGTGAGATCCGTTTGAATAATCATTTCTAATGCCCGAACCCTTATGGGTTTAATCCTTTCCTTTCGGCTTAAGGCGTCTGCTACCACATTCGCCTTTCCCGGATGATACTTGATCTCGCAGTCATAATCATTCAGCAACTCAACCCATCGTCGCTGTCGCATATTAAGCTCTTTCTGATCAAATATGTGCTGAAGGCTCTTGTGATCCGTGAAGATAGTACATCGAGTACCATACAGATAATGTCGCCAGATCTTCAAGGCAAATACCACTGCACCTAGCTCCAAATCGTGAGTGGTATAATTCTTCTCATGGACCTTCAGTTGACGTGAAGCATAAGTGATAACCTTTTGGCGTTGCATGAGCACGCAACCCAATCCCTGACGTGAAGCGTCGCAGTATACCACGAAGTCTTCCGTGCCTTCGGGTAGGGATAATATTGGTGCATCGCATAGCTTGTTCCTGAGTAGCTGAAAGGCTTCTTCTTGCTTGTCTCCCCATTCATACTTCTTGTCCTTTTGAGTAAGGGAGGTCAGCGGTTGAGCTATCTTGGAGAAATTCTCGATGAACCTGCGATAATAACCCGCTAAACCCAAAAATTGCTGAATCTCAGTCGGTGTCTTCGGAGTCTCCCAGTTCTTGATTGCTTCAATCTTTGTGGGATCCATATGAATGCCATTCTCGTTTACCAGATGACCGAGGAACTGCACCTCGCGTATCCAAAACTCGCACTTCGAGAAGTTAGCGTAGAGCTTTTCCTTCTGTAATAGCTCTAGAATGGCCCGGAGATGTTGTTCATGCTCTTCCTTCGTCCGCGAATAAATCAGGATATCGTCGATAAACATGATTACAAATTTATCGAGATATGGCTTGCACACTCGATTCATCAAATCCATAAACACTGCCGGCGCATTAGTCAATCCAAATGACATTACTAGGAACTCATAGTGTCCATAACGAGTTCTGAAGGCAGTCTTCGGTATACTTTCTTCTTGGATCTGCAACTGATGATAACCTGATCGAAGATCAATCTTGGAGTAGTAGCTTGATCCTTGCAATTGGTCGAATAAATCATCAATCCTCGGTAATGGATACCGATTCTTGATAGTTAACTTGTTCAGCTCCCGGTAGTCGATACACATTCGAAAGCTACCATCCTTCTTCTTGACGAACAACACTGGAGCTCCCCAAGGCGAGAAGCTCGGCCTTATGAATCCCTTGTCCAATAATTCCTGTAGCTGCATTGATAACTCTTGCATCTCTGAAGGCGCAAGTCGATAAGGTGCCTTGGCTACAGGCGCGACGCCTGGAACCAAGTCAATGTGGAATTCGACTTGTCGTTGAGGAGGTAATCCTGGCAAGTCTTCGGGGAAGACATCAGGATATTCCCTTACCACAGGGATATCTTCAAGCTTCGATTCTTCGGCTTCCTTATCCACAACATGAGCTAAGAAGGCTACACATCCCTTCCGTAGACACTTCTGTGCTTTCATACAACTGATGATTCGCAAGGGCGTATCATGCTTCTCTCCGTGAATCACAATCGTCTCTTCATTCATCATCGGAATGCGGATGATCTTCTCATGGCACATTATCTCAGCACGGTTGCTAGACAACCAATCCATCCCAACTACGACATCAAAACTTCCCAAATCGACTTGCAGAAGATCTATCAAGAACTCACGCTCTCCAAGTTCCATAATACAACCTCTAATTACCTCATTAGCTTCTACTAGCTTTCCATTAGCCAGTTCTATTGAGTACGGGAAGGCTAACTTACTGGCAACTAACCCAAGTATATTCTTAAAGTCTAGGGACACGAAGCTAAAATTGGCACCAGTATCAAACAACACAGATGTATAATTTTGATTAATAGGGAACGTACGAGTAACCACGTTCGGATCCTGGCGTGCTTCCCTAACTCCAATGTTAAACACTCTTCCACGTGCTTGATTGTTCTTTGGGCAGTCCCACTTAAGGTGCCCCACATCACTGCAACCATAACATCCTTGACCGCGTCCATTCCCGTTACCACCCTGGTTGTTGTTGTTGTTGTGTCCTCCACGGTTTCCATTTCCCGCCGGATTCCCGTTTCCACCACGATTCTGATTATCATTCTGATTTCCGTTACCACCACGATTACCATTACCATTGTTATTTCTACCTTGCCCTCCATTTCCACGACCAGCACCATTCCAGCATGCCTCCTTAGAATGCCCAATTTTTCCACAAGTATCACATTTCCTATATCTGCACTGGCCGGCATGATGAAATTGGCAAACGCCACACTTTGGTAGGGTACCCATG